>VXAX01010385.1:1241340-1363210 GCA_013399835.1 Leptocoma aspasia
CAGATATTGTTGCAATCACACATTTATGAATTTCCTTAAGCTCAGTTTTTAATTGCACACTATCTGAATGGGCATTGAAACACCATTTATCAAGAGCTGAAGTTGGTTTCAGGGTAAATAGAAAACAAAATCAAATAAAGTGGGAATAATTTAAAAAAAATTGCTGATTAAAAAAATCCTCAAGATTTTTAAGCAAACATGAAAGGGTTAATTTTAAGAGTCTAAAGCAAGAAAATAAAAGATGCCTATGCTTTCAAAAATTTTCTCTTTTCTATTTTAATAAATCAAAACAAATCAGAGAGTAAAAGTGCAGGTGTTTCAGATGAACGAGTAACTAAACCATCTTTGAGATCTGACCTTCACATCCATAGTTTAAAATGAATGCTTGTCAACTTTATATGCTTGCTTAACTTGAGACTCATTCAAACACTCCCAGTCTCTTAGCTACAACGTGCATAAAGGTTTTAATGGCATTTATTGATCCTGGATGCATTACACCTGGAGATGTCACTACTTATAAGGAAAGTAACAAGTTACTGTAAATATGCAAAGAACATGTTTATGAGACAAGGCTGGCTCAAAGCTCCTCAGAAATGTAAGCAGATGCCATTTTGCTGCCAAAAGGATGAAGAGGAGATGGTACCAGACTGAAAACAGACTTCCCCTGCTAAATGGGAGAGAAGAGGACAAAAGCATGCACCTGGGATGTCCGAGTACCTGAAAATCTGGATTTGCTATGCCAGGCACTGCTTGATGAGTGGGGTGGAGGCAGTAGCTAATATTTTGGGAGAATTGCTCTCCTTCCACACCCATGTCTGCCCCTTATGTCCTCCTTGCTGCATTTGGAACCCCACTGTTACCATGTCAAGCTGCATTTGAGTCCAGCCTACCCAGGAAATGGCAGGACATCGACAATACCAGCTAACCCAGGGTCTTGGACTGGTCCCAGGGTGAAACACAGAAAATACATAGAATTTCCAGTAGCAGATGGACTGGGTTAGTGTTTTGAAAGATGGGAAAATCCTGTATGGCATTTGAGGACAAACAAATGACAGTTTTACAATCCGCTTTCCAGATTTCTGCTTTTCTTTTGTAGGACACAGGTAAGTGACCTCTCAAGCTGTCTTAATACCCTGTTACCCACAAGCTCTATACTCAGTCTTTAGCAGGCCTCCCATTAGTTTAAACACTGTATAAGCCTCTCTTTACTCCGTAGTTCTTATCTATAAATCCTCTGAGAGGAAACACACTGCTCAAGCATTTCAAAAACCATGGTAAACTTGACCCTGCGATCTGATTGTGTGAGTTCCACCACATGCAAGTGCTTGCAGGATTCAGACCTCACTTTTCAATCACTTAAAACATGACATAAAGTAAAGCAATACAAGGTAATCATCGATTACATTCAGGTACAAGCCTCCATTTGCATGGGGATTTCTGCTCCCAACATGGTGCCCAGTTCTCAGGTGGTCTGAAGGCACCACTGCAGAGGGGAGGATGTCTGGTCACCAGGCCTCTACATTTCTTTGTGAGCCCAAACAGCACCACTGAGAAACTGAGCTGACATGCAGCATGGGAAACCTTGCACAGCAAGAGGGACCCGTTGGGCTGTGGAAATGACAGTCCTGCACATGGTGAGTGGAGAAGCTGCATCATTGGAGCCTCTTCTTGATGAATTTTTTTTCCCTTGTTCAGGAGCAGATAGTTACTGTAGAAATTGGTCAATGATTCATTCTTTTAAAGTCAAACATTTAAAGAAAAATTGGTGGCCCTCTCTACATTCATAATTTCCAATAAATGGGTTTATATGATTATACCAAACTAAGCTTCAACTATGGAATTACATCCTTCACTAATTAGTGACTGGAAATACAGACTCTTACGGTCAATTTACCTGACTTTTTCACCTTCTTGCTCATCTTTCTTTCTCATTCCTGCTAACCCCACAATATTCTTCTTGGCAATCACTCCCTGTGGTTGCTCTTGTTGTATGCATGCTTTGTCTGCCTCAGGAAACAACAGCACCAGAAAACAAATAAAGCCCCAATCTTCTGAGAGGAACAAAATTTGGTAAATGCTGAATAAGCAGAAGTAGACAAGCCTTTTTTTTTTTTTTTTTTTCTGCTATGTAGGTTTGATTATCATGTTTGATTAAAGGAAAAATATACATAATGGAGCTGAAAATGACCTTTTTGATCCCTTCCCAGGGGCACGAATCTTTGCGTGCTTTCTTTGTCCATCTCTTTGCTGTCAAACTCATGGCTGAGGAAGAGCTACTAACACAGCTCACCTCACTCCTCTGTTCTGACCTTTGGGTAGATACTATCCATGCATGCAAATTTGGAACGGGACATTAATCAGCTGAAGGCATTGAGGTTTACTCTTTGCTGTAAAATCAATGCTTAGACACTAGGGGTAAGTCTGATGGGAATAACAATCTAATGTAACTTTTCATTTATTTCATGTCCACTCCTAATGTTGCCAATGAGAAAACTGAAAGACAGCCCATTCAGAAATTCAGTTGCATTGTTGATCAGAATGGAGCTATAAAAAATTGTTAGCCCTCTCATGCAGTATTTATGGTTAGAAACAAACAAAAAAATATTCACTTACGTATATGCCAAATTTTACAAAGCCAAAACATCCTATGAAAACTGACAAGCCAGATAGGAATTATTCATCTTTAAAACAAATTACGAAAAAGTAGAAAGAACAAGCAAAGCCCCAAAGTAGAAGCATTAAGTAAAGTAAAGCACTAAAAGGTGATGGCCAGGTTCAAAAGCCTATTCTAGTTGCTATAAGCTTTTCCAATGAGCAAAGCAGCTGGGCACATAGTTGAAACTACTGACATCAGTGCAGTTGCACTTTCTCCCACCTAGTCCCAGTTTGGACTGTGAGACTGATGTCAAATACTGGTGCTAGAAATGCTTCTCCCATCTGATATATTGCAATTCTGCTCCTTTTATAAATTTCCAAGTGCAGCCTGCTTTCAGCCTAGCTGTATCTGCAGCTACCATCAACAAACCGACCTCTGATTCACACAAGCTCACTAAGTGTCTAAATGTAAATCCTCTGGTGGTAGAAACAAACTTTTATTTGTAAAGGGCCAAGCACATCATGAATGACGGGAAAGTAACTCTTCTAAACACATCCTACAGTCTAGAGAGGAACAAAACCTGAACAACACCCTTCACATATAGTTTGGTTAAGACCCCACCCCATCCTTTGTAAACCTGTATATACTGATCTTCCCCCTTTACTCTTCTAACTGAAAACCCTAAGCTGGTCTCTTGAAAAAAGAGATTTCAAATCACCTATATTTGGTGTTATCTTACATGGTATGAAGTGGAAGCTGTGAAAAACTCCTTTGCAAGAGCTTCAAGTTGGCTGCAGATGTTACACACAGCCCTCCCTCTCTCGTCTCATATCAATGCAGTTTATTTACACAACACACAATAAATCATACACCAACAAGTAGGTTTTTAATGAATGGAACAGCTTTAGAAATTGCACTTCCAGAATGATTTGTATGTTTTCCGTTTACTTTCTAATACCTCTCAACCTACCTCATTCCGTTTCTAATCTCACAAATGTTGTTATCAATGTATTATAATTGAGGTTATGAACGTCTGCTTCTAACCTATTCAGAACAGTCAATCTGCCTTAAAATATTTCTGTTTGGAAACAGGAAAAATCTCTTTCAAGAGGTGACATTCCTTTCATTGCCTGCTTTATGTAGAAACATGCTCCATTTGAGGTCCAAGAAAAATGACAGATAAAAGGGAGAAATATAATTATGCATATACTTCCTATCAAATTAAAGCAAAGCAAAACAAATAAGTGGGGTTAGTTTCAATTGTGTGAAAACTACTATCATATTCATATGTTTTAAGAACAGCAATAAAAATGTCTTCAAAGATATCATATGTTATTTGATTTAGACTCAAAGCTTGAAAAATTGAATAATTTATAATGCCACTTTATTACTGAAGAGTGCGCACTACAAAGAGATATGATGTGCTGAATTAAATGGCACAATTTACTTGTTAAATTAATTAGGAACATAAATGCAAAACCTCAAAAAAAGTGGGTAGCAGAGGAGAGGAGAGTGAGAAGAGAAAGGCTATACACTACATTTTCTTACAGAAGATTGGAGGTATTTTCATGGGCAGGACAGCCCCCTGAACTCTGCAGCAGCCCTGTGTGGCCCACTTCCATCCTCCATGAGAGATATTTCATGAAATGAGCACATGAGAGGCATTTGTGTCCATGCTGTAATAGTTATGGCTCAGGCCTCTTTCTTCAACAACAGGCGAAAATACAAATAATTTAATTAGCATATTTCCGTGAATTAATGCCATTTATCAGAAAAGGTCCAGGTGATAATCACACTGCTTGAGAGCTAATTGAATGCAAAAATCTTGAGCACAAGCTCAATGTGAACTCAGACATCTGGGCACAGCATGGGGGCACCCTGAAAAGTGCCAGGAATAAGGAGATGCCTGCGCTGTCTTGTCCCTGCTGAGGGGACCAAAAAGAAATCTCCCGTGGGTGTGAGTGGCACGGCAACTGAACTTGTGGGACCCAGCACAGGATAATCCCAGCCAAATCTTTTCAGGCTGTTCCTCCAAAAGGATTGCAGGATTCTCTGCACCCTCCCTTCTCCTGAATCCTACCCCCTGTCACTGCTATGAATCTGTGAAGCCAGACCTTCGGGGTGGCAGTAACACGGCGCTGTTTTGTTTTCTCACAGAGAACTGCTGGTTTGTCTGTAGAATACATTTAGGCAGACACAGTGCACTAAGGAAGGGCTTTTTAAGGGGAGTGGATGGCACTTAAAAAAAAAAAAAAAAGAAGAGAAAAATAGGCTGGCTGTATCTGTGTGCTGGTCTGCGTTTGCCTATGAGCAGCTGGTGTCAGTCTGAGAAGCTGCATCTTCTGTAGCAAAAATGTACAAACCAGCATTTAGGTCTTTCACTTCTTCTCTACCTCCTGCTGCCCAGTGCAGAAGGCATTAGTGAAGACCCCAGGAGCTGGATGATATCCTTTGAACTGACTGATAGAAAAGGGAGCCAGGAAACACGAGCCTGGGGATGCCACAGCATGCCAATGCTCCTCTTCACCCCCATGTACTTAAATACCAGGTCTCATGGTGTTTGCTCATTTGTCATCTGTGTTTGGAGCGAGACATATTCTGAACAGAGGCAGGTGTAAAGACACATTTTGGCAGAGATTCCTGGTCATGTTTTCTCGGATGGAAAGTGAGAGAAATGTACCCAGAAACATGGCAATCACCAATATGTTTGCTTCTCTTCTGCCCAAAGGCAGTCTGGAAATCAGGGTTTCCTGGCTGTTCCTGGTTAACAAAGATGTTTTAAATGTTAATGGCTGCCTGTGTGGTTAAATAAGCATGGACTCCAACAACTGCTGCCCTGGATCAAGAGCAAAGTTCATTGGAAAGAGGTGCTTTACTTACAACTTATGAACAGTACAGCTGCAGATCCTTGCAGACAGCTTTGGTGCGTCTGGCATCACGTCCTAGCCTGAGAGACCTCCTTTCAGGAGAACAAAGTTCCCTGACTGCTACACCCCATTGCAGCTCATCTTTGTATTCACAGAAAGAAAAGCTCATTTTGTAGATCTGGAGCTTCAGGGGCAGTCCCAAACCAAGTCAGTGCCCCAGCCTTTTGATAAAGGAAACATTTCTGCTTTTCAAATATTAAGCATATGTCCAAGGGCAAATATTGTCCACTTTTAACGTGCTATGGGAACCCCATGGCAGTATAGCTGCAGACCCTATGCCTGATTGAAGAGTTCCCTGAAATTGCCTGTATGAAGGAGCCAGATGCTCATATGCTTTATTGTCTCAGTGTTTGTCTGCAACAGACCGAGTGTTTCCCTCTCCTCAAAGCATAGTTCTGCTCTGCCAGAAAAACAAATAGGGACTTCTCAGATTTCACTACAGAGAGAATCTGGGAGAAGGGAGTGAGTCACTTTTCTACATTACTTCTTTAAAGGTAGTTTTATGCAAATTGTCTCACTTCCTCTAACCTTTGAAATAACATCTCTGTTGAAAAGTGAGGAACTAAATATTTTTCTCCATCTGGAAATACAGACTTTAGGCATCAAGGATGACAAGGCAGAAGGACTACCAACAAATGAGGTAGTGGGAAGAGTCACTTACTTTTGAGCTTACCTCTCTTATAAAAAAGACTTGCCTCTCTTTTAAAGACTTACCTCTCTTTTATAAGGTAAACTTTAACTGGAGAAGCATTGTTGGTCACTAATCTAAAACTGTTCTCCTTGTTTAGCAATTAGATATGACACAGGCATGTCAATGTGAAGTTGAAACTACTCAGAGAAAGGTGCTCTCTGTAATTATTTGTGTTATTAATGTCTTTATCTTGTCTTTGGCATTTTCTTTAAACTCACACTGTAAGAATACAATGCATAATTGTTCTGAGCTACTTAATACGATTAATGGTGGAGAAACAGGTGCTGGAGAAACAGGTGCAAGGATCCATTTCTCCCACTGTGTTGGAATTTATCTCAATCTGTGTCCACCGAAGCATTACAAAAACTGAAGAAACAGCTTTTCATACAAAGAAATGTTCATAAACACAATAAATGGAGGTAATTATATCCTGCAGTCAGCCAAATTCAATGTGATTCACATAGTCACTTGACTGCTCTCTGGATTTGCTCTGAATGACACCTCTGACTTGTAACAATTTCTGTTCCAAGCTGTTATGAAGCCATTTACATTAAATGATGGCAGCACTTAGAAGGGTGGCTGAGTGAGTTTCTACTGCAAATAGTCTCGAATTATGCAAAATCATGGCTTGTGAGTATGTACATGACAGGGTTTTTAGTTTTCTTTTTTATTTCTTTTGGTTGTGGGTTTGGTTTTTTTTTTTTTTCATAATGTTATGTAGGGAAAAGAGTTCAGTATAGATTCCATTGCAGAAAGCTTACAGTTTCCTAGGAAGTCATTGTCATGTCATTATTTGACCTGAAATCTCCTTCCTCTGAAAGTACATTTTTACATCTCCCACCCTCAAGCAGCATCAATGAATTACTTGACAGACATCCACGTCTGTTTTTTCATTCCTACCTCTAACATCTAGTGCAGCTCTAGGACCCACTGCACATATATTCAACCCCTCATATACACAGCTTAAGACCTCACTGCTCTGCCATTTCATCCCAGCCCTACTCGTTTTGCAGCCTACGCACCCATGTGGGGGTAGCAATCCATCCGAGTCACATCCTCCCAGCTCCCTCAGCCTTTTAATCCCTCAAATGCAGATCCTCCTGCAACTCTGAGGTGCTTCCTCCCTGGGCCAGGGCTCAGCTGTCCAGAGCCTGGCACAGCAGCACCCTGCATGGCTCATGCACTGCCTGCCTGCGAGTGCTTGCCTGAGCAATGGGCTCAGCACTTCACACAAGCTGAGCCACAGGAGATGCTGAGGAGCATCGCAACACCTGAGGCTTGTTCTTGGACACAAATCAAATGAAGAATGCTTTCACAAATTCTTTGTGCATCCAGAGCGGTGTAAGAGAACTGCAGGAAGATTTTGAGTAGAGATATACTTGATTTAGTCTCGTTATGCCTTCCCTTTTATTCCAAAATAAAATCGCAGAGAAAAGCTGAATAAGATAAGCTGAATATTCATCAGCCATCATTTGTAATACTTGAAGTGCATCAATGCCTGTTTACAGAAATAGGACTTGCCCTCCAGTACACTAGTTTATCAGATGATAAACAAATGATAAGCATTTCCTTTCATTTCTAAATTAAAAAATATATAAGCTAGCCAACACTTGGGATGAAGCACAATGTATCACTAAAGAAATTTGTTGTGACTCTCCCTCCTCCTTCAAGAGTGTGAGGTTTCTGGTATATTGAAAGTTGTTTTTGGGATTGTCTTTAAAGATTGACAGAGTCCATAAATTTTCATGAGCAGTGAGCTATTTTGCAGTTACAGCAAGAACTGTACGTGCCCTGTATGTGTGCTAAAGGCATCTGAATGCTCAAGAAATAATTAGAATACAAACTACCTATGTAGAACATTTCTTCCCCTTACACCTATCTACTTGTTATCAGTAAGATATTGAGGATTGTATGTATTTAAAAATTAAAAAAAAAAAGAGGAGAGGAGACATGAAGAAGAGTTCAAGAGAATTCTTCTGAAGTTGGCACCAGCAGCTGAGGGGGTCTGCCTGACTGATCTTCTGAGATTGATGGCCACACTATGCTCTCTCTCTTCAAGTAATGGTGAGCAGCTCAGCACAACTCCAGCTGAGTGCAGCAAAAGTGTCAGAGCCCTCCCTAAAGCCTTTTCCCTGCTCCTGCTAACACCAGTGGGACTCTGCATAAGCCCACCCTTGCGGGAATATCCTCAGTTAGCCTGGGGGCTCAAGTGGAGTCTGTGAGTTAATGCTAAAATGGAACACTGTCAGAGGGCACAAGAGTGTTTCCAACCCCAGCAGGACCAGTCAGAAACACACACAAATTCTGTGGAGAGTATTTCAAGGGAAGAAGTTCCACGTGTTACTCACTGAAAACACACATAACACTGATTTTAAACTTGACGTTAAAAAAATAAAATCATAACATAAAAGCATTTTATCCTGCATTTGCTTTGACTGCCACCTGTGTCTTCTCTGAAATGGTACAAGTCCTTGGGGCATGATCACGATTAAACAATGAACTGGTAATTATAGAATCATTTCCGTTAAGATGTATATTCACTTCAGCTGTGGTGTTGGGTGTTTATTACGGTGTTAAAGATGTTCTCTTGCTGGCTCCACACAGTAAATGTACAGTGGATTATTTTTTACCTATTTTTTTTAAGAAGGGGGTGTGTAACTCCTCTGCCTTAGCGACACAGTGCCCAAGTAGTATCCACTGTGTTCTTGTAACATTAAAGCAGTGTTGGTATGGGAGTGAGATGATCACACACATACTTAGTCTTCCTTCTCCCATGGATTCTAATACATCTTTAATATTAAGGATTCAAACTGTCCCACTGAAGTCAGTACTATTCTTTGCATGCTTAAAAGTACAGGAAGTCTATTGATTCAAATTAAGGTGACCTGGCTTTATACCAGGATATTTCAGTGTTGAGCGTGACTGAATTCTAACACAGCTCTCTATGCATATTCATAGCTCTTTGCCTCTAGGTCTTACACTGTCTCCTAAACAGGATAACATAATGAGAGCATCCTAAAACATGTCTGATTCTTAAAAACAGTAACTCTGATCAAAGAATGCCAAGGAGCCTGGCAGATGGTTACACTTTAATAGATGGTGACTCTGTCTGGCCTTCTCTTCTGGGCTTCCTCTGTGGAGGTGTTGGCCTCACAAAACTCAGCACAGAATTGGGCAATACTTGCTTTGCCGTGTGGTTGGCAGCTGCATAAAGAATACACAGGGCAGCTGCAATCCCACTGTGAACGTCATCTCACTTGGCCTAAGAGATGACTACATCTTCTCTTTGGGATCTTGTCTGTGTGGAGCTTGTTGCAAACCAAGAGCATCAAAGAATTTCAAACACCCACCTTAGCAAGTTAATACCACAATACTGATGGTGGAGCTCCGTGGGGTTTGTCTGAAGGATTCATCAGATCACAGCAAAGGAAAAGCTATGTCACAGGAGTGTAAGCCCTGGTTGCAGCCCCAGTTGAACAGCTTAGACACTTCAGAGTTATCTGGGCTGATCTCTGCCAGATGCCCAGTCTCTTTTGGGAAGTGATTGCTTTCCTTCCTTCTCCTGAAAAGCCTGGCTTCAACAAAGGCTGAATTGTAATGAGAGGGTTTTTTTTACCTCAGCTCTGAGACAGGATGGATACAACTCAGCTGTCTGAGTACAAGGAACACCCAAATTCATATTCCCAGTGATTCCCTTTAAAATGACCAAAAAGATTTCACTGTTCCTCAGAGAGAAATATGTATAAAAAAAGTAACTTATCTAAGAATAGAATATTTTGGAGATTTTTTTTCTCTTTTGCCATTAAAGTATGAATCTATTAAAAAGATGATTAAAACTCCAAAAGCTAACTCAACTTTCAGGGGTTTGGTGGAACACTTCCACAGGCTGCCAAAGGGTTTGTGTTTGCTGTGGGAGTAGTTTGGTTAGGTTTTGTTTTACCTTGAGTCAACATCAAGACTTTTTATATTCCTTCTCCTACAAAACACATTACTTTCAGCTATCCCTAGATGCATATTTATCTCCTTTTACATGGCTACTCAGATTTTAGGTCAGTAAAGGATTTTTAAGAACACGGTGAAAATATATAAAAATGGCATGGTTAAAGTAGTCCCCCTCCCTAAGCTGTCCCAGTCTTCAGGCTCCAAACCAACACATCTTGCCTGTCATTATCTTTGCCTTGTAAGCAAAGCCTTGGCAGCCTTATGAGAGCTCTTAGATTAATAAAAGTCATCCAAGCCACGCAAGTTAGAAGTACATATCTCACTGGAATGGTGCCATTTAACTAGTTAATGTTTAGAAAGCCTTTTGATATCCACAGATGAAAGGCATGGTAACAGTGCAGGGCATTACTGTTATTACCTGCAGATGGTGAGAAGTTCTCCCACAGCTACCGTGTGTAGATCATGAAAATCGGAAGGCTGGCAAATTTCCTGTAACATTACAAAAGGAGCTGCAATAGTCTTCTACTTGGTCTGGCTTAGTACAGGCAGAGTTTTAAAGGGCCTTGCAAAACTGCAATAAGCAGCAGTTTCCCGGTAGATCCAGAGAAATCTACATAATCTATCTTGATTTGTTAATTGCCTTAGTGTCAGACCTTCAGCTAGTAGTTTAAAAACCTCTGTTCTGCTAAGTATCCTCTTCTCACGCTCCAAATACTTCACAACTACTGTGAAAGAAATCCCTCTGATCTTTCTGTTTGTCATGCCACCAGCACCCCAAATCTCTCCATGTGGCGTGACCCCCAAACCTCACCCCTTGGGTGCCACAGCAAGTGAAGCTTGTGCTTGGATTGGGATGGATGCACAGCCCCAACAGAGCATGGCATGCATATTCCTGCAACATACCAGGCAGACAGTCAGTGAGTCCTGCAGCAGACTGACAAACTACATGCAATGTGTCCTATCCTGGAGCTTAGGACAAGCTGGACTAAGCGGGAAAGGAAGAGGAAACAGTCAAATTCTGGAGCCAGACTTTGGCTGGAAATAGGTTTCCACTGGTCCTTAAGGAGCATGGTGCAGCCAGGAACACAGGCACCATCTGTTTTGCACAGCCCTTGAGACAAGGATATAAGGCAAAATACAATCCCTGGATAATATGTTTTGTGGTCCAAGGATACCTGAAATGATAATGAAGAAGGTGTTAATGCTTTAATTGAGTTCAAGTCTTTTATCCTGAATTTGTGCGTATTTTTTGCTACTGTGAATGCTACCCACATCCCTTCTGGAGTTGGCCAAATGGCAAAAGGCAATGCTGTTACAAGCTAAACATGAAGGGATGAGAACACAATGTAGACCAGCATCTCTGGAGCTTTAAGTGCTTCAGTGCCTTTTTTTCTTTTTCTAAAGTTTAGGGCACAGGTATGATTTAATTTTGCCTCACAAAAAATTAAAATAAAAGGAGGAAAAATCAGTTATGCCCTCTATTGGTACAGCAAAGCATTATTTTGGTTTCTCAGGCAGTTAGGATACACATGTTTTTAAAGATCAGCCCCACAGAGAAAGTGATCAGACTGATCTGGTCTGGCCTGGAGAGCTCTGATGGCAGCGTGAGAGGCAGCTTGATCTAGTGGACTGAAAGGCAACAATTCCTGAGGTCTAATCCTGGCTGACACAGAGCCACTGTGTGGCCTTGGGCAAGCTCCTTAAAAAGACATGTCAGGTTAACTTAGGCCTAAAGTTAAAGTTTTACATATATAGTATTTGCAAATACTTACATCAGTAGAAATGAATGTCACTTTTTTTTTAAAATTTAATTCCAGTGGGGAAGAGAAGCAATATTTCCAGTTAGAGGACTTGGAGATCCTTTTTTCTGTGCTGCACCCTCAGTGCTCAGCTAGAGATGGTATCTGAAAACAAAACCGGTCAAAAATTGCTTCTTGTGGCTGCAAGACAGCACAACCTTCATTCAGAGAGCTCTGGAGCAGTGGGTGCTTGTAGGTGCTAAAAACTCATTCTCTTTCAAGGAACACTAAGTATTAATTAAATATATGCTAAGCAATAACTGCAGCTCAAGAACCAGACTCTGCTCTCTAGTGAGTGCTTTCCATCACCCCTGCCAGCCTGAATTAGAAGCAAACTTTCAGACCCGTGCAACTGCATCCAAGGGCAGACACAGGCAGTGTTTTAGAGATTATAGAGGAGTTTAAGATGATTTACACCCTGTGTGATACTAACTTGTTAATATTTATCAAGTCACTACACCTTCCTATGATTCTGTTTTTACCCAAACTGCTTCATTATAATGACCACCACTGCTAGACCAGCCAGCACTGAATTATGGATGGCCCTTTTTTAGAGAGAGTTTGGGCCTGTGAGACATCACAATTTGTGTGGCAATATTACTGCAATGTTACTGAATTCCCTTAAGTGATGAGACCCTCTCAGATAATGCTGCTTTGTTTAGTGGATTTTGGGTTGCTCTGGGGTGGAATTTTCCTCCTTTACTGGGAAGGGCAGCCTTTTGGTATTGTTTATATGACTCTCTGTAGCTCTTGGTCTTTCTAGAGGAAACTAGGAATTTGGTGGGGTGGGAAAGGATTTGCTTTGGGAAAGAGGCCAAGCCCACTGCCTTGCAGGAACAGCTGCAGGTGGCCTGGTATCCACAGCTAATATGACAGGAGAAAATTAGCTCCCAGACAGGGTGGCATTCAAGGAATTAATGCCTCTCTGTGGCTTACAGGTACAGTGGAAAACAGAAAACCAAAGTCTCACCATTGGATGGAAACTGGCTGCAAGACAGAAATTACAGAGGAGAAATAATGGTCAAATTTAAACGTGTCAAAAGTTGTCAGTGACTGCACAAAGCCCCACAGTGAGACAGGTTAGTTCATATTATCCATGAGAGATCTAAAAATTATTTGCAAGGTGGCAAAAACCTGCAGATGCCACAGAATTACATGGAATAATTAGGACTAAAGGCTGTATGGCGCTCCAGCGACATGCAATAAAGCTGGGTGAACTGAGAGCACAATACATAAAATGCAAGGTAACACAAATTGGGACAAAGCATTTGACCTACCTGGGTACACTGTTGACTTTTAAATAAACGGTGGTAATTCTGGAAGATGATGCAGGTATCACAGAAAGTCCACTGCTCTGTTCACTGTTGTGACCCTTATGTCAAGAAAATTCTTTAGAAAAAGTGCTTCAGAACTGGGGACATGGGTACCAACAGCTTAAAAAAAGCTTTTGGAGGAAGAGAAAAAGATGATCTATTTAACAGAAAGAAACGTAACAAAGTAGTATGTGATGACTAATGGCTTACAGAAATTAAATCAGGTAAACCCTCTGTTCTTAGAGAAGAGAACCTGGCAGTGAAGCTGAACACAATGCAACAATTTGATGTCTTCAGTGAAGAACTCATTGCTGGAAAAAAATAATTAAGGCAAAGTATTGTTTGGGACTTCATTTAAGCTGCACTTGAGTCCATAGCCTTTTGCAATTGTATTAACATCTCTGTTGATGTATCTCTGAGAAGATACAAGCATTGATACCATGGGACATAACCCAACAAATAAAATGCTCAATGTTAGGAGAGACTTTCCCAATGAACAAGTAGTTCCTAAATTGTTCATGACTCTCTTTCTTGCATTCCCCTTTGAAATATAACCTGTTGTCTATTTCTTGCTACGTGGATAAGTCTGACACTACATTGTGTCAGAACACATCCTCCTGGTTTAATGCCTGAAAGCTGTTAAAAACACAAGCAGAACCACATTGAAATGCACTAATTTAAAGGCATCTCTCTTTAGCCAATTATCATCTCACATAAAAGAGCAGTTGTTAAATATCAATAGAGATTTCAATTTTTTTTTTTTCAGAAAAAGACACAGAAATGATATTATGAGACTTCTACACTTTTAAATGCACTGGGAGTAGGGGACAGGTGTTCACCACATAAAAAAAAAGCAGTTAAAGAGTGTTGCTCTAGGCATAGTTTCATCTGTCTGACTCAGCACAAATTCCAAAGTACGATGGATAAATGAAACAGAAGAATCAGCTCTGTGCTGCCTGAGGTCTGTTCACAGGGCATAAGTATTAGATTGTCTCTTCTTTTAATTAATGTTTTCCCTTTTGACATTACACTGGAGACTGTGACTGAATTTTATTCCTCAACAGCAGCCTATGGCAATCAACAGAGTTCTCTGGGAACACAGTCTGCCCAGAAGTGCTTAGCAGAAACTAGGAAAAAATGGATGGAGAAGAAAAGCTTCTACAACAGAGCATTTATTTACTGCAGACAATTCATTGAAATTAGCCACTTCTTCTGACTGTGGGTAGCCTATGGGGAGATGAGATATGTATGAACTGATCTGTCATTCAAACAGTGCCCTACAGGTTCTTGGTTGAGAACACATTTCAGCTGGCCAGTTTTTCATCAGCTGAAGATTTAAGGTTTAGTTAAATGTACCTGAGCATTTGAGGTTCATTAGTGATGTGACTCTGTCAGTCATTACAACCATGTGGTGGCATTTTTGCTCCTTGACTGGCTCGTCTATATAACCAAGACAGGAAGGTCTTCTGGAAAGCCAACAGACAGCAGTAAATCTGCGCTGAGGCTTTCATCTTCTTCAGAAAGAGGGGGCTTAGAAGAAAAAAGGGGACACGCCAGGAAAGCAATGAAAACAAAATGTTAGCACAAGCTGTTTGAAGTCTTGTCTTGTTCCCTTATGTAAGAAGATCCCACCAAACTGGAGTACAGCCATACAGTATTAAGTGCATCTCCACGATTTACGTGCTTTTGGAATAGTGTCTATTTGCTATTCCTACATGCTCTGCTGAGCACAATTTGCTTCATGTTTTTGACACCTGTAGTATCATTTTGATTCGAGAATATGTCCACCAAGAGCAGCAAAAGGAGTGTCACATGAGTGCCATCTGTCCTCCTAACTGGAAAGTGAGAGCCCACTCAAGTCTGGAGCTATTTAACTTAAGGTCAGAGTGAACACAACTAGAACTGGCTACAATGAGTCACAGAGATGTGTCCTGATGGATGGCAGTGCTGAGTTAATGGTTGGACTCAAGGATCTTAAAGGTCTTTTCCAACCTTAATGATTTTATGATTCTCTTTTAAACATTTCAGATCTCTATCATTTTAGCCAAATCACTCAGACACTCTTGTGTCTGAAACAGCCTGAAAAAACATTCAAAAGAAAAAAACCAAAGGGAGTGCTCCTGAGAAGTCATTTACCTTTTCTCAGCAAGATCAGTTCACAATTAATGTCATTCTGCATTATATCCTTCTTTTCCTTCTGCTCATGGTCTTGGTGATGAAAGTAGTAGTGAATGTGACACCCTTTTCAGCAGTCTTCCTGAGTTTTAATTGCTCTGATCTTTCATGTTAGAAATCCTTCATCCTGCCAGAATTTAAAAATAAAATCTCTTGCTGAAGATCTGGTTTTCTGTTTTGTATCTCACAGAAAGTGTCCTTTGGTCACACAACCCACAGATGTTCCAGTGCGTAGCTGTCCTTTTTGTCCTAGTTTTGTCTTAACTCTTCCTTTGAACTACAAGATCTGAACACAGCTTTAAGCACAAATACTGGACATTCATCTCACTGAATTCATTCAACTGTAGAACCTGAGAGCAGCTTATCTGTTGAAGACCAAGGAGCCCATTACCTTAGCATTTTCCAGCAGAACCCCAAAAAGGAGCTCTTTCACACACACTGTTCTATCCCCCATGAGGCAAGTTAAATCTGTTCTGATACCTACAACAGAATGTAGCTCAATACACCCATAATTTGCTTTCTTGTTTAAAATGTGATGTAAGATTGCAGAGTAGAACTAATTTTAAAATCAGTCCTAAACTTAGGTCTATGTACTTTGTTTTAGAAGCATTGCTTCGGTATCTGTAGAACTTTTGAAGCAATAATAAAGTTTCCCACAAAACATATAAATTCTAACTCTAAATTAGATATAAAAGTAAGAGATTTGAATCTCTCTTGTCTCCACTACTCAACCTTCTTCCCTTCAAAACCAGCAAAATATTAAAAGTCAGAGAAAAATTAACCTGGTTAACATGGCCTGTGCAATGATCATCTACCAAATGTATTGAATTCAGCTTCAAACATTCCAAAAGGATAAACATTTCCTACTTTGTATATCTTTGATATATTTGTATACATAAAATTGTACAATAGGTGAATCACAACGTGGTGTTTTGCCCCCTTTTCACCCTTCACCTCAGCAAACACAGATGAATCGTTTGGCTTCCATCCCGAATCTCAGTCCTGGGTGTTCGTACACTAGGTATTGGTTCTGACCCCACCCTTACTTTCTACATTACCATTTATGGTTTGCTCTCTCTTGCTATTTCCTTGAACTTTACAGTTCTTCTGTCCTTGCTCATCTTCCTATTCTCATCTAAGAGTGATGCATTTGTGTGCATGGGAAGGATGCCAGCTGAAGCCTTGGGGTTAAACCTCAGAATAGAAATAACATTGCAAATTCACCAAGCAAAGCAGTTAGAAATGCAGCAAATTCGAGCCTGAGCCTGCTTCCATTAAAATAAAAGAAAAAAACTTCTTGAAGGAGTAGCAGGATAAAGAGAAGGGAAAAGGCCACTACAGACAAATCACAGATTAAAATATTTTGGTTTTTATAATTTCAGTTACATTGCATCATAATCCATAAATTATAATAATTATAATGTATTTAAATGCATTAAGAATGGACGAGCATCACATTGTAACCTTCACCCAGGAGATTTTTATTTAGGTTTGAGACTTCTCTTGCACCTGTACCTAACTAAAAGACATTGATGTTTCTTGAGAGAACAAGAACGAAGATAATGAACTGGGTTCCTGTTAAATGAGCATCTACCTTTTGTACATAGGATTGTGAATTTCACCCCCAGGTGTTCTCTCAGTGAATCAATGTTACATGTAAGCTGCAGCTAAATGCATCCATGTTCATCTGGTTGAACACTGCTAATTTTATATCACCTATTTATGGAGTTATTTTTAATTTTCACCAGTGTTGTGTGGTTGTGTAGTCCCCTCTATCACAGTGAATAGCCCACTAAAACCACCAAAAGCCAAGAAATGGCTGTCAGCTCTTTTTTAGTTCACTAACAGCAGGGTTCTTTTTTATTTTTCAGATAAAGTTAATGAATGCAGTTTTTCCACTGCCACATTTATAAACAATTTGCTTTAGGGGCTGCTAAAAAATACTTGCAAAACATCATTTAGGGAGTGAAAGTAGAGTATTTATGCAATATAGTGTTTATATCTTGTGGAATGACAGACATGCTGTTTAAAGAGATGTTGCTTTTCTCTCAGAAGTTAAGCACTTGGTTATACTCTATAGTTATTAATTCATTTGGTGGTAGTTGTTACTTAAATCCCTCCTGTCTAATCTCTGTGCAAAGACTTGTGGGCTTGGCAGCCAGCAGAGATGCCTGGTAAAATTTGCTGAGAAGTAACAGCAGCTCCTGGCTCACTCCTCTGCCAGGGCAACCAAAATATGGCATTGATGTCGTGCTTTTTCTCATATTTAAGTAACCATCCCTCTTTCCTTTGGTTATTCCTTCCTTATCAAATTATTCTGTCAGTTTTGGTTTATGTCTTGTTCATGTAGTTTTACAATTGCATGTGTATATGTATTCACCTCTATTAACACATTTTCCAAACATATATAATTAATGGTAGGGAAGTAATAAATGTCCATTGGCCTTTTACAAATTATCTGCAAAGTTGTACCTGCCAAAGTTTCTCTCATTATACTCCAGAAAGCATTAATCTAGTGTAAATAAAGAGGAGTTTTATTGCCCTTAGTGTGATTAAACCATGAATAACTAGGGTGGAAGTGGAACTTGTGAAAAGGCTGTTGTTTAAAAGGAATACAGTTGCACTTCTGATAAAATCTTCCATAATCTCTAAGTAAGGCTCCATCTGACCACATCAAAGACTGCAGAGAAAAAGACATGGGGGTAGAAAAGCAAATGGGGGGAAGTTTGGAGTATAGGGTTAGATCACCTGAGCATGTGTCTTTCCACAGCTGCTGAGATACAGCTTGTTTTCTGTTGATTTTAACAGTTCAGTCAAAGCGTAACTGCATGAAAATACAAACATTTCTTCTGAGAAAAAAGTCTCCTTTTAGTAAGAAGACAAATGAAATCCCCAAGTATTGAATCATTTAACATCATGATTTCGATGGGTTGTTCTAAGGATATTACAGCATTTGAAAACAGATCAAGTGGTTCTTAGTTTACAAGCTGTCAGTCCAGATCCATGCTCTTTTTAATAACAATAAAAAACATGTTCAGTTTGTCTGGCTTTTACTTTTTATTTTTGTTGTGTCATAAAGACACAATTTGGATGGGATTTTGGATGTTTTCTTTCCTCTTAAGCGCTTCTATAGAAAAAAAATGGTTTAGATTTAGCAACAGCGTGTTATTATGTGCAGTTTGCCTGCTGTCCTTACAACAGCTTTAATGCATAGCTGCAGAGGTTCTCTAAGACAGAAACTTAAAAGTTAGAAACTATGTAGCACCCAAGATCCTCATATAGTGTAAATTAGCACCCAAAGACAATGCTGATTCATGCATTTTTTCTCTTCCTCATCCCGCATCTTAGACTCAGAAAGGATTTAAAAATAATGGATCTTAATTTTCATTTCTCCCTCACTTACCTGTTAGCTACTTAAATATCAATTAAGTGTGTAGAGAAATGGACTGAAAAATGGTAGTGATCTGTAATATATGGGAGAATTGGAACAGA
Organism: Leptocoma aspasia; assembly: GCA_013399835.1. Taxonomy (NCBI): domain Eukaryota; kingdom Metazoa; phylum Chordata; class Aves; order Passeriformes; family Nectariniidae; genus Leptocoma; species Leptocoma aspasia. The sequence goes on from VXAX01010385.1 coordinate 1,260,276, forward strand.
AAGCAAATCCCATGAAATTCTAATGATCTTTAATGCTGGAGGTTATCACTTCTCACTGCCAGTACCTAATGTTTTCACTGATGTAGAACACCAAGGGGAAGGCATGAAGTAATACACTACTTGGTGGCCTGGAGAGGATAAGAGCAATAGCAGAATAGAGAAGAGCTCCTAGGGAAGGAAATTTTTATTGTTGTTAGCTTTGCTAATGAAACTAATTGCGAAATAGCAAATGTGGAACCTTTATTCAGCATTTGTACCTCTAGGAAGGAGAAGAGTGAAGAAAAGTAAAAGCGGAGGTTATCTGCTTTTCTAGGAAACTCCTCTTGCACAGAACAAACCAGCTGGGAACTGGGATTTCACTGTACACAGCTGTTCTCAGTGTCTGCATTTCAATCATTCTCCTGTTGGGAGTACAATACATTCATATGCCAGCTGCAAAAATCAACTGTTATTACAGTGTGCTTCAGTGTATTTGCAAAATGGAAACAAGTACTGCAAAATATATGTTCTAAGGTCCCTGCAGGAGCCCAAATACCAGAGCAGACATACCAGAGAAGAATATCAAGAGAATGGGATCTTGTAGTGAAAGCTAGTATTAGAAATGCAAACAAGACGGCATTTTGTACGTGGCAAAACACCAAACTGATGTTTCTCAATAACAGTGAGGATTGCCTTTGTCTCCAAAATGCAGCTAAAATTGAGTCTGAAAGAAAGATTCCCACAGTTCCAGCTCCCCACCCTCCATCCCTGTCATTTATACTTGCTAAAATAGAGTTTGTAGAAAGTTATAGTGTTCATCAAAAAATATGACTCTCAAACATCTAGCCCCGAGTACACACAAGCATGCTGACTGCATACTTCTCTGTTTTAATGTTGTAGAAGATCAAATTTTCTAGGAAAATGCAAACAACTTTAGCAGCAGGTGGCTGAAGCACAGCCTTCAGAAAGCTGTTAAGAACCATTTTTGTCTGGGAAATAAAACATGGTTGCAAGCTATGTTATTTGCACTTACCGATTCAGTGAAAGGAGTCACCTTATGTTTAATTCAAATTGTAGTCCTGTCTTGGACAGGCTTAGAACAAGTTTTACAAATCCATGTGTTTAAGGGACTCTGGTGGGGGTTGTTCACACTGTTCCCAATGTTATTTTCAGATTATGTCTTTTCTTATGGGCAGAGGCAAGAGCTGAAACAAATTAAGGGTTACATGAGGGAGGGAGAGGGAGAGAAAGGTACTGGTATCCATAGGAGGGGGCAGAATATGACAGCAGGGTGTAGGGCCATGGATCAGTGGCAGATCAAGCAAACAGTGCCTCAAAATGACTCAGGCAGCACCATTCTTTTTAACTACCAACCTCCACTTAATGGTACATTCAGCATCACACGTAAAATCAATACCCTAATTGCAGGCTGTATTACATCTCAATAAAGATTTATTTTTGCCTCACCGGTGAAAGAATTTGAAAAAAAAAAGTACATACATTCTTATATATTTCCTCTGCCCACCCTTTTTTTTTTCTCTTTTTAAGGAAAATCACCACAGCTCCTAGGCAGACAGAAGAAATTACATCCAGCTAACAGAAGGCTGTTCCTGTTACAGGGTGATGAGTGCACTCATTAGGTGACCAGCTTCCCGTCTTCGGAGTGTAAATATTCTTGCCAGTTACTGGCTACTGTCAAATATGGGCACTGATGATTCATCAGAATAGGTTAATTTCACAGGAAAAGGTCACTCTGAGAATGCTACAACATTTATTTGCGGATTTGGTCAGGTCAAGAGCCCTTCAAAACAAGGGGTCTGTCTCATCATTACTGGGTATACACAATCCTGTGTGAAGGTTTTGGGTGTATTTTTGTTCCAAAAGAGAAGTACTTTGTAAATAAAACCAAACCACTCTACATACCCATCAGAGATATTTAAATTTAAAAATGAATGCAAAATCCTGTCCAGAGTTTCCTGCAGAAGTTTTAATCAAAACATACATTCTGCCCAGAGACAATTTCTTTGCTGAAATCAGCTGTACTTTTTCAAATTGACCACAAGATTTTGTACAGAGCAGGATATCTGTGGTTGTGGACACATTTTCTTATATTTTCATTCATTTTCTCACATTAATTACTTTTGTCACGGAAGAAGGAGACAAGGTGGGCTATGAACAAACAGGACCTCTGCCCCTGCCCAGGCTCCTGGGCAGCACATAAGCACTGTGCTGGGCAAAGGATGTCTGCCCTGTACCTGGACCAAAGCAGCAGATGCCCTCCTTTTTAGGTTCCTCACAAAAACTCAAAAAAACTTCCAACTTCCTTATACATTTTCTAATACCTCCCTCACCAATATTTTAGTGGAGCAAGAGGCTGATTGTATACTTTCATGACAATATCAGCTAAAATAAATGCTGCTAGGACTTGATGTTTCACTAGCCTCCCTTGGGAATGTGATGTTGGTGGGTACATAGTAAAAAGGCAGACTCAGCTGTTCACACAGACACAAAACACTTCAAAAATCCTTCCAAAAAACCCCAAAACCCAGAACAGTGTTCCAGGGTTTTAATCCTGACAAGAGAATATGGAGTCAAAGACCAAATAAAGAGTTGAAAACTATGTCGAGATTTCACTCCACAACACAAAAATATTAGAGATACTCTGAAAAAAGACGTAGATAATGGGAATGGTGCACCTATGCAGCAATTACAGATTAAAGCAAGTACTGCTCTGTCTTTCACCCTCCACACAGGCTGGGATTGAGGCAACAACACAAATAAAGGTGATGCATTTAAACTCAGATGTGGAATGAGACAAGTTTCCTTTGTCAGTTTAACTATATATATACATATGTGCATGCACATAGAGGTGAGACAGCTCACAAATAGTCTCCCTCTCCCCTGTCCCTGACCTCACATCACCACTCCACCTGCCACCTGCTGAAAATTGCCCTGCCCAAACTGGTGCCAGAGCATCCAGAACCCTCAATATTAACAAGCCATTTTTTAAAAAAAGCAGCACTCTTGGTGTCAGCGGCATGGTTAGTACTTAGTCTTCCCTACAAGTGCTTTAAGACGTTTAATATCCTCCAGGGAAGGCAATGCTGCTATCAGTTATATAATTCACTCTGAGCATGGCATTTCTAACTATAGACTAATGTGGTGCAAAGTCAGCTGTGAGTGGGTAGAGCTCAGAAAAGAGAAGAGATGTAGATATCACCCAGAGAGGCACCACAGTAAAGCCTCAGGTTTTTTGCTGAACAGGTGAGAATACCAAGATGTATTTTTGAAGAAGGCTAAGCTTGTTACCTCCCTGGACACTCCGAACCATGCCATTACAGATACACTGCTGGGCAGGGAAGAGTCACTGGAGCTGCAGACTTTCTTCACTTTTTTAAGGCCTTTTGCAACCCTCATGGAAAATCATGGAGACTCAGATCCCTCAAGACACTGTGAGACACAAAGCACACCCTGTTATGAAAAGGCACACTGTGCTCAGCTGCTGTACCTAAAAGCTCTGTGGTTTACAGGCAAATGATCAAGATTTTCTGAGACAGGCTGTGAAATATTCCAGGCTTGAATTCCACTGACCAACAGGTCATTAAACTTGGAAATGAGACATGGAAGGTTCACCTAAAGCATGACATCAGAAAAGTCTGATCAATTCTAGATTGCAAAGTGGGTAGTAGTAACAGCATTTTTTCATTTCTGATATAGCTATTTTGTAAAAGGTACATTATTTTTAGCCAGGACCTTTTTAGAGGTATGCTAATGGGCTGATTCATACACCTTGGTACACTTGCAAATGTAGAGCTTTTGGGGCTCTTATGATGGCAAACAGGCAGAATCAACCACATGGAGAGAAGTGCTAAGGTTACATGGCTACAATTTCCAGAAGTAACTTCTGGATGTCACTGAAGAAGCCTTGTCCAGAATTATTAGTTGAATTTTGAAAAAAAAATATCTAGGCTCTCTGTATCCAAATCCGTATATTGTATCCAAATAAATTCTAAGCTGATTATCCATCAGCTTGATCAAATCCAGTCAGAATTTAACAGACGAAAAAAAGTATAAAGCTGAAAATATGGGAACACTGCAAGATAAAAATCATGTGAATTTTAATCCCAACCACATACCTGTGGATGTTCCACTCAAACTATGCTGCAAGGCTTAAGTAGTATCTACAGAAATAAACTGTTCAGAGAGACGAACAAGACAGCAGGAAAACAATCTTTCTAGCTATGTACTTTACATTCTGCTATTATCTTCAGAAATCCTCCCTTCTTCCTTGAGTTGGAGGGAAAACACCTGCTGGACTCAGATGCTAATTATCTCAAAGATTATTTCAACAAAGGTGGCAAAGGAAAAGTACCGCAGGAATATCACAGCAGAAGGATTCAAGTTAGACTGATTTTGTTCTACAGTGATTTGAAGGGTCTATTGAACCTGGTTTTAGCGGAAGCTAACTCATAGGCCACTAGCACCACAAAGCATGATAGTAAAATTATCTTCCAATTTAAATAAACCCAGACAATCTCGGAATCCTTAGAGAAAAAAAAAAAAAAACAGGTACCATTACTGCTTTATTTCTTCAAGAAGTCTAGTAATGCTGCTAAAAAAAAATTAAACCAGTTTTGTTTTACATAGAATGGATCAGTACATACTCAAGAAAAATCCAGTTTGACTGGATTTCTTGATGGATGATCAAAGTATCTTGGCATAAATTCCATCTCCTCCCCATCCAAATGAATGCCCTACAGAGGCAAGGCTCTGTATGTGCTATGTCCAGAAAGGCTGTAAAATGGATTAATGACAGTGCAACCTGATCAAACTAAAGCCAAGATTATAATGAAAGGAACTGTTATGAACCGGTAAGAGTTTACTTCACTGAAGCACACATGTTAAAATCAGACTGCCACTAATCAGGTGACATGACTGGAGGGAAGAACATTGCAGCAAATCCTTATTAGTAAAATAAAAAGGGTGAGAAATCAGGCAGATTTGGCTTGGGCTTTGAAGCAGGGTGAAAACTGAGCTAATGCTGGAAATACAGTTCAAATTTTAGATCTAATCTAAATGTTTCCAAAATAATAGAAATTATACACAAATAAAAGGTCTGTAATCAAATATGAAGACCAAACAGTGGGGCAATCAAACTATGAGAGGAGACTCTCTAAAGCCTTTTTTCTGTTTGTACACAGCTTGGAACAGGAGTGAGATTGGAATCACATCTGTATCCAAGGAACTGCTCATGGATTGTTTGATTACAGGCTCCTGTATTCTTAAGAAAGGTAATTACATGGTCTTGAAACCATGCAATATCAGATAGTTGACAAACAATGTCAGTGTTTGTCATATAATTCAAAGGCACAGAAACACAATTTTTCCAAGTTTAAGAAAGAGTTGTATTGAAGTCCTAAGTCCGTTCTGAAAAAGTCATATGCAAAAAGAGAAAATTCAGTGAGATCACAAAGGGTTAATTTTAGAAGGAAGGACTTGATTAAGTTACATTTCTAACAACATCTTTTTCCATTCACTTGAGTGCAATTATTGGTACACCATCTTCTCTCAGGCATCACATATGCTTCTGCACATAAGAAATAAAAAGATCTCGTAGATCATACCAGGAAAACAAGAACAGCTGCCCATTCTCCATGCAGAATAATATCCTCTTATTAAGCAGTGCATGAGTTTTCAAAGCAAATTCATTTCTTCAAGTTTCTCCAAGCATGAAGGAACCCTGTTTCAGCTGCAGCCCCATTGCTTGGGTAGCTAATTGGCAAACTTAACACTTGTAGTGCTCACGTGTACTTGCAGATCATCCTTGCTGGTTTGTGCACTTGGCAAGAGAATGGGAGATAGAAGAAGAATCTATTGCACATTCTCAAAAATAAAATTTTAACTGCTGACATTGGCCAAATTAAAATCAATCTCCTCCCTATTCCCTTCAGTAAAGGTAATTCAAAATACAGTAATTTTTCTTATTTAAAATACCCTCTTGTTGCTACAGAGTATACTTTCCTTTCCAGATTTCTCCTTATGAAGACATGACTGCTTTCTTCTCAGATATTAGCAGCAAAGTATTTATTTTCAGGCAGAGTTGAAGAATGAAGTTGCAGTCAAGAAAGTTCAAATTTCAGAGAAGTTGCATGTGATTGAAAATGAGAGGTTAGGAAATTGCTGCTCAGAGCTAATGATGGTAGTGATTATTGGACTGCTTCGGCAGGTCTTGCCTCAAAGAAGATCTGCTGTTTCCTTACCCAGAATTTCTATATTTGCATACGCTTCCTAAAGGAGGCCAGGGTGATGGGGCAATGTCTCACACCTTTTCACAAGACAGGATTTTTCTTTCCCTTCTTTTGGTCCCTCTGCTTAATGTGGCTGCAGCTTCTGTGATCCACAGGGAGGTTAATCCACTTGCAAATGAGCTGTGCCCTGGGTACAGGACCATGCAAGGTGTCTCAGTGCAGAGCTGTCTCCAGTCCAGCATGACATAACAAATCACATGCAACCCAGCATGAGCAAGGCTATATTCTTTCCACAGTATGCTCCTTTCGAGATACACAGGGTATGCCAGTTATCCCACCAATCTTCTATTATTTCAGCTTGTAGAAAATTTACTCTAAAACCTGTGTATTTTAAAAAGAAACAGACTATAAGTAATTTTCATGTGCCACTCCATTATGGTAGATAATGAGATTTCACATTTTATTTTACTGATAATAGAATCAGGGATCTAAGTGCCCTTGTCAGAGCATACAATGAAGCTTTGTGAAAATAAGTAGATTTTTATTACGAAAAACATAAAGCAGAATGCTTTTTCTCAGAAAGTTCTGCCACAAACCTACGACAACATGCCAGGCAAGAAAATCCATTTCCTTGTGCCTTAGCTTGTACTCATTTTCAGCAAAAAATTAATGGCATGTGACTGCCTGATAGCTAGCACAGAATTTTTTTCCACACAGTATGTATTAAAACCAGATAATCCTTCACACTGGAGCTTACAGAAACACCATGAAGGAGTTCTAGTGCTCTGCTTCTTGTTCATGCCCTTGGGAGGAAGTGCAGAATCCAGGAGATGTGTTCAAATGAATCTCCCATTTCCTAAATTATTTTGTAAGTGATTCTGGTTATTTCAGTTATCTGGTGGATAAAGGAAATGGAAAGGTTTGCTGTTTTGCTCTTGAGTAAAGTATCTACATCCCTTAATGACCCTAATCTTAATGAAGAGGTAAATGAGACTTTCAGAATTGGATAACTTTAAATCTATTGGATAGCTTTTCATGGGTGTTTTTGGGAACAGTTCCTTGCCCTGAGAAGCCACCAGCACAGGTAGCACTGTACACAATGTGATAACAAAGTTTGACTTGATTTGATTTCCCTACCTTCTTCCATCACACAGGGTGCAGAATCACACAGCTAATTACATAACTGTGGCTGGTTTTCCTCAAAGTGTACACTAAAGGCTACTTCAGGAAAATGAAAGACTTGTTACAGTATAGGAAATTGGGCCCCCATCAATGCTAGGACAGTCTCCTTTGAACTCTCAAAACCTCAAAATTCTAATGAATGAAGATAATTTTTCTTTGGAATGAGACTTCTTTCTGAATTTCAGTTTTTAATCCCAGCAATAGACCTCACAGAAGGTTCAACAGAAAAGGTAGAGAGGGAGTATTTTAAAAATAAGAATAAAGGTGTATAGTTTTATGTATTACTTTTTTTCCCTAGTAGTCATATATCTTGTCCTCAAATTTTAAAACAGGAGGTTGGCTGCGGGCCAAGGAAGGCTCCTTTCCATGCTACATGTGGCAGTTCACATTTCTGTTCATTCAGTCTTACCTCTTGACTTGGGGTGTAATGTTTTAGATACTTTTATTTTTAAATCAAGTGTCAAGTGCTAAACCACTCCAGAACCAAGACTGCAACTATGTTCTCCATTTTCTTTTTTCTTAAAATAAAATACATCTAAACTAACAAAATATCTTTTCCCTATTAGTTACAGAGCTGATTTTAATTATTGTGCTGTAGAACTAATTCTTGCAATCAGCTCTATCTTGGGACTTTCCAAATACTATATTCTCTATCTGTCCTCAGTACTGATTAAAAAAAAAGATATTTAAAAAAAAAAATCTGGCATTTTCATATCTAGATACTACAGCATAAACAGTATTTGTTCTCTAATATCTATGAAATTAGTCCTCAATAGCTGCAAAGAGTTATGGCAGTTTCTCCAACTAATATGAGAGAAATCTTTGTCTGCATCTATTTTTATGTAAGAGATAAATAAGATTAATTTAGTGCTAAAGACAAAAGGGAGGATATTATGGGTTTTATGCCATTTATGCCATACTCTTGGCATAAATGCTAGAGCCTTTTAAACCAACCCCCAAAATACTCCAAACATTTTAATGCTGAGCTGATATCACTGTTCTAAATAAAAAAAGCATTACTCTTGCTACAGTCTCTCTTTACTTCAATTAAACTCCAACCATGGAGAAGTCTTTGTATGAGAAGTCACATATGCGATTGTATCTCATTGATGCACTGTAAGGGAAAAGACTATGAAATGAGAGAAATTCAGCTGCCAACACTGAGAATATCAAAGTATTTAAATGACAGCAGAGCTGGAGTTAAAATAGCTGAGACACAAGAGTTTAAGAGATGACCTTCTCTTGAATGGTGACATGATTTGCCAATTATCCATCAAGCTCTCGGTGGGTATTTGATACGTTTATCAAATATGAAACCATTAATTTTAATACAGTGGAGAGCAAGGTTTTATTCATTGTGAGGTAACCTCGTTATCCCACTGCGCTTTATCATAGAGACAGCACAGCCACCTTTTAATGTTTCACGTCTAATGGCCTTTAAGAGCAAGAGATGCTCACCTGCCCTAGCTAACACTTTCATAAAAATAGATGCCCATTTAAAGCAGAGAATTAACTGCATAACGAAATGAATATACTATTACACAGTAGGACTACTACACCCATCCCAATCACATTGCACTTCTGGACAGAGCACACATCTCTAGCTCAGTGCCAAGGGATATTACTTCAACAACACGGATTCTTTGGGTGATCACCAGCCTCTGAGATTTCCTTGCATCTGTAGAAAGTTCCGATTTTTTTCTTGCCTTAAGTGAGGAGACAGACTGCATTTTGGTAAATGCATTGTAATGTGTCTGTAAGGAGCCAGGATACACTCAGGAAATAAACTACAAGGGACTGCTATCAAGGAAAGAGACTTTATGCAAGTGGAACAAAAAGAGCAGAAAAGAAAGGACAATCAGTGATTATTTCTGGCAAGAGAACATGAGCTTTAGCTCCTTGTTTTGCAATAACCTCCTAAATAATAGAGTGTTCTTAAAAAAGGAAAGATGCGTGTTTGCTTCTTAAATTTCTCTAAAGAATAACTATTTATATATGACTGATAAGCAAAAATGAGATAATTCAGAGTAAAAGAACTGCTGAACATTGGCTAGATAATGATTGTCTTATGTAAACTCAGTATGACTGCAATCAATACAAACACTGAAGGGCTCTTCTAGAGGTGATGGAGATGAGGGGAGGGAAGATGATTCATGTTGAAGGAAGGGAGGATACAAGAAGCATTGTTAAGATGTAAGACCAAATGTCAGGAAGATGTGGATGGTCAATGGAGCTTAGAAGGAGAGCAAAGATGAGTAAAAAAAGGTAAAATGAAATTATCTGATAGTTAGAAACTAAACAAATAGCTATAGCCCCATCCCATTATACCCATGTACTACATATATATTCTCTGACCAAAAAACACCCCCAAAACCCTGTCCAAGCAGCTGTAGTCTCTACAGGAAAGTAAGAACTGACATAAGAGAAGAAAGGCAAAAAATCTCAATCAAGTGATTGAATAATATCAACAAAACCAAGATGAAAATCACTGCATAAATCTGACTTCATTGCTTGTTCACAACCTCAGCTAAATGTTAGTGTCCTAAGGTTTGCAGGTTGCCTTAGGAAAATGTGTATGAAAATAAGGTGTTCCAAGGACAAATGAGATGAAACAGAGAATGAATAAAGGGCCCAAAATACAGAATATATGCCTAATAGGAGAGTAAATACTACAAAAATGTTGAAATAGAACAAGGTATACCTCACACAGTAAATTTAAACAGAGGCTTAGAAGGCAGCAAGGGGAAAATTGGATGCTGTAAATCCAAAAGAGAAACACTGTGCTGTAGTGTAAAAATACCATCCTATTACAAGGACTTGAAGAGGAAACTTCTCCGTTATTGTGAATACACACAGTTTTCTCCATTCACTTTAATGTTATTAACTCAATAGATGGATAAAACCCAACCAGACTGATCAAATTATTACCTTGCTTGGCACAAGGTGGTCCATTGATGCTTGCTTTCCTGACTTTGTTATTACTCATGTTCCTAGTAGTAAAGTTCAGTGGCTTGGAGAAAATGCCCTTTCTCCACTTGGCAACATTTCCTTAGTGAAACTGAAATAAATTTTAAAAATCCCCAACAACAAAGAAAACAACAAAACAAAAATATGTATAGTAACATATCACATGGGGATTTCTGAGCTGCAGCCTGAAATATGAAATCCTGATGAAAATTGAATGCTTAACAAGAGTAAAGGAAAGCAAGAGGAAAAGTCAAGAATGATAATGAGGACTATTAAAAAGAAATGCAGAGTCCCTCTCTTTTCTCCTCACAGAACTGTAGTCATAGCTATTGAAGACAATTAAAGGCTTCAGTTCAGATAAAAATCTCCATCACTATGTGTTATACACACACTCAGAGAGGATGAGAAATGATTGCTGCCTCAAGCATTGACAGTCTAAGAGGAAACGATAAAGGACAGAAGATGAAATAGGGGCACAGAGGACTTCTTGAAAGATGCAGTATTTTTTAGGTACTGAATCAACAAAGGTCTTATATATGCACAGTCTTTCTTTGAAGACACAGTTAAAGGTAACTGTTTCAAGACAAGTAGGTGCTTAAATGTCTTGGACTGGAGCCAGGTGTCTTGGCAACTGACAGGACTGAGCCCAGAAGATGTTTTGTCTGTGGTTGTGTTGAGGATGGGCAAAGGAATAATTACAGCCTGTTGATTTTACTAATGTGAGCTTTGGTATCTCTGATAAGCTCTTGTCAGAGCCACTCATAGGCACATGGAGAGTGTCAGGTCCACACAGGGCCTCTCCTTTTAATAAAATGAAGAAATGGCAAAGAAATATGAAATTATGTTAAGAAATATGGAAAACCTCAACTTCTGGCCACACTTCTGTGTTGTGCATGAGGTAAAGCACAGAAAAATTACTCATATATAATTTCCATGAGAGAATTTGGAACACTGAAAACACTAAATTGTTAGGTTCCACCATTCAATCTTATGTAGTTCCTGTTTGCAACAGGAAAGATGGCAGAGAGACAAGCTGTCCAGTGGGTGGTATAAATTAGCAAAGAAATGTTTCAATGAGATATAAATATAGAAAACATCCCACAATATTCTTGCTTAATTCAAAACTGCTACAAATTCTGTTGTATACTTGCATATTTTCTCAGCTGCACTATCTGAGTTAGAAGACTTCAAATTGCATCTGGAATTCTGTGTATACCTGGATTAAACAGCACACACTCCCCAGAGACAAAAGAGTCAGGATACATTTTGTGAGCAAGGATTTCTTTAAGAAAGACACAAAATGTACAGAATAAGGTGCCCTAACAAAACCTGCCTGCAACATCCTTATGCCATCAATGGGGAGAACAATGGCAAGGCAGAGGGCATGGGGAGAGAGAGAGGGCAAGGTGCAGGGAGGGAAATCAGTTGCTTGCAAATCAGCTCACAGTCATAGAGAAAAGACTGAATTTTCTTCCATAGAAGGCAGATAAAAATCAGCAACCATTGATGGCTGGGGAGGCAACTTTACCTGTGAAGTTTGCATCTCCTCAGGTAACAACAAACCCCAAAGTAATCAAAAAAAAACCCAGGAGTTCTGCGTTGCTTGGCTCTGTTGGACAATATTTATTTTGTCCTCAGGTATTTGAGCCTTTGAAACCATATTTTTCACAAGTCTCTAAGTTTTATGCTTGCATGAAATAACTATGGACCCTTAATGAGATTTATAAAATGGTTTCTCCTACAACATATCAAATAAGGGGTAAGTAGTGCACCTCTGTGTCCCTCTTCCATACTGTTTGTTCTTTCTTGGGGTATCTGTAGCAACAGTTGTCTTCCAATTAGTTGGTTGCTGATAGGAGCTTTCAAAAACTCCAAACTCCAACAGAAGGCAATACCTCCTAAAATCTGGTCAGCAGCGTCCCTCACACTGTGAAGCATTTCTCCATGTAGAAAAAGTTTCACCAACCCTGGAGGTGTTTAAAAGATGTGTAGATTTGTTTGGGACACACCACAGGGCTGGAGCATGGCTTAGTGATGAACTGGGTTAATGTTGGACCCAATGATCTTAGAGGTTTTTTCCAACCTACATGATTCTATGATTCTATGATTTTTCACTTTTTTCGGTGGCTGTCTGACGAAGTAGAACCAGCCACTTTTGCTATTGATAGAAAATATTTAGAAAGAGTTGTGTAAGAAATGGAAGGAATTACAGTGGTTTCTTATTACTTAAAAGAATTGCATGATTACATGAGAGAATGAAAAAATAGGCATAAAGAAGACAAATAGCTGATGAGAAATTTGTGTATCAAAAGAAACAAAGTCTTAGCAATAATGTCACCTGAATAGTATTACCCATGCAATTTTTAGATATCATCTTTTCTGTCTTCTGAATAAGAATGATGCCACAAACCAGGAATAATGAACTCAGAGGAATGAGATTTCTTCCTTTATAGTTCTTTCCTGGGATATTTCAGGATTTTGCTTCTAGTTTTTAAGAGTGGCTTTATTTAACTAACAGTTTGTAAGAAGTGCGATTTTCTTCACTTCCCTGCACACTTCACATTGGGACAGGAAAAGCAATGAATGAAAAACCTTGTAAGACCCACAAGCACTAAGAAAGAGGAGGTGAAAGGAATAATATATACGTCCCTGAAGGAAAGAACCATGTTAGAAATAAAGATGAAAACCAGAGTAGATTTCAAAACTTTTCAAACATACAGGATGGCTTGTATTAAAAATGAGAAGGAACACATTCCTAAGTTTTTGTACTTAGTTTTACTTTCTCTTTCAACTCTGCAAAAAAAAAGTAGAGGTATACATTTATAATAAAAGAATTGCATTTAATATTAATAAGGTGCCTTTCACCTGTTACCCTCAAGTTGCTTCACGAAGTTTTTTATAGTCAGATCAACAGGGCAGTTTAATTAGATCCGCCTCACTCTAGTTAAAAAGAGGAAGAGAAGCTGAACAACCCATATTCCAAACACTTCTGTTGAGTGTTGACTCTGAACTCATAACTACAAATGCATACATTGGTGCAGTTCAAATTCCTGGCACAAGCAGTTCTACCAGAAATGGAAAAGAGAATAAACACTGATTCGTGTTGAGACATCAGAGTTGAGAAAACCAAATTCAGTCTATTATTTTGCTGTAGGTGTTGAAGTTTCTCAGTCAAGGTACTCTCTGTGCTTACAGCTGTCATGAGTCTGGCATCATAATGAGTGTAATTACATCAAACACAGGTTCTTTAGATGCTGCTACAAATCTAGGAATCTAGGCTCAATTAAAGGGACTTTAACAGTAGGGACTCTCTAACAATCCTCACTGATGTCATGGTGACAAAGAAGTTAACATGCAAGGCTTTTGACCCATAGTCCTTTGCTTTACATGAGGCAATCTTTCAATAATTACTTGCTCTAGACTTCTGACCTCCATTTAATCCCACATGCCAAAGGAATGATCAGCCTGGGATAATTTAGGTCACCAGGCTCACACTATCACTGCCAACCACCATCCCTCAAGACTACAGCCCTCATGCTGACACCCTCCTGTTGCTGTTACCTGTAGGCAATGCAATGGAGTTTCACCATCACCATGCTTCTGTTGTAGCCTTCTCTTCCCACTGTTAGCACAGTTTCCATTCTGAAGTGCTCCTGCCCCACTGTGCCTGCCCTGACCATCGAAGAGCAAGCAGCCAAGAGATCTTGGATATAACTTTCTTTCTTGGGGCAATGATACTCCATTCACCAAAGCTGTTTGAGCAGGGAAAGGCAATGGTAAGAACACAAAGGACGTCTGTCTTTCCTGTCCACCGTTTTAGCCCAGTATGTTTAAGATGAACATGAGTCTTGAACATACTGCTCTGACAAATCTTCAACAGCTTCCACAGGCTTCAGAAAAAGCTTCAGAGGCTATCCTGAAATTCATGAAGTAGTGCAAAACAACCCCCAAATATCTCGAAAAAAAAAAGAAAACCAAAGCTCTGTAGCACTTCACTTTCACATTACTATAAAATATTTTTACCTTTTAATAGTGTTTGTCAATAAAGGCGCCTAGGAAAAATCTCACAAGGAAGACCATCAAAATTTAGACATGGCCTCTTTATGCAGGTTTATTGACAAAAAAGGATGAAGAATAAATATTTATCCTGTTAAATCTGACTAGGCATTTTACACGATCTTTATACAAGTACTGGATAAGATGAGAGATGTGATTTTGACATTGGTCCCATCCTCTAACACAAGAGATTTCGATTTTCATTGCCATGAATAGTTACACAGACAGAGAAAGAGGAGGCAGAGTGAGAATTTCAGTGTACAAATATTTATATTCACAAGTTAAACACTGATACAGTCATCTACTACACAATGCAGTATCTTACACTGCATTTCATTGCCTAAACAGCTAGAAATTGAGATCAGACTTCCCATAGGATTAAAAGTATACACTGAATTTGCCCATGTTTAAAGTACCAGAGAGGCAGATAAAAGTTTGAATGTCATGAGACTGTAAAGGAAAAAGAAAATCAGAGAAAGGTCATTGGAGGCCAGCAAGAGAGAGACTAAAGACAGCTTGCAGAACAAGAAGTTCATTTAAACACAGTAATTTGAAAACAGGCACAACAGGAGACGATCTATATTATCTTTTATTTGCTGAATCTTTTTGCTTTTACTACTGCCAATTCCTCCCCTGCAGTTTAGACCTGGCAGCTAAATCTCTGTTGCTTTCCAGCAGCTTTCAGAAAACAGATAAGAAACCAAGCTAGCAAAGAAATAGGCTAAAGTACTCTCACTTTCTCACTCTCTGTTCAAGTGCAGCAAGTGAATCTTTCTTTACAGCATCATCTAGGGGCTTGGGAACTCTTGGCAGCACAAGTCTTATACTGACCTAGAAATGTCCAAGTCTATGACTACCACAAAGTTCTTATAATGGTATCCTACGTTATTATATACTTTTTAGCTGCATTGTGTATATCTTGGCAAAATAATGAGACTTAGTTCATGCTCAGGCCCCAGAGTGATGATACTCGCTTGAAATGTAAGGCTCTGGAGTGGTTTGGACCCTGCAGAAAGGAAAAGGAGGAAAAACCTCCAGCTATTATCTCAAGGGTAGAATCGTTGTGCAGTGAAAAGCTCATCACATTTTACAAGAGAAATTATACAAAAAAGATGCTTTAAAAAGAAAAAAGGCAGCATACGGACTAGTCTGTTGTTGTGCATTTGTTGACAGACTTTTATTTTTCATAGAAATAAATATCTACTGAGTCCAAATGTTCTCATGCTATTAAGAAACATTTCCCTCACATCCTTTTCAGAAACAGCTGCTGCATTCAATGTGGACTACAAAACCAATCTTTTTAAGCTATCAGTGTTTGTGCTTGAATTCAGTTAGTTTTGCACTTTGTTGTCTCTGCTTTAAAGTCTTAAAAATAAATCAGCAATTCATTCTGCACATCTTTACACCTTAGAAAACTGTTGAAATGCTATTATGAGGAGACAGAATTGGAGACCATGTACTGTGTTAAATGTACTTGTGATCACTGACTACAATGGGAGTGCTATGCATTGTCCTTGCTTTATAAAAACACGAAACTTTGAGCCTGCATCCTGCTGTCTATCATGATGTAACAATGCAAAGCAAAACCTAGCTTAGAGGTCTAGAAACCTTGTCTCTTTTTCTTCCTCAAGTGGTAGGTTATGCTCTGCTTCTAAAACTACTAAACTTTATATTCCTTGCACAGTCCAAAATGAGATCCAACTTTGATTCTCTCACTAATGTTTCTTTATGGTGCTTCACAGCTGAAATTCTCTAATTTCAAGAATTCTGGTCTCAGACTCTGGCAGATGAATGGTTGAGTCCTGCTTACTTCCTTTCCTTCAAGAATTTCTTCCTATACCTTCCTTACTAGTAATGATATGCCTATGACTTTCTGTTCAAATGCTTCTCTTTGTTGCTGAGATAGTTCTACCCAACTATCAAAACAAAGTTTACAGGCAGCTTTTCAGCTCTTTTGATCAGAGGTGAAAATATTAATTTCAGACTGGACTTTCATCTCTCTCCTTGGTTCCTCTCAGCACAGAGAAAACCATTTTCTAGAATGCCTTTGTAATCACTGCTTACTATTCTGCCATCCTTGAAAAGGAGGGCTCAACATTCCTCATTCTCAAGTGCAGTCCCCTGTGTGTATTTATTTTGAAGCACAAGGTGTTTTCCAAATTTGCTGATTTTGCTTGTTATCTTTACACAGTCCCTCCCTCTAATCTACTGATTATTTTTGTAAAAGTGTGGCATAGGACCCTCCTTCTCTGATCTACAGATCTGACCACCTATTTGTGTTAGAGGAGACCTGGAACTGGAGATGATCAACCATTTATCAAGTAAAGTTTAATTCAGTATGACAGAAGATTTCTCAGGAACAAAAAGCTTAAGTTCTTCTCTCAAACAGGATAGGCTAGACAAGAAATATCTGGTATTTGGCACATTTTAAAAAATCTTGAAAAGCTGTCTACATTACTCAAAAACACTTAATCAAAGCTTGCAAAAATTTCTTCATATTCAAGGTGTCTAATCATGAGCCTATTAATAGAAAACTTCCAGAAGCTTAATGAGAGAATGAGATTTGGTTGGTTTTTCCAGCATTGCTGGAATGGGTATGCAATCAAGTTCAAACCTGATTTAAGTCAAAGAATAATTCTGAAAGGATATTGATACAAAGGGACCAATGCAAAAACCTACTGAAGTCTGTAGGAGCCTTACAGTTGCACAAAGACCATGACTTGAAGTGAATTCATTGCAGGCTTTGGTCTTAACTTTGGAAAAACTTCATGAAATTACAGAAGAATAACATCATTTTATAGAGATATAAAATATGAATGAGACCTGAGACAGCCCAAGTTTTCCTCTGTCTATGTACTCATAACAAAAAGAAAAATTATGACAATACTGGTATGAGTCTAGGGGGGAAGTCGTACAAGTATAAGCAAAGCATTAAAAAATCATTATGCAATATTGAAATTTAAAAAGCTGATTTCACTTGATTCACTGGAATGTAAGAGAAGACTCAAAATGTTGTATATGTTTGTTATGATAGAAAGTGGAAAGTAAAACACTTTTCCTTGCAGATGTTTTCCTAAACTCTAAAAGTTAACTAGGTTCATGTAAGTTGTTCAGTTACTTTACTTCAGTGTTGAGAAGGAATAAGCAAAGATAGCAATAATTTCAATTTTTTTTAATTGCTATGGCTATAAATCCCAGAAAAACATTTTGTGAATGGGTCAGTGCTTTAGGTCTGCAAGCTCAATTAGTTATGCTACTATCAGGCTGTAAAAATCTACAACAAACAAAACGCCTCTACAAAAACAGAACAAAATCTACAAAAATAAAACACCTCTCGCCCTTTAGATTAAAAGTAACTATAAATACTAAGTGTTGTTGTAAATGGTACCAACTTTTGGATATGTCAGCTGATTTTTAAACCTTGTTTGACTGCTTAAAGGACACTGGCATGTTTTCTTGTTGCAGAGTACTAATACCTCATGAAAAAGCATTTAAAACATGAATTGAGGGAGCATCTGTTAATAGTAAAATATAGCTTTGTTCACGCTCTATTTGCATTTTTTAATTTAATTTTTTAATTGTGTTTCTCAAAAAATTACTTGTTTTGAAAAAAAAAACCAGTCAAACTTGGGAAGTAACAGATATGATTTCAGTAACCAAATGCAGCATTTTAAAGAGATTGCTTATAAAGCAAGTGTAGACCCACATAAGTTCTAATAAGAAAATTTTGATTGATAAATCACTGTTTTTAAACTCATCCTTCATGTCTGATTGCAAGGTATTGGTGCAAAATAAGATGAAACAAAAGATGATAAAATTGTTTCCTTCCCCCATTCCCACACGCTCAGTGATTCTGCAGTTCTGGGATTTGCTGCCTTTGTAGAAAACTCTTAGGACAGCAGTGGTATTAATGAACATGAACTTCTCAAAGAGGTTCTGGGAGGCTCAAAGAAGATGAACTCATTTATTGGTCATAAAGACCCAATATATCTGAAATCCCACTGCTGTAATACCATTTATGAAGCTGCAAACTTCTGTCTCAAGAGTTTACTAAAACACAGGAAAGCCAGCCTGTTACATTTTCTGTATTTGCTCATGAACACAAAGATCATATCTATCCATACCTAAGTGGAAGGACTACCTGCAGAAATGGGTATAGTTCATGTGAAGTTCAACCCTGTTTAAAGGACTAATTAAGGAAATCCTCAGTGTGTAATACAAGTATTTACCTGTAGGCAGAGGTGTAAGAAGACACCCAGACAAATTTGAAAGCATTCATGGTCCATGACAGGGCAATGCCAGCCAGATTTGGTCCAGCTGTGGCACAGGCTTGTTAACAAAGAGGGACATTTAGCAGGGACAAGGATTCTTGCAGCTATATATCTGCCAGACACTGGCTAGCTCCCATACAGCCAATTCACACGGAAAGTCTGTGCCTGCTCTGACGTGCCCTTTGTCAGTGTCAGGGACTTGTTAGTACTGCTTCCCTATTTGTCTAAATCCTTGTACTGTGCCCATCATGGAGGTGGCCAAGCATACTCCCCTGCTACAGACAGCTACTCTGTGGCACTTGTGGGTTTAATTTGTCTATTTTGTACAAGCTGCGTGGTATTTAAACAGCCTTGTCTCAAAGCTGCAAAACCTGCATGTACACCCCTTTAAGTCATGATACTGAGGAGGAGCTGGTAAAGATTCTATTTCCCTCTCTGTTGTTCTCCCTTGATTAATAGCGACAGCTGAAAGTAAGTGGCAGAAGGCCAAACAATCAAAGGGCATAGCAATAACAGTTCTGTTGCCCTGCAATTCACAAATTATTTCATTATCTTTTAACATTGCAATCAGGCAAATCCAATACTGTGCCAGCTGCCTGGGTTACAGACATTCAGGTAGGTTTCATCTGATTTATGTCCACCCTCCAGAAAACTTTTGCTAGTTCTAAGAGTAGACAAACCACTGGAAAATTTGATATTTTTTCTTCAAAGACCATGTCAATATACTTGACTGGAAAGAAATAATTTCTGTGCAAGCATTGCAGTTTGCTGTGTTTGAAAGATCTGAGTGCTCATGTTTTGCATCCGTTAAAAAATTGAATGCATTTTTCTACCTACTTTATAAGCTGATTGTCAATGTACTTCAAAAAAGACAAGTGGAAAAATATATTTCATGATGTTTTTAAATCATCTTCTTATGGGCTTGCTGAGATTGACAGCTCTGAAAAAAAAGAAACATTCTTCATTTGAAATTAAATAGAATAACTTGGAATATCTGAAATTGTCAGGAGGCTTTTTGAAAGGATGTCCTTATGCATGTAACTGCAAGTCCATCTGTTGTTTTAATTTGTCTCTCTAATAATTCCCTGGAGTTCCACTTGGTTTGAATGTTAGAATAAACAGAAAGGAATCAAACCATGCATTCTTTAAACAAAATTTATCCAAAAATACAGTTCTGTGCATTAACTCTTGCCTGTGTCAGCCTCATTTCAAGTTTTGCTGTTTTCATTAACATTTACTGAGCATCTATTTAAAGAAAATGTATTCATTACAAGAGTTGATGTGCCTTAAACAGAATTTTATATAGTTAAGAACTTAAAAATAATTAAAGTACGCAGCTTTTTAAAATAGATAGCTGTATAAACCATTTCATCTATTTGTACTTCCAGATGTTCCTAAATTGTCAATTTTTCACTAAACATATTTCAACTTTCCAAATAGTTGGGAAAAAAATAAAATTAAAGCCAATTTGTTTACCTGATTTCAAGTCATTTTTATTTGGATAAACAAAGAATAGTACACTGCATATTAACAATATTCCTAGCACTGATGCATGATTCATTTTGCTGTGTACAAATCAGTGAAATGTGAAACTTACTACAACTGTTTCAAAGTCTAAGAAAATATTACTAACTCTGTCTTAGTGCTGGAAATACTGAGGGTCCAGGCCACTTCTGGACTGATTTAAAGGAAGTTTATTTACATTTAAATAGCAATTAAAAGGTGAGTTTAAAGTGATTCTTTAAATTACATGAACTGATGGTTTACATTATTCTGCAGCTAGAAATAAAATCAAATATTTGCTTCTAAACTACCAATGGCATAACAGCCTTAAGAGGCAGTCTCCAAAAATTTTCAAGTTTTCCCTCAAGCCTAAATAGCATTATTTGTGTAGATTAATTGAATGTTTCAAACTGAAGCCAAGTCCTGATCTTTGGAATTGATAGGAATGTATTGGAACCAAAATGCCTGAGGCTGTTATACATGCAAACATGTCTCTTGCATTGAGTATCATCTCCCTCTGTTAAAATTGACATTTGGAGTTAATATTTTGGGATTGGTTTCTAAAATTGCGTACTAAAATATAACTTGCCATTTGTTTTCACGTATTAAGGTCAATTATTTTTGTAACTGACTAGAAGAATCCTACAGAATCTAATGAAGGAAACTTTATTCTCACTCATATGTCATCTGGAATTTACTAGCACTGACAGATATGCCATTGAAAATCGTAAAATGGCTAAAAAAGAACAAAGCAGTGAACTAGGCACTTTTATTTATGTTTATTTTTATGTCAATTTTAAACACAACTTAATTTCTGAGCAATCCTTCTGGATTTTATCTGCCCACTTCCACAAGTGCTGCTGCATTCAGGTGAATTTGAATTGGCACCCCCAGAGGTGTCTGCATATGCCTGCTCAGTTTACCTGAACATGGACATGCATTCCTGGACATGGAAAGCATTCTTTAGGAAACTCAGAATATGTTACCAATTCTTAGGAGTGCCTGGGCTGTGACTGTTTTCGTGACCTCATAGTCCAATCTTCACGTGGGAGAAACTAGCAGAATCTTGGCATAAAATGCAGACGAAAAGATTGGAAAACACAGAAAGGAGGAGAGAAAAAAGAAGTCTCAGATTTGAGGTTCTATTAAATCTCCTGAGTTACCTAAAACACACACTTCTGTGGAGGCCATGGACAAACTGTTTCTCCAGTCTTCACCTGTGCTTGCTGAAGACCTTCCACATCTCTTTCCCTGCCCCGATACTCATGGGCAGGCTACCAGGCCCCACTGATAACCCTGAAAAGGTTAACTGCTAAAAAGTAGCAAAAGCCATGACTGGCTGTCTAAAAGTGGTTTTGGTAGCTCAGACTGATTTTAAACCACGGGTGAGAGGGAGACAGCTCACTTAATACACAAGCAGTGCTGGTAGTGTGGGACATCTTACAGTGTGTCCCACATGATTAAGACAAAGGGTCACAGGAGCTGGATGAGACCAGCAGCTTCTTTTGGTGGTGCAGCTATTTGGAAAGGTAATCCTAGGAAGAATCTTAGTATAAAGTGCAAGCCAGGGAGAGATTGTTACTATTTTTGCTTTACTTATTTTTCCAGCAATGCATACAGTCATGTCTGATTTTTGATATCTGTCTGCTGAAGCCTTCCTTATTCAATGCCATTATGACTAAAACACATCATTTCATATTGTTTTTACAATACTTTGCAACCTAAGCACCTCACTCTCCAGCAGCTTTGTTCATAACTGCATTAGTTTTACCATCCAGCATCACCACATTCCACTGACTCTGCTTAAATCAGCAGCTTATAAATGGATAATGTCCCTCTCCCAACCTCCACGAGGTAAAACTGTTATAAAAACTGTGAACAATGAAGTATGTCAAAACGGCAGGCAGTCCAGCATGGCGTGCTTACTCCAACAGGGATGCCAGAGCAAAGTCAGGCTGAATTCTTCTTTGAAAGGCACAGACAGCCTCTGCCAAAAACTGCATACTGAAATTCAAACACAAAATTTCATCCTGCCCACCTCCACCAGCCCTTGGTCACCTGTGGACCTGCTCCATTTGCAGCTATTAAAGAGATAAGGCTTCAAAATGATACTTGAAAGTAATATACTGCACGCTACTAGGTGCCCAAACAAATACAGAAGCATTAACATTCAGCTTCCCAAGAGGGGTAATAATGATTCCTGAAGGCAAAAGTACACTAATTGTCCCTGTGACAAACATGGCTGCTTTAGGTTGTCTGAGAAAATAAAAGAGGCTAATAGAGGTATAGAAAAGACCACATGTAAAGCTGAATTAGCAAGGGGAAGAATTTACTTCTTCCATCAGAATGGTCTGCTCAGCTGCAGTCTGTATGAAGTTTCACTGAACTAGAGCACCTCCTTAAAATATACACCTTGCTCCTTGCTACACAGAAATAAGCAGGGAGTGCAAGAGGGGAAGGCAGAATTTAAGTTCTACATTTTCCTTGCTTCCTTCTGAAGCTGCATGCTTATTTAGTGCCTCTTATGGGCTGCTGTGACTAATGCCACAGTCAAGTAAGCAAAGTTCTTCGAAGACGTAAAACCAGCATGGATCCTGCTAAAAACACATAGATCTTTCCCTCTCTGGGAGCATGCAACATTCTGCACGTCCCTAAGGCAAACAACACTCCGATTTTAACAGTGGCAACGTATTAATTTTAAAAATCACTGAAGTGTCTTTGGCCAGAGGGGGCCAAGCCTAATCACTAATGCTTATTGCCTCAGGGAGGTCTGAAGATTCTAGTTCCCTATATTTCTGTATTAAGTCTTTTAAAAATATATAAGCTCTAACCAAGAGCAAAACAAATCTCTAAGTCACTCAAATATTCTCCCAGCGATGCAAAATCCCTGCAGCCAGAAATATCCTTTAGTTGTTAGTTATGCTGCTATTAACTATGAAAACACCCTCTGAATAAGCAGTAGGTGGCAGACAGTTCTGACAGAAGAGACAAAAGCCTGCTATACATAGGCACTGCCATGTAAAAATCTTCAGCATGGTGCACGGACATTAAACTCCACCCAATTCCCCCACTGAAAATGTTTCTCTTTTGTTTTATTGGTTTCATTCATCAAGAATGTTTTGCCAGACTTTCATGCTCTTTTGGGACAAATTCTAGGACTCTTTCTGCTGCTGTGCTGATGGGGACCCAGCAGACCAGCAAGTTATGCTGCATCATGCACAGAGAATACTTAAAGGAAGTTTAAGACCAAATAAACTTTGCAAATATCATCACTGGGTTTAAATTACATGCTTGGTGAATTCAGTTCTTTTTGCTGGGTCTAATTTAAAGAGGATTTTTTTTTTCACTTTCTTTCCTGAAGGATTCTTTTGCCCCTGCTGCTTATTACTCATCAAAAGTCATCATTTTCTATCTGTGACATCCGGATAGGCTGTTGCTGTGAAAAGATTATGAAGCTGAAAACAAGAAAGCTGATTTGCATTAAGAAGTGAGGTTCAAAGAATGCAACTTCTGTTCACAGGGTAACTTAAGACACATTTGATCAGGCAGTGATAAGGTTACTGGAGAAAAAGATGTACTTGAGAGACACCTGTGTTTTCTTAAATAGGGTGATTATAAAACCAAATTATTAGACCAAATTATTAAAACTATTCTTTTCAAGCACTCCTTTCCTGAACGTTCTTCTCCTGTTTGTCTTTCTCTTCTATTGAGCTCTGAAATAACAAATTTCCTACTGGCCACCTATCCAACTGCTGTGGCTCTGCATAGCTCCATTAACTTCAGGGAAGCTGTACTGCTTTATCAAGCAAAGGATCTGAATCTCTCCTTCAGGACAGAAATAACATGGCACATCCAGAAAAGATCTCTGTGCAAAAAGGATCATTTGAGGGAAACCAGCCCTTGGTGTACTAAGTGCAGCTGAGTGTAGCTAACAACTGCACTGCTTCATGACATTTACAGCTACCAAATAACAACTGTTAATTGATTGGAGCATGAGATAAAAGTGTTTATAATTAGGCCTAACAACATTCACACACCTTGATTTGAGATGAAAGCATTGTCTTACCTCTGAGTTCTCTTTTGGCTATATACAGCACTCCAGATGTCAGACTTAGCAATAGAAAATTCTGCTGGGGAAGGGAACAATTTATTATGTGAGGATTATTATGTGAGGAAGGGAACAATTTATTATCCCTTAATATAGGAATTGCATGGGGATGCTTTGCTGCGTTCCCTTTTGGAAAAAGGAGGAAAAAAAGAAAAACTAATTACCTTTGAAATCTAACTGTAGAGCTGGATTTCTCTGTTCTTTGATCTACCACAGGTTTTTCTTTCTGATATTTATTATATCACAGCCCAGAAAATCCAAAGATGCCTCCAGAAGTCAAAATGAGGGTGCTGGATCCTTCTGCCTCTAAAGTTCACAGTTTTTCTGCAAGATGATTCTGGATAACTGTCTGTGTATGGGATAGTGGTGCCTGCATAGAGGAGTGGCTGCACCCAACTACATGTTTGATTGATAAGAACTTAGAGTACTGCACTTCTGTGGTGAAGGCTGCTCTCCAGCATCATAGGCTGCTGCCTAAGTTTAGATCCTCCTTCTGGGCAAATGCCACCTGCCTGTTAGTTCATGAAGGGTGAAGTGCAGGAAGATGCAGGTAGCTCTGCTAATCTGCCTTTTCCAGCACGTGACTCTCTGAGACTTCAGAAGGAGTTTGCAGAATTTCTTAAATCAGCCTTCATTTTTGTTGTGACTTTAGCTCATACAGCAGTGCAGTAATCAACTCTACCACTGATTTATTCATTCACAGAACACTAAAAAGTGATGAATTTCAAAACTAGATGGCTTAATTATTTTATTTTATCCCCCCCTTTCTTTCATTATCTTTGTTCAATAAATCTAATATTCCTTGATGATAATATTAGAGCACGACACAACATTAATTTTTACAGCAGTTTCCCTATGAATATAATAAATTAGCTTATAATAGACTCAGATAATTTTCATTTTAAATAGCATATTACTACACATCTTACTGAATTCATCATTATATTACTGTTAATCAGTTAACATAGTGTTGAAGTTGCTGGTTAAGCTTAAATAATAACCTTTATCTATACTCTTGACCTTATCTTTTAATGTGCTATAGTCTTGCATTTGTTCTAGCATTTGGGGGATCTTCCCAGAATGCTTGCCTTGCAAGGTCAGAGGCTATGTCTTCAGGAGATTTTAAATCTATGGTCTGAAATGCTTTACTGATTATAGACGAGACAGAAAACATATCCCAACATATTTATTGTTTGAATAAACAGAATAGTTTTGTGTCTTAATTAAATAGTGGAAAGCTGTAGATTCTGAGCCTACAGGCTTTGCCACTGAATTCAAAGACATAGCCAAGCAAATCAAAAGAACATTAGATCCACGAGCAAAGGGATTGAAACTCAAGAGCAGAAATTCCCTTTAGCCTTGAACCAGTACAAAGTGCACATCTGTTGGCAGTTCCTCATGACTTGTGAGAGTTGCTTCATTCCTCAACTCTGCTGAGTCCACTCTCTCCTCAGAGCTAGAAAGCAGAGCATCACCTGCATCCAGGGAATTATGCTGCAGGCTGTCCCACAGCTGCTTGTCCCAGTGTGTCTATTGGCACATAAAAACTGCATCAGAAAAGGGTAATTTTAACATGTCTAAAATTAATGGCTGATTTTTCCCTGCTTTGCATCAGTCAAGAGGAACATGGTGTTCATTGCAGTCACATGGTGGCAAAAACATCTTTTACATGTTGGGCTCAGTTTGGCTGACATTAATAAAGAAAGCAGTCTGTTCACATGTGCAAGGATTTACAGTAGGAAAAAAGATATTTGCAGAACTAATTAAATGCTTTTTAATATAACAAACATTTTACCTCTATACAAGCCTAACCTAGTTCTGAAAGCAAACCACTATCCAACATGACCCATAGTGAAAAGGGGAAAAAATTCCTGCAAGCTGAAATAAGGTGGTAAAGAGCAGGGTAGGAAGAGAAGTTAAGACTTTGAAGGTGTCTTTTTCTTCCTCCATTTTGCCTACAATATTCTACTAAAAGTATGATAGAATGGCAGATAAAGATCTGTAATAAAATTCAAAGTGCTTATTTGATCTGCTAATCACCTACTTAATGATTGCTCCCATCTTGCCTAAGCAAAGAAATACAGCCTTCATTATGCAAGACCTTAATTCCTCCACTGCCTGCAATGACAATGCTGCTATTGCATTCCCTACCCCTAAGAGTGTAAATGCATGGTCTACTCTCCTACTAAAGTGGGTGCAAGTAGGGATTTGACCTGCTCATTTTTTAGCCTCTCATCTCCACAAGAGAGAGAAATAGATAGCCACAAATCTAAAAGTTGGATTGCTTCTGGAATATTTTTGCTATGCTTTATTTAAAGGCACTTGGAGTGTATTTTGCTGTTTAGTCCTTGCATAAAGTTGTAATATTTGCCTGAATATTGTATTTATTTATATTATATTTTTCCCTTACAATTGCTCCAACAAGAATTTAGCTCTGTTTTTTAGTTAGTCCTTTCATGAAGCATTAAAATTGCTACTGGTCTCTATGTGCAGTCTATAACCACGTCACCTACTTAATTTAAGCTGGAACACCTGCAGATTGTTTTGGTTTGGTGTTAGTGCTTGCCAAAAATTGTGAGCATCATTAAAAGGAAAAGAATTAATCACATGAGAAAATTTTCAAAATCCTTTCTTCCTTTAAAACCCAGGTCGGTTTTCCAATAAGAAACAACATTTTTTAATTTAAAAAAATACTCAAAATGAAAGATGTTGTCCTAAACATTTTACTCCTTTGGGTTGAATGTTTTTGAGGAATATGATGGGACCTCATGGAGTTTTTTCATCTTGAAACAACATTTAAAATAAATAAAATTCAATCATTTTAAGTGTAATTATATAAAACTGTAGAAATGAGTTCTAAGTTGTTGGTATTTTAGGAAACAGGGGATTAGAGGGTAGGGCCCAGAAAATAATTCTATCTTTGTATATTATTTTTGTGAAACCTATAGAAAAATGCTCCAAATCATTCTGGCATTCTTATTTCTTAGAAGTTGTTGACAAATCGAAGGACTTGTGTAAAGAAGACAGACAGTTTAGTTTAGGTTTGGAGAAAGTGCCTTACACTGAGAAACATAAAGATCTCAGTTTCCTTAGCTTACCAGAAAGAAGACTGTAAGGTAATTTTATTATAATATACAAATGTTTTAAATCAGGGGGAAAACTGTTTGAACAAAGCTGTCTAATCTAGGAGGAAAAGGCAAAACCAAAGCCAAGAGCTGGAATTAAAAACCAAACTGAAATAAAATAAAATAAAATTAAATGATAAAAAAAAATATAGTAAAAAGTAGAAAAAGATGACCTGGATTCTCCATCTCCTAAGTCTATATCAAAAACTGATGCTCTTTCAGAAGACAAGCTTTAACTAAGACCAATTGTTTTAAATCCCAAGTAGTTATTACAGTCAATATTGGGTTAACTGGTTGAAAGTTTAAAGGCCAACAGTATTCAGGAAATCAAACTTGTAGAAAGTGTGTTGGTCCTCAGCTAATGAAGTGTCTTAGAGCAGAGAGCAAGACTAGACTGAAAAGCCCACTGAGGGCATTAGCCTGGGCTCTGTGCCAGCGTGGCAGAGGCACTGACAGGGATGGGGAAGGCAAAGGGCTCACAAGGTACTGGGCTGCAGCTTGCTCCAGGATCCTTGGTCTGAGAGTCTCTTGGCCTCAATCTCTACAGAAGACAGGCTGATGCTGCTAATTTGTGAAAGCAGTGCATAGGAGCTTTGGCTGTAATAAAAATGTTTAATAACATCAACATTCAGCACTTAGAATGAATTTCATCAGCATCCCTAAGGACAACCCAAGGTTATGTGCAGCGAAAAGTGGCACTTAAGTTGCTATGTCATCAAGTCAATCTACTGTTGACTTCTGTTCCTCCAGGAATATCAGCTATCTGAAGTGAAGGCCTCTCCAAGCTCTTTGTGGATACCAGCACTGAGTAAATATGTAAATAGATAACAGGCCTTTTAAAGACTCTTCTTGTTTATCATTTTCCCACCTTCCCCTCCAACCCTGCCAGCCAAGAGAGAATCAGCAACACCTACGTGATATGCTGTGTGCAGGATGTTGGGGTGAACAGTATTGATATTATGCCAAAATATTAAAATATTAAAACTCGTTGTTGTGGTTTGACTGTGGCTGGATACCAAGTGCCCATCAAAGCCTCTCTATCCCTCCACTCCACAGCTGAACAGAGGAGAGAACATATAATGACAGGCTTCTGGGCTGAGATAGGGGCAGGTAGAGAGCACTCACTGATTACTGCTGTGGACAAAACAGGGAAATTTGTTTAATTTATTGCCAATCAAACCAGAGTAGAGTAACGAAAATTAAAAAAACCAAGACTTAAAACTCCCATCCCTCATTCCTGCTTGGGCTCAGCTTCACTCCCAGTTTCCTCTACCTCCTTCCCACCAGTGGCACAGGGGGACAGGAAAAGGGGGATGTGGTTGATTCATCACATATTGTTTCTGTTGTTCCTTCCTCCTCAGGGGGGTGATTCATCTCACTCTTCCCCTGACCCACCTTGGGGTCCCTCCCAGAGACAGTCCTCTATAAATATCTCCAACAGGAGCCCTTTCCACAGGCTGCNAAAAAAGGCTTTGTAATATACA
The DNA here is from genome assembly GCA_013399835.1 of Leptocoma aspasia. NCBI lineage: Eukaryota > Metazoa > Chordata > Aves > Passeriformes > Nectariniidae > Leptocoma > Leptocoma aspasia. Next base: position 1,289,199 of record VXAX01010385.1, read on the forward strand.
TGTATACATCTACATACAAACAGTATATCTATAGTGTTTATAGAATACTATATATATATATAATAAATACACTTTTATGCTTACAGTGGGTGCACTACATTTATATTAGAGAAGAGGAAACCACTCATCACTACATGCAGACTTTTGAATGTGCTAAATACAGCATAGCTTGTTGAGTCCACTTTATTTTTGGCTAACTATCATCCCAGTTTTTGAAAATGACTTAAACATGTGTCTTACTGCTTTCACAAAATCAGAGCTTTGCAAAAAATTTGATACAGTCTAGTATCTTATCTGATGTGCTGCAGCTGAAGATCTTGCCAATTCTCTTTAGACTGTAATTCATTCAATGTATGAATATGTCCAATTTTAATTCCCCTGACTAGAGTTAATTGCTTAGCATGCCTTCCCTCATCAAACACTTATCAGACACCAAGTATCTAAATGACGTCATAGTTTTTGTAGAGAGATCAGATCTATATCTACATCTGTATTCTTTTTCTCTTCCTCTCCCTTAGTCCTTGACAGAAGTCTTATGTTTGCTGAAGACCTATTAGAACTACTTTTCCCACTGAAACAGAAATAGCAGAGAGTCTTCAGAGGATGACAACAAAAGAACAACAAAGGAAAATGTTTTTCAAGATGCAGTGTATTTCCATGTGGAAGCCCTGGGATCTGTACCTGTATTTTCATTTCTTAGGGAGAGATATTCAAACCCTGTTACTATTGCACTGTTGTTTTTTAAATGCAAATTCAATAGGAACTTTTTAGTTTTCAGACAGAAGAGAAACCTTTGCTTTTCAGTTTCATTTTAGAAGAGCTTGATTTTGATAAGTTTGTTTTATTGTTTTCCCACAGGTTTTAGGTAAACTGTTTTTCATTTTGCTGTTTGATGTATCTAGGATGTGACAATGTCATTTCTGGACAGTGTTACTGAAAAAAAAAAGAGTTTAGAGAAAATGTGTATTAGTCCCACTTTTTGCAGAGTTTTGGCCCAGTTTTGGCTGTGCCATATCATGAACACCTAAATTTCACTACTGGGACATTAAAGAAAAAAAACAGCAGCTGTATTCCTGCATGTGATGCCATAACCACTACCACAGCAATTAAAAGTTACAATTCTGCCACATGGGGTTTTTTGATGGGCAAATAAGTTGTTTTTTATAATACATCAAATACTTCCCATAACTGCTGGATCTGAAAATCTAGGGAGAGAAGGCTACTTTTTCACTAAGACCATTAATACTCTTGCTTTCACTTGCAGTAAAATCAGGAATTAGTTATAAAAAATAGATTATCTGAAGACAGAATCACCTGAACTTACACCATCTTTAAAGTCAATATCAGGCCCTTAAGATGCCCATTTCTCCTCTGCCTTGCACCACTGCATAATGCAAACAGAATTGGCTTAGAAATAGGAGGTACATGAGCTACAGAAATAGTCATATATGACCTACAGGCTTCTCTACAGCCAGTGTGTCCCCTCCCTGCCCACAAGTTTTGTCAGACTTGTGCATTCAGTGCTAAAATGAAAGCCTAGAAAAGGTACAACTTGTTTAAGCCCTATAATAATTATTCATAATTTATCTATGAAGTCAGTTCATAAGACTCAAAACTTTCATGACATCTAGATATTTCTTCATAGTTTTCATATCAGACTTTTCAGAACAAAATTTTACAAATCATCTAGAATACATACATGCATCTGTGACTCTTAAAAACAAAAGAAAATTAATAGGTCTTAACAAATTTTACGTATGACTTACTAAAGACACTGGCTGTTTACAAGAAAACAAATATTGTAATCAGTTTTCCTAGGAAAACATCTCTAAGTGAGTGTTGCATGAAATAAGACTTGCTTATATTGTAATAGATAAAGCTGTAAAAAATATTCCCTTTAATTTAAAACTAGGCATCTCAGTTTTTTAAAAACACTTTTGGCACTAAACTTTGCATATTCAAAAAATTCAAATCTATGGTCTAATTTTTCATTTGTTTTTCATTTAATGATAGAGGGAAGCTGGAATTCAGGCAAAACACTGATTCTCTTGAGCTGATATTATAGTTCTGTTTGAATACAACAAACTGTAGTGTATAATTAGACAAACCTCTCAGGACAAGAATTCAATTTCACCTCTTGTGTTGAGCATCATTGTAATTACTCAAATGATTAAAGCTATACATAACTATAAAGATTTTACTAAATCAGGGATTTAGTACTTAAAATCCCAGCATCAAATGAGGCAGCACCAATATGGTCATGATTAAAGGGGAAGGCATTTTTCTGGTCTCCTGTTTTCTTCTCACCTGTTGGGTACTCACACCACACACATCAGGTGGTTCTGCCTGGTGAACTTAGAATTACAGCACTGGAACATGAATTCAGTTTATTGGAATTTGTGGAGCCTCTGTGAGAAACTGAATCAATACCAAATCAACTTAAAAATCGCAGTTGTCTATGGATGAATCTCCTGGCTAAAAGAAATTAAGGCAGAGAAAAAAAACACCACAGGAACAGTAACCAGTGTTCTGAAATTATGAATAAGTTCTCCATAAATCCAGGCTCACATTTCATAATATAATAGCTTACATAAACTCATGACTTTTATTAAACACACTCCTTATGCCTAGTGCAAGTAACACTTGCTATAGATATTATTAACAAAATCAAACGGGTAAGTATAAGGCTTTTTGTATTAGAAGGCATTATTGGTATTTTCCACTTAAAATGAGCTTTCCAGTGAAAGCCAAGGAAAAAAAATTCTGCTTATAAGCCTGAAACATAGGCAGACAGAGAAAGTCCATCCATAAAGATCTTCTGAGCAGAAAAAACACTCTCTAAATAAACAAACAATAACTCAGTACTGGGAGACAGCATAACAAGGGACAACAGCCGTAAATTGCAACTTGGAAGGTTCAGATTGAAAAACAGCAAAAACTGTTCCACCATGACACTAGTAATTACTGGAACAGGTTGTCCAGGGAGACAGGCTTTTTTGTCTTGGTCATGTAATTAATGATGACCTGTGGAATATATTGTTCATCTCTGGAGAGTGGGTAAGGTACAGAAAGGTTAGGTGAGGAGAAATCTGGTAAACATCCTTTAAGAGCAATAAAGAAAAAACGATGACTCAGTCTTGATTCCAATTTCCATACAAATATTCACATGATTTAAAAACACCTGGGAAAAAACAGAGACATGAATGACATGCTGTGCATACATAAGCAGATTAGATCAAACTAATTTATTTTCCTTCTCTGTCAGAGAAATAGGTTTTGTGGATATATGAAGTGATCTTTTACACATCTTAGCCTTAGTAGAGTATTTGCTTCAAATGCCATTTTTGTTGGCCAACTGAAGAATTACTAAAAGGCCTAGAGAGGCCGCACAGGTGTTTAGAAAATCTTTCTCAAACTAGATATCAACAACTTAATGCTAAAACTGAAGGCATCATCACAGGACTCCTCCTTAGCTATAGTATCAATCTATCCAATCAATAAGAACGTAATGAATGAGCATAACATATACTTATTAAACACTATTTATAGCACCAGAATGGTGCTATACAAATATATATAGACAAAATATAGAGTGATAACACCAAATTCAAAAGGATCCTGACAAATTAGATATCTGATTTTTAGATAAAAGTGAGATTACAATTCAAGAAGCAAGCAAAAATCAATTGTAACAGAATTATAGAAAGATTATTACAACAGAATTATAAAAATTACAAATTGCCTGCCCATCACCAATGTCGTGCTATTGCAGCACTGGGTAAAGACCTCATGTACTGGGAGGCATTAACAGGCATGCAGCCTGTCAGATACAGACTACAGCCCTTCAGTCTTATCCACCCTTGGAATGGCCTCAAGGGATTCTGTCTACCAAACACTTCAATGAAAGGTATAACCAATTGGAAAGGTCAGGAGGTTAACAAGGAGACTCAAATGTATAAGAATATGAATTTAAAGGCAGGTTAAAGAAACTAGTGTTGGTTTTATTCTATGCAGGGAGGAAAAAAGACAGGTTGAACAAGTGGTTAAACAGTGCTGTTAAAATATTAAAAAAGATATTGTGCTCTTCATCTTTACAATATGTTCATCATGCTCACGATCATTACAAGTGGAAATAACAAACTTGAAGTGGTCCATGGAAGTTTCTTATTAGTCTGCAGAGAAGACTTTGTAAAAGTAAGAATGAAAAAATACAAGAGGCTGCCTGCAGAAACTATGGAGTCTCCATCATTAGGAAACATTTGAGGGCAAAACAGGCAAGCATCCATCAGGACTGACATAGAATAAGAAGATGAACTTAACCTATCCAGTCATCTCATGATACAAACAATCAAACAGTTAAGAAGAGACCCAAGGAATAGACATCAAAACTGGAGTTCTCGATAAATTGTATTGGAGAACAAACTATGGAAGGCACAAGGTTGCTTTGAATGTCAGAGTAACCAGGTTCTATTTGAGTGTTCCTAAGGTTGAATGGGCAGGCACAGGGAATTAAACTTAGGGGGAAATACATAGGACAACAAATGGGGGAGAAAATTTGCACTGAAGTAGAAAATTACTGATAAAGGGTTAAGAATAGATTCTTGTCTACTGTTTCAGGTGAAGTGAACAGAAGAACAGAGGACTGAAAAATATGGGAAACATATCTAAAGATGTTTTTAAGAAAAATAAGATCGCTACCAAATTATATTACACATATTGTATATATTATATAAATCTTCAACATCCACATTGGCCTCTTCAAGAGAAACTTGTTAAATTATTCAAGTTACTCTCAGACTGAGAAATTAAGGCTCATTCCCATTCCACTGTATAAGGCAAGAACCCATACACGCATCCAAAATAAATGGGGAAGAGCATAAGATATTTTCTTCTTGCTACTGAGATGGGAGTCCAAGGGAAATAGCCAAGAAACTATTGTCCATCCCTTGATGTTGCAAAGGCCTAGAATTAAAAAAAGACAAAAACCTAGATACACACCCAAATCCCAAAAAGCACTCAAGTGGCTTGGAAAACTTAATTTTCTCATATTGCAGTTTATTCTGTGATTGGTAACAGTTTTATAGAAAACAATCCCTTATGGACATTATAAAGGGATATTACCTGAAAGAGACTCTAATTTGAAGGAGTAAGAGAAGAACACAACCAAATATTTTTGGTAGCTCAAACATGGAGAAATGAGAATGGAGAACATGGAGAAAAAATATAGTAAGAAATGTAAGGGACAGAATGGAAAAAAAGGGAAAAAAACTAATCAATTGCCTGTAATAGAAGCAACATAACTGAGAGAAAAGAGAACTCAACAAAAATGCACAGTATTTGAAAGCCAGTGCTGATCATTCACTTCTAAATAAAAGCAGTTATAAGGAAGCAATGAAGAGATTCCTTTGAGTGTAAATTCAGTTTTGTAACTTAGCATCTCGTTTAGATAAACCAGTATGAAGTGAGTGTTTTCACTCCCTGTTTCACCTCCCTTTTCAGTGAAAGAGACAATCATGAGTTAAGATCTCAGTCAGTTTCTCAGATTCTAAGAATTGCTTTTAACAGGATTGCCAGAACTGGAGACATTCTTTTCCTTTAGTGTCTGAAATCTACAAGTGTTGATTTGTACAAAAAGAAAAAGCCTCTTTGGCCCAAGCCTACAAGTATAAAAAGTTCCCCATCTTTATTTATGGGAGGCCAGTGTTAGATTAAATTGACCATAAACTACTTATTGCTGTTGCCAAAAAAGGTCTGACAAACACTCCCACTGAGAAAAGAGCGTGCTTTTTTTTCTGCTACAAATATAAGATTTGCAAACTGAAAGCAAACCTGGAAAGATTTGTGGCTGTAGGCTCACCCTCCAGGGCATTTTGGCAAAACAAAACAGCTGAACAAAGTCCAGAACTAAATTAAATGCGCGTCAGTCTGAGAAAACAGAAACATGTACACATCAACCACCAACTGTCCAATCTCAGATAAAAAACAAATGACAATTGTCAGAGCTGTGGCTAAGAATGCAGAGTAATGAAGGCTGTGATCACAGTCCTATTATCAACCTGAAGGACAGCAGCTAACAGTAAATGAGGTTTGATCTAAGGGCACAAATGGCAATTCCTGAAGGCATAAAGTCTAAAGATCTACAGGAACAGAAGTTGTTTCTTCCTCATTGAGACAGACCAAAAGCTCCTTTAAACTCTGTCTAAAAATGGTCACTCCCAACCTGCAATTATATAGGGACTCATGAAGCCACAGGCTGTAACTAGACCATTATGTTTGATTCCAGCCTGTTATTTCTATTCACCTTTAATATAGACATTTCATTTTCATCTTAGTCATACTTTTCAACTTACCTTATGCATTGAACTCTGTGTGGTTATTTTTTTTAAGGTGATAATGTCAATAGCTTCATTTGTTACCCCTAACCTCTTGCATTGGGAAGTTCTGTGAATAGCCATTCCTTACATGGCAGTGTATCAGCTTTCAGCTTACTCCCCTTTTCTGTTGTGAAGTAAAACGGTCTACTCAAATTGTCTCACGACTCTGACCGTCTCTGCTGCTCTTGTCTTTTTTATTCTAATAGCTCCCTTTCAAGGTGGGATAACAAGAAAGCCATATTGTGTTCGAGAAACATCATTATTTGTACAGCTGTATACTGCTTTGAGTTCTGCTTGCTGCTCCTTTACTAGTTGAAAGGGATCTATGTGCTTTCCATGACTATCTCTGAGCACTGACCAGCTCTCATTCCTGCATGAGGACAATTCATTCAAATGCCACCACTCGGGATACAGAATTACTTTACCTTTACTCATTTATATTGTGTGAAAGCAATTTATAAATAAAAAAAATAAAGGGAATGTAAACCAAAAACAAGATAGGAGAAAAGAAAGTCTTCCTCCTCCCTTGTTGGCCAAAAAACTACTGCAGAGGTTTTCAATTGAAGAAATTGAGCACTGGATCAATTGAAAAATATGATTAAAAAAACAAATACCACTGAAATGTTGCTGTTACCTCCAGACCAAAGAGCCCTAAAGTAAAGTACATTTCTATTTTAGACAGAAACAATCCCATCTCAAAACAAAAGGACCCTTTAGATCATTACTTGAACTCTCCCAACATAACGGTACCAGAAAGTTGTATATCTGGACGAATATTTTGTCCTACAAAATCCATTTTCTGCAGAAAATGCTGTTTCTGACAATAGATGTTAGTTTGGTGAGGACTCAGTTCTCCTTTAAAGTTCCCCTTATTTCAAGAAGGTTCATCCCTGAACAGTCCGCTGAAGTCTCTTAACATGGCATAAACATGTTTGTTTCATGGCTTGTTCTCAGACTAACTAACTTCAACTGCTTTGCTATTAAGGGCCATGAAGTTGCATTTTAATATTCTGTTTTCCTACCATATATTTAGAAGGCATAATTTTTCATTGTACTTGAATTTCCCTTTTTTCCCCCTCCTCCTAACAATAATCCAGAGCCTTTTCTATAGGCAGGAAAATACAATGTTGCCCCCTCAGAATTCCAGTCTTCATACTTAGGGGTAAAAAGAAAAGACATGGGCCTTATTTTTCAGACATCAAAAACAGAGTCATAGGTTACCTAAATTCTTAAGATTAAAGAAGGTTAGCAGAAAAAAATGAGCTTAAAATCTGCTCATCAGAAAAGACAATGGGGTCAGATGTCAGCTGTAATGAATATTCTGATTTCTGAGTTCTGTAGTCTTTGCTAGGGTCTGGGTAACTGAAATACTTTGGTTTAATTCCAGTGTGTAATATGAACACATCTCCCCCTTAGTGCATCAGCCATACTGTCATAGCAGATCTCATATCAGAGTGTAAAATACATTCTGGATCCTGCAAACAGTGCAAATTTACCTCTGCTGTGAATTTGTGACTTCACACAACCAACAGGAGAGATGAGTGGCATGCTCTCATCTCCTCAAAGAATAAGTCACTTGGAAAATAAGCAAATTAAGAAAGGCCCCAAAGACCCTTCAAAGGCACAATTTTAGTGCACCAACTGCAGGGAAATATAATTTCAGAGAAAGGTACAAAATAGCTGAAAGGTTTAGAGATACATAATAGCCTTGTAAATTTTCAAAATGAATAAAAAATGTTTTTCTGTACCTCCCACGCAGTGTTTTGTTAATGGCTTGTTGAATCTGTTTGAATTCTATCTTTTTGCACAATTTAAATAGAATCTTCTCATGGAAAAGACAGGCACCATCTAGGAACTACAGAAAAAAGTAATTACACTAAAAATCTGCACTAATAATTATACTGATAACTCTAAGTCAAACAGATGAGAAATTATCTTCCCATTTTAAATAATCAACAAACTGTGAAGTTTTTTCATACCAAAGTCATACATTTTTATATAATTCCACATCATTTTTAAACTTATACCTTCAGAACATGTAATTTGGCCTTCCCACTTGCCAAGTTTTTTCTGTGTCTTTACAAGTCATTCAAGGCTACGAGATGCTGAAAAATTAGTAGGGTGACATTCTTTGTCTGCCACAGACATCTCTAGTGAAGTGATCAAAAATTTAAAAAAAATAGCATTATAGTGCAAACGGTGCACATATGCTCAGGTAATAAACTGTGCTTGAACCACAGCTGCAGCACTCAGTATGCACATACCTCATCATCTCTGTTGCAGGTTCTTTAGTTGGCCCCCACCAATTCTTTCCCAGATACACTAATGAAGAAAAATATTTAGAAATGAGACATCAGAATTCACCACTGTTAGAGCAAACATACAGAAACAGTGTTAAAACAGTCTCTAAACATTCGTACAAGTCAGTAAACTGATATACACCAAGCTAACTGCAGATCACAGCTTCAGAAACTGCTATGTGCTAATGGTTGGCAGGCAAATGATTCCCTAATCTGATTTAGTCTGTTTCACAGTGCATTTATTCCCCAGGATATCAAATTACCTCAGGGATTACTTATCAATATACAGCTGCTAATCAAAGCACTTGCTCAACATCTGAGATACATGTTGCTCATACAGAAATATTTTGAACACTTGGAGATAAATAGCCTTTCAATAATGTAATAATAATGGTCTTTAAGCACAACCTTCTATTACAGATGTACTCTAAAATTATTAAGCAGTTTTGATAACATAGCATGCTTAAAATAGTTGTTCATGTTCAATATTGAAAAAATATGTACATTGTGTTGCCATTTGAAAGTGAAAGCTCTGGTGGATTTTATATTGTCTTCAGGTAGTTTTACATCCTTTTTATTATCACCATTATAAATACCAAGTTATAGTAAAGTAAAACAGTATGTTATTTCCTGCTAAATGTTTACCTTATTTTCCAAAAATTTTATAGGAAAAAACATTTCCTTTAAAATCTCCACAAAGGACTCTGGGTAGATAAAGAGAGTACTTGTGGCATATGCTTTAGATAACTACTATTTGAAATATGAAAGAATTAATGTGTTGGACAGAAATGGTGACTTTGAGGCTACATTCCCAATTCAAATCCTCTCCTTCTGAACTTCATCAGATTCTTGAGTGCCACAGAGGCCCATTGTATTAGGAAGCATTAGGCAAAATGAAGGCCTGCTCTCCAGAAGCATGGGTACATACACTGAAACTTTTTGTAACAAGAGTATTTCAGTTCTGTTGACCCTCACAGGAGAACAAGTCTGAAGTAAATCAATTACAGAAGAAAAACACCATCACTTCCTGATTTCCTGCAAATGAAATCTGTTTTAAAGTACTACAAATAACACACTTTCCATTAAAGAAAAATATAAAATATGCGAGTAAAAAAACAAAAAAAAAACCCCGTAACTGATGATTGTGGTATGGAAAAAAATACCATCAAAACACAGTCAAAACACTACAGAAAACCTGTCTGAGAAGTTTTATGTGCACTGAAACTTCAGAAGTTAGTTATACTAAACTCTTATCATGGATTTGTGCAGCAGAAACAATAGACACTGTGGTACAATATATTTAACTTTAAAGCTCTACATTTTGAGAAAAAAAATTATTATCTCAAGGTCAGCATTTTCTCAACATCTACACGAGTACAATGAGGCTGCCAGTTTGTGGTTCATGTGGATGAGCCATACTACCCTTCACAGTAAAGTCTTTGCTTTGCTGTTTTTGTAAGCTTATATTAAAAAACGTCAATAACACAACACAAAAGTAAGAAAAAAACAACAGAAGAAATAAAAACTTCACCATAGAATATTTGGAATTTCTCTTGATAATAAAACAATGCAGATGGAAGAATGAAACTGTAAATTGCTCTCTAATTTTAGGCAAAGTTATGATAGACAGAAAAAAAAGATTGTTCAGCATTAAGTAATTTAAAACTAGGCTGTGTACAATTTTCCTCTTTATCTTGGCAGAGAAAGCTGTAATAAACATGCAATTACTAATATTAGTGAAATACATTTTGCTTCAAAAGACAGTCACATTATATTTGCTTACAAATATGTTAAAACTTTTCAGTCTCTTTCAGCAATTATATGATGCAGTGTTAAGGATTCAATGCAAAGAAATAATTGCTATGAAGAGAGAATATTTTTTGTACATAGCAGACCATCTTCCCTTTTGTAGGTCTGTAATAAGAGTAAAGGTGAAATTACAATTTGAAAAAAATACCACAAAGTCATATTAAGTGTTTGCATGATTTCAAAAACACAACTGTCTCACCTGGAATGCCTACTTTGGTTTGTCGTGGGTTTCTTTTTTTTTTTTTTGTTTGGTTTGGTTTGGGTTTTTTTTTTGTGTGTGTGTGTGTGTGTGTGTGATGCTTTGGTCCCTTAAGTCAGTATCTGAAGCACTGCCCTTTTGTGTACTGTTAATCAGCCCCTTTGATCAGTGTAATGTGAATTCAGAGCATTAAATTTTCTTTAGGGATTCCACACTAGCATAAACAAGTGCACAAATTGCCCAGTAGGGTCTTATCCATAAGATACTGTGCACCTGTAATTTCTATTCCCTTCACTGGAGCTGGGTGAGGTGTTCAATAGTCCATTCAGAGCTTCAGTGTACTTATGAGATCCAGCTAATTTTTTTGGCTGGTCACAGCTGGCTGTACTTTAAAATAACAGGAGTCTCACAGCATCCTGCTGAAACTGGATGCCAAAACTGAAACTAGGATGTTCTGTTTTCACAGTTCCAGTCTCAAATACTGTCCCAGATTCTCTTAGGAACAATACCTATGCATGCAATTATCTTCATATTTCAGCAAACCAAAATATTAACTTGGACACCTCCTGCACTTTGAGGACATTAATGTTTCCCAGCTTCCAGGACAGTAAGAAACTAGAACCAAATCAAACACCTAAATATAACCAAATGGTCTGTGTTTGCTGCTGTTACAGCCTGTGGTCCAGATTCTAATCCTGAATGGACAGAAAATACAAGACTGCAGAAAATCTTCATCAGTGAAAAATGAATACCCTGGGAAATGGAAGTCAACCAATTTCTTTCTCATTATGTGTTCATTTCTTAATTTGCAAGGGATAAGTTTTATCTTCTTTGTAAAGCCTTGCTGGAAATAACAGGATTTGCACAGGTACAAATGAGGGCAAGATGTGTCTAATTATTTTAGGCTTTCAAATTAAAAAAGGAATTACTACTAGATTGCTGTGACCCTTCATTTTGCATGACTACCAGCCTATCATCCTTTTGTTTAAGAGAGATTTTGTCCTTTCATTGTAAGCACTCATCATTGACTTGCAGTCAGATGACTAGAAATGCATCATTTTCATTCTAGAGGGGAACTCTGAACTCTCTCAACTTATGTATCACTTGGTAAAGATGAGCAGAATTAGTATACTCCCTTTAGCATGGCTTATCTTTCATTTTTCTAAGACCAGTTACTTTTTTGTTTAGTTCAGGAGGATAATAAAGCCTCAGAAGATGCAGGTCAGCTATGATCCCTTTGCCCCTTCCACACTCCTGGCCTTATGTAAAATCTCAGATTTAATGGAATTGGCATTGTCTAATGGGAAAAAAAATGTCAGATGGAATAACCAACAAAGGAGTCAACAGTGTTTAACGATATGGTATGTTTTAAGCACACATCCCCACTTTGAAACTTTTCTGACAAAGTTCTGAAGCTTTCTAGAGCTACTTAGCTCTGATTAGAACAGAACATTTTTGTCAAGAATATCAAAACTCTGATGATATTTATGACAAAACTTTTGTATAGTATCACAGATGCACAAACTGGACAGAAATATCCAAAAAGTCAAACAGTCCCATCTAAGATCTAATGAGCAAATATAATACTAGTATGAATTGCTTTTCTAAATCCTCCCTTAAAGAACATAACCACAAAATATTCTGCTATCATTCACTTTGTGGACTCCAGCAGAGTATGCTTTTTTTCTTTTCCTTTCTTCTGTGGCTGACAGAAGATACTGGAGAAAGAAACGTCTTGAATGCTGCCATAAGACAGGAAAAGCTGAGTAAATTATTGTCACAGAGTAAATTGTATCTGAATCAAAGTTGTTACAAAAAAGGAATAACTGTTATTTGGGTTGACTTGCCTGTTCAGGCTACTCTCCTCGCTAATCTGTCTCTTGCCCTTAATATCCTCCTACAGACCCATTTGGGTATCTTGGGAAGCAATGCATCCCAACAAAGAGAAAATGGGGCAAAAATGTCCCAAAAGAGACAAAGAGAAAGAGGTTTTCAATGACTTCTATGCCTCAGTCTTCCATGGCAGGTGCTCTAGCCACTCCAACCCAGTTAGGATAGGGAAATGCAGGGTCTGGGAGAATGAAGACCCTAAGAACACTGTGGGAGAGGATCAGGTTTGAGACCATCTAAGGAACCTGAATGTGCACAAGTCCATGGGACCTGATGAGATTCATCCACAGGTCCTGAGGGAGCTGGCAGACAAAATTGCTATGCCACTGTCTATAATTTCTGAGAAACTGGCAGTCAGCTAAAGTTCCCGATTACTGGAAAAGGGGAAATAAAACTCCCATTTTTAAACAGGGGAAAGGAGAAGACCTGAGCAACTACAGACTGGTCAGTCTCACCTCTGTGCTAGGCAAGATCATGGAGCAGATTCTCCTGGAAGCTTGACTGAGGCACATGGAAAATAAAGAGGTGATTGGTAAGCCAATGTGGCTTCCCAGAGGGAAATCATACCTGACAAATTTGGTGACCTTCTGTTATGGGGCTACAGTGTTAGTGGATGAGGCAGAGGAACTGACATTGTCTGTCTGGACTTAGGAAAAGTGTTTGACACTGTCCTGCACGTTATCCTTGTCTCTAAGTTGGAGGCATGGATCTGATGGATGGACCACTTGGGGATAAAGAACTGGCTGGATGGCTGCAGACAAAGAGTTGTCATTGGATCATTGTCCACAGGGAGACCAGCGACCAGTGGTGTCCCTGAGGGATCGGCCCTGGGGCTGATAATGTTCAACACCCTGTTGGTGACAGGGACAGTGGGACCAAGGGCACCCTCAGCAAGTTCACTGATGACACCGAGCTGTGTGGGGCGGTCGGTGTGCTGGAGGGAAGGGATGGCATCCAGAGGGACCTGGACAGGCTGGAGAGCTGGGCCTGGGCAAACCTCCTGAGGTTTAACAAAGCCAAGCACAGGGACCTGCACATGGGTCAGGGCAATCCCAGGAACACCCACAGGATGGGCAGAGAAGTGACTGGGAGCAGCCCTGAGGAGAAGGACCTGGGGGTGATGGCTGATGAAAATCTCAACATGAGCCAGCAGTGTGCAGTCACAGCCCAGAAAGCCAACAGAGTCCTGGGCTGCATCCAAAGGAGTGTGGCCAGCAGGTCAAAGGAGGTGATTCTCCCCCTCTGCTCTGATCTGGTGAGACCCCACCTGGAGTGCTGCATCCAGCTCTGAGGTCCCCAGCACAAAAGGACATGGAACTTTGGGAGGGACACAAAGCTGGTAAGAGGACTGGAGCCTATGAAGACAGTCTGAGTTGGGGCTGTTCAGCCTGGAGAAGAGAAGGTTCCATGGAGACCTCATAGACACTTTCAGGTACCTGAAGGGAGCCTACAGGGAAGTTGGAGAGGGATCCTTCATCAGGAACTGTAGTGCTAGGACAAGGAGTAATGGGCACAAACTGAAGGAGGGGAAATTTAGGTTAGATATTAGGAAGAAAATCTTTACTGTGAGGGTGGTGAGACACTGGAACAGGTTGCCAAGGGAGGTTGTGGATGCTCCATCCCTGGAATTGTTCAAGGCCAGGTTGGACAAGGTTGAGTAACATGGTCTAGTGGGAAATGCCCCTGCCAGTGGCTAGGAGGTTGGGACTAGATGATCTTTAAGGTACCTTCCAATCCAAACCATTCTATGATCTCGTTTCGTTTCCATTTTCCCTTTTTGCCAAAACTGCAGTTAATTATTAGTAGCATCAATCACACATTGAATAGAAGTAGCTATCATAGCAGGAGGAAATTAAAAATAAAACAGGAGAGAGAGTAAAAGAAAATGTCATCTAGAACAGTGTATGGATTTGTCTCTGTGAACTCCTGACTGCTCCATTCCCAGGTAACAGCAATCCACTGAATCCTTCTGCATCTGCTCCTTTCTATATAACAGGTATTAGGAAGAAAAAAAAAAAAAAAAGCAAACATTGGTCATGTTTTCTGGAAGCTAGCATGTATAGATTTGTCTGAGTTATTATTCCAGGCGTCCCAACCCCAAAAATACCTGCCAAAACACTGAAATAAAAGCACGTACCTTATCCTTCTGCTTCACCCTCTTCCTTTCTCTTATGCCCATTAATTTCTTCTGTCACATCTCACCACTTCCCAATACAAACATTATTTGTTATACCAGTCTGCCTTCATTCACCTTCTCGAGGCAGTGTGGCCAATTAAAAGATGATTCTCAAGGAAAATAAAAGATGGAGTAATTGAAGATAACAGCACAGTCTACATAATTTGGATCTTCATCTTGTATCAGCTGTAACTGCGGAACTTCTGTACTCTTTCTGTGCTTATTTCCTCAAGGTCAAAGATTCCTTCAGCAAATTCTGCATCTTCTGTGCCTTGAATTGGATGAACTAGATTGAGCATACTGAAAAACTATCAAAAAAATAGCACAATCTCTTTCAATTATTTTTGAAATTTATGAATGCTTACTGTAGTTCTGAGTTCTGAGATCAGCTGACAATAAAAAAAGCAAGCACTCACCACTTTTTGTCAAAGGCAGGAAGATAAAATCTAGCAATGCCTTGAACAGTGATCAGAGGAATGCAAGTCCGAGACAAATACTTGGGTTTGTTTTTTGAAGAAAGAAACTTTTTCAGAATAAGTACAAGAAACATCAATAAAGAAATTAGCTGGACATCCAGGGTGACAATTCCCTCTCTTGTGCTTTGTACTGTTTAATTTGGTACTTTAGAAATACTTTCTTGTAATAATAGCTAGAGGAAGGATGAGAAAAACTATTAGCCATTTAAGCTATGAGGGTAAGGTCAACAATATATTAGGAGCTACAAATAGAACTTCAGTGCGGATGACTGGCATGTAGGAGGCCAAGAAAAGCTACATTAAGGCTGTGAGCTGACATTTGTACTGATTCTCCCCCTAACACTCTCACAGTGACATAGTTCTACAGGACTCACTTTAAGAGAATTTACCTGTGTCTGTCAGTCCCCTCCTTGACACTCATGTCAGGCTGCAGGGAATAATTCATCAAATTCCCAGAGGCAATGTCAGGACTGCACTTTACAGGACTACTGTCCAACACTTCCTTCTGTCAGTGCTGGTGGCTCTCCAAGCTGCTGACTCACCTTGTGTCTTCCTACCCACCCTACATGTTTACAGCCCCACTCCACCAACCAATGCCTCTTTGAGCAGGGTTAGGAGGAAAGAAACAATATCATCATGGGGGGGAGTCATTATCCTCCGTGTTCACTTCCTTCATAGGGTGAGGGGACTCCACCCAGGAAATACACCAAAAACCTGTGTTTCATATTAACCCTATGCTATGGTATAGTTGAGGAAAATCCTGCTTTTAAAAATCAAACAAATATTTGCTTTATTTATTTATTTGTTTTCTATTCCCATAAATTCTGCTCTTAAAACTAACTCAGACTTGCACTAAAGAAGAGTAAAGAATTTGTTACCTACACTTCAGCTGAAGCATTTGGAAACATTGATTCAGAAGGTGAATGCCTGTGACAAAATGTTCACATTTTATGTTCAAATTATTCATTTCACCTTCCTTCAAACAGAAGAAAGAAGAAAAGCTGGACAAGTGTAGAGTAAAGCACCAGTAATGCTTCTCTTAACTGTTTAACCCAAAGGATCACGTACTGCTCCATTAGAAGGGGCAATTCATGCCACTGGCCCTGGTAGACCTGAAAAATTTGACACAAATTTGTAATTTCTGTTACTGAAACTCCTGCAGATGAACCCTGTAATTTATACTGAATTATCTTTAACCCAGGCATTTCTTTTCTTAGAGCACTATCCAGAAATTTTTAGAGATATTACTAGAGATGTGAAAAACAAATTCAGAAGGAACATGACAGAAGAAAAGTATTTTATTTATTATGTACATCTTTAATTAAATAAAGAGCTGTTAAACCCCATGCTGCTGCAGATGTCTCTGTTTATTCTAACAGACTCTCTTGTACCTATACAGTACAACAAAGAGCTCAGATTTTCAGCAGGAGGATTGTATGCACACAGTGCAAATACACTGATTAACATAACTCCTAAGGAATGGTCTTATTTAACTGAAGTCTTGAAACAATAAAAATCATTTGAGCTTTCTGGACCTCACTGATCACCTTTAGAAATGCACACTCTGGGCTTGTTCTCTTTCCAATGACACGAAAGTCTTGGGCCTGATTCTCATTATAATCAGGGTAGAAGTTCCAGACCAGACACTAGCTAGCCTGGCTCATGCTGAGGATGACTTTGAAGAAAGAAATAACTGGAAAAAGCCCAGGCTCTTCCACAGGCAAGCCTTTCAACTTTAAATGCAGTAATTAGAAAGCATTTGTGTCAAATCAAATTGAGAACGGAAGGAAGCACCCCAGATTCTGCTAACTTCAATCGTATGAGATGCTTTTTCAGGGCACTCAGCCTAGTCCCTGGTCTCCAGACCAACTATAGGTTTTTTCCCTTGTATGGCTGCTTCCATATTAGCATTTCCTAAGGGCCTACAAAACTGTTTCATTTCATTTGAACATATCACAATCCTTTTAGTACATCCCTATTTGGAGAGCATGTTGCAGCTTAGCTCTCTTTTTTCTCTTGAACTCCTCACATAGCACTGCTGGAGACAGTGGTAACTGCTGTTCTTCTTCTAGACAAAGAACATAAACCAAATCCCCCCACAAAACCCCCCACATATGTAGTTTAATTACTATTTGAAGCAGAAAAAAAGTAGGAAGTTGCTTTTCCTGCATCTGATAATGGCTCAGTGCATCTTGCAATTTTACAGTAAGACAGAGCCCGTGTGCACTTCTACTTCTAAAGATTACAACAGTTTAAACACAACAGGAAGCTTCACAGGAAAAATAAAATTACTAGCTACCATCAATGCGTGGTAATTTATAGTTCCAAATATCAACCTTAACTACTGCTAGCAGCTTGTAAATTGGAATGGATTACTAAATTTCACATTTTCCTTGTGACATGTTTTTGAGAAGTGAGGGGAATCATAAGGGCAATATTTGTTACCATGAAAGGCATAAAAAATTGTGCATACTTTTTACCATGCCACTAGCACAACTGAGTGTACTAAATTATGCCATGTAGTGAACTAATAAACAGTAGCATTACCTGAAATTGCCGTAAGCTGATGCACGAAAGCTCAAAATTTTTGGTGGTTAGTAGGAGTGAACATACAAAACTGGGTGTCAGCGCTGATGCTGCACAAATGCAGAAGTGTTGCTGTGGGCTGACCTTGGCTGTCTGGCTGGTGCCCACCCAGCTGCTCACTCGCTTTCCTTCCTCAACAGGACAGGGAGAGAAAATGAGATGCAAAAGTTTGTGGATCAAAACAAAGACAGGGAGATCCCTTACCAAAGCAGACTCAACCCAGGGAAAGCTAGTTTATTGTCATATTGTTATTGGGTGGTCAGAATAAAGAGAAGAAATGAAATACTTTCCCACCATCCAGCCATTTGCTTTCCCAGGCTCAATATCACTTCTTCACTCCCAGCTCTCTAATTCTCCCTTGAGCACAGCAGGGAGACAAGGAATGGGGTTTATGGTCAGTCCATAATAAACCCTCCCAGGTGTTCTTTCAGGGCACATCCACCAGCCCCACAGGGTCTTTCCCAGGGCCACAGTGCCATCTTTGTGGGGATCTCTCCTCCCCTCCATCCCTCCTTCCACTCTCCCCTTGGGGCTTACAATGGAACAATTAACCTGCAGGCAAAGTAGCAAATCCCACACACATCCACCCAGTTAATCAACATGAGTGAACAGCTACGGACAAATTTTGCTCCTACTATTTACTCTTATGCTGAGTGAAAAAATCCTTGCCTTCCTTTTACGTAACTCCTAGTGGTATTACAGCTTCCAGCCTTAAAAGTCTGTGAATTCATCATCCTTCAGACCAGAAATGGGATGCTCTGGCAAGCAGGCTAGAAGGGCTCTGCTGCTCTCACTGCAAGACTCCCAGTGCTGCCCTTGCAGCACAGCCCCCAGGTTGTGCTTGTCAGCTGTCAGTGGCAGTGTACCATCCACCCCAGTTAACAGGCAGATGGGAATTGTGCAGCAGGATCTGGAAAACACTAAAGACCTCAGGAACTCGGGTAGATAATCCCATTGTTCTCCAGACCAGCTGTATTATCATGTGAATAAATGAAGTGCCTTCATTGGCTCAGTAGGTAAGTAATGGATGAATGGGGCAGGCATCCAAAGAAGTTACTGCTGGTATGTAGTACTCATGTAAGTTTCCCTCCTCTTGCAGGAATGGAAGTTGTGTGATAATTTTGATAAGTGGAAGTGCAGTTGTGGTGGGTAGCTCATAATAGTGCATCATCATCAAAACTGTTTGCATTTTGAAGAGCTTCTACACAAGCTGCTATGAAAGAAAAACACGGTCTAGTTTTAACAGTAAAACAGACTCTCTATGGAAAAGATGATAGTAAAGTTTTTGCCAATAACACAGCACATTAGTCAAGAATATTTATCCAGCTCCAAATATTTCAGACTCTTTAAATTTAAACTGATAATTATTGCAAGAAATTAGGCCTGTTTCTCATACTATTTTGCTATTAATTTGTTATTTTCTCCCAAAGCAGCAACAAATGTCATGTTCCTCACAAATACAACGTTTTAAATTGCTCTCCTTCAGACCAAACTCCAGATTTTCATTTTGGCTGTACCTAATTTAGTATACTTAGAAATGTCTTGGAAGTGTGTTTTCAGTCTACTAACAAATTTTGGTCAGCACTGATCAGAATTCAGATATCATTCTTATAAATTACGACTTCTTAATCCAGACCCCATAGGAGTCTTGAATTTTGATTTTCAGATTCTGCAGGCAGGGGTTTAAATCCATGCTTCCATCTGTGTCTGGAAATGCTCTGGCCTTGAATACGTGGCAAAATTTGTTATCCATCTCATGCTTTTATCCTTTTTCAGACTGAAGAAATTTTATATTACTATTCCTAGATGTTTTGAAGGAAGACTCATTCTCAAAACATGCCTTCTGGACCAGACTTCTGCAGGTAACCCAGTAATTACCACCGCTTAAAAAAAACCAATCCAGGCAAGCGGGAACTCTAGGGAAAACAGAAGTTACTTTATGCAAAAGGCCTGTGATTAGAACTTCTTTGGGAGAAGTAGGACCTGAAATAAATTTTTCTCAGCTTGCAAAGACACATACTTCTTTCAAGGTCCATTAGTTTGGCTGCACTATCTGGTGGCTATACGTGCTGATGGCACACAATCCATCCTCCTGAGGATTTTCTTACAAACAGAAGAGAATTCATGGTATCTTGTGCTACAGAGAGTACAAGAAAGAGCTTGACAAAGTAGACTATTGATTAGAATGGTCACCTGGAAAGGAAGGTTTGTAGCTGAAATTTCTGCTCTGAGGAGCAGTAATTTAATCAATGACTATGTCAAGTAATAGGGAAGATATGGATAGGACTGGAATGGGATTTCCTCTCTTTGTCCTTACAGATCTTGCTGGAACTAGAACTCCAAACTTTTGACTGTTAATCAAGTCAAAATAAATTTGTATCCACTGGACCAATTCTCTCCTTGACTAAAAGGTTTAAACATTGGGATCCAAGATTGTCTGGTCTTCCTATCTACATATCTTTGGAGACGGCTGCTAGGAGTACTACAGTATTAACATAAATGGAATTTATATTACAAATAAACGTAACATACACTTTTATGAGCTACATGGAATTAAAATAAAACAAGTGTTTTGAAAAACTAAAGATCTCCTCAAATTTGTAAAGTTCTAAGACCTGTGAAATCTCCTAATTGTCAAGGAAACAAAAACAAAAATATTTTATTGTTGCTTATTTCTAGGATAGTAGCAAAAATTTCAGCATAAATCCTACTTTTAGCTGAACATATGGTCCAGTTATACAGTTTATACCATAATGAAACACAAATAGAAATGCTTGTGTGACACTTTTAAGAACAAACTGGCTTGAAAATTTTGAGTGCAGCATTTTATTGATTGAATGACACAATGAGTTCTAGCATCCCTCTGCATTGCCAGTGGATAATTATGATTATTATGAGGGGCATGCTTTGACAGAGAAGTGAAGTTAGTCTCTGTTTTCTATAGTTCTGACAGACTACTTCCCTCTAGAGGTCATATGTGGAAGCACAAAACAGTTTTATATTATCATTTTAATTTTGCCTTTAAAATAATAAATTAAAATTAATATGAATTATACCTTTTGCTATCCAATATAATTAAGGGGAAACAACATCCCAAGAAGTACTCCAATAATTCATACAGCCAAGCACATCCATTTTAAAGTCACTGGAATAAATCCTTAAACAACTAGGCACAGAGAAAGCCCACTTTGCCAAACTTCCAGACTGAACTCCACAGATCATTATTCACTATTGCAAGAGCATTAAAAAAGTGACTTGTGAGAGCTGAAATCGTGCGTATATTATTTCCAAATTACAGACTGTCAATTCCATTGCTTCCAGGACAAAAAGAAAAAAAAAAAAAAGAGAAAAAAAAAAAGAAAAAAGAGAAGAAAGAAGAAAGGAGAAAGAGAAAAAACATGTTAATCTTATATAGTCAGATTTTCTCAAATGATTTTCACTGAATAAGCAGAACTGTTAAATATTCTAATTTGAACATTTTGAAGTGTGTCCCTACACATAGTTTAACATACAGCATATTCCACAGACATCTTTATTAATTTTCTCACAGGTTCTTCTTGAAAGCACCCACTTATGTTACCAATAGGAAGTGCTAATTGACTGCTTTCTCAAATTACTCTTAAATAGAGGAGGTTTTGATAGAATATCCACAAATTTTAAAAGCTACCCAAATGTCAAAGACCAGAAACTGCACCCTGTGCTCCCTAATCCATCTGTAAAAGACTCAGAAGGCAGGGTGGAAACCCTTTCATCTGCCACACATATCTCATGTCACTTGTGTAAATGGAGCAACCCTTTGAGAAGTTTAGTGTCCACAGCTGAAGCAATCTCTGGAGGAACAGACGCAGTTTTGTCATCTTGCCTTTCTTTTCTGGTTCAGAGATATTTATTTTGTCAAATATGCAGCTGTGGGTTTCTTCTTACTTTTATAGGGTGACTGCTAGGGACCTCGATTTTTCCTTCCCATTCCTTTTTAAGCTTTGTTTCCCAGTTCTTTCCACACAGCCTTTGCCCAGAGTTACATCCTTTCCAAAGCTGTTGAGCCTAAGGTCTCCCTCACCCTGTGCTTCTTACCTATGTGAATTTCAGTCAGCTTCTTTCTTCCATTCTGTATTTTCCTGCATACCAAATTGTCCCACTGATTTTGATCATGATTTGGCCATGTATCTTCTCTGCCAGCCATCAGATCTTTGCTGGAAGTGATCATCCAAATGATCCCCTTGATGGAGCCAACAGTGTTTAGGCCTACAATTTAAACAAAGAACAAGCACTGTCTTTTAATCTGAGAGCTTCTTTTGCATTTGGATTGCTCGTGTAAGCTTCCTGGAGCACCTGCTCCCAAGTCCATGGAATCTCCTGCTGATTGCTTTCCCCAGTGTCCAGTCCTGTTTCTTAAAATTCTCCCTTGCACATTACCAAAGTCCTTTCCCCTTCTGCAAATATATGCTGTTTATTTTCAACTTTTCTAGATATCTGAGAGGAAAAGATTCATATGGGTTTACAGAGGCAACCATTTTTGAACAGACCTTCTCCCTAAGGATAAAGCTAGATATTAGAGATGATTAGGTAAACTCTCTTATTGCTTAAAATTACCTCCCTGTCTGTCAGACATTTATGGATGAAGGTAGGAAACACAGATTTATTTAAACAGAATGATTCCCCTAATTTATTTTGCATATAGAAATTTCATTTCAGTTTCCTCAGCAAAAAAGCAAGGCTTCTCAAGGTGGATTCAGTTAATTCGTGTTGATTCAAGACCTCTCCTCTACAACATTTATTTTCTTTGTGACCATCTTTTCAGCTCAGTGCTTGTTCTGAAGAGTCCTTTGACAAAAATTCCTCCTGAAGCACAGCACCTTGCCCACCTACCTACATTTTGCAGTCTAAACTCCAAGGTCCTGTGTGGTGGGTTGTTTTTTTTTTGTTTGTTTGTTTGTTTTTTTGTTGGTTTTTTTTTTGGTTTTTTTTTTTTTGTTTTGTTTTGTTTGTTTGGTTTTTTTCCCCTGAGGACTATCCTTATTCCTTTCTACTCACTTTCATCTGAAAGACAGGAAACCTTACCTTCCTGCTCTCAGAGATCTCCTTACATGATTTATTGCTGATCAAAGTATTTTCATTAAAACCAAACACAGTAACACTGCCATAGTCTAAAATATATATGGAAAGGCCAGGAGCATACACTGGCAAAAGCATTTTAACCGTCATTTAAATAACATCACTATACAAAGCTTGTGATAAAAGCAAACTGTACAAACATAAATTATATAGAAAATCTTGCCAAATCACAGTGCTGGTTTGCTCTGATTCCACCTGCATGGGAAATTCTGTTCTGTTTTGAAATCTTGGCCTCAGGCTTCACAGGATGAGGCTAGAATATCCCCAGCAAGTGGTAGGGGAGGGAGCATGCTCAGTGGTGGCAATACAAAAAAAAAAAAATTCTGAGTCTACTAAGCAAAGAGTTTTTCAGCAAACTATAATACAGCAACACCTAAGCAAATTATGACAGGAACAAATTAACACCTTGATAAGCATGCAAAATTTGATTCTGAAATGCATGTATGTATTAAAGCTTTTCAGTGAAGTAGGTGTGACAGCTCATCATGGATATGATGAGTTATGCTAATATTACTGTCAAAAACAAATGAAAAGCCCAACAATGGAACCGTTCAGACAGTGCAAAAAAACCTCACAACCTAAGAGTTATGGCTTGATAAAATCGTAGTGTTAAAAGTTTGGTTTTTTTCATGGACAACTGCAGACTTCACCACCTGTGCCATCTGCAATAATCTTGCTTTAGACTGTCACATCCATGAGTGTGCATCCATGACCCAGGTCATAGTTCACTAGAGGCTGATACATAAACTTGCTGACTGAAACATGACCACTTCAACTGGCAACACTTGGAGCATTTAGTTAATAAGCAGCATGAATCTTACCTAAATTTGTGCAATTCTCTCCAGCCCCCAGAATGCATTCTTATGAAATTCGAGCTGGGGAATGTGTGCTGCATCAAACTAAGAGTCCTCAGTGAGGGAGCTGGGTATCTTTACACTGAGTACCCTGAAAAGCAGTGGTGACAAAACACATTCTAAATAAAAATCAGCACTTATTAGATAAACCATAGACAACTAATACCTTGAAGCAATGCCTAGTAGTATTTTTCCCCCTCTCTCCTGCCTTTCCTACAATGTATTCTATAAGGATTCTCTTTATTTAACTTACCAGGTAAGTAACTAATTCGAAGCTGCCCTTCAGACAACTAAGAAAAGGCTGAAACAGATTTTCCAGTTAGTTACATACATTTAGGTGAGTCACAGAGAAAGGCAGACATTTGTTTTCTTCTGCTTCCTTTAGATTTTCAGAACTATGTTAATTCAGTTCTCAGAAAAAAGAAAAAGAAAACATACAGAACGTTACTCACTGTTTTGTTCCTCTCAGGGGTCATCTTTGGTATCAAGGACACTTAGAAGGAGAAGGTAGTCTTGATATGGCACTATTGTTTCATGGGCCATGGCACTATAAAAGCAGTAGAGTTTTCTAATTGATTACTGGTAGTACATCTTTCCAATTGCAGCATTGAAAACAGGATTGATGACAGCAGGGATGATTTAAGTAAGCTTTTACCACAGCTTACAAAGAAAAGGTTGACAAGAAATTATTTGAAGTGTAGAAGGCTGAACTCAATCAGACAGTTTCATTTGCTTGCTATTTGCTTTGACAGCTGTAGTTCAGATTTCTGGTTTGTGTTGCTCATTAGGTTTGTTTGTCCTTCTAACTTTGCTGTCATTAATACCTTTTTGATCCAAAAATACTGACTTCGTTAATGGTATTTTTTCCACGTATAAAAAAGTATTTTCTTTTTCAAATCAAACATCCAGACAGACTTTCATCCCACTTCTGTAGAAAGATAAATATGGAAATGGGTATTACTTTTCCATAAGTAATCTGATCTGCATCTATCACGATATATCTGAAATAAAAACAAACTATGCTCTTGCTGGAGGTCCAGTAGCTTGACTACTGAAAATGCAAGTAGTGAGGAATACTTTTTGTTTGGTTGGTTTTGTTTTTGTGTTTTGTTATAGGATGTGCTTTCTTAAAACATTAACTGTGCTTACACAACAAGGCAATTGAAATTCATTGACTCTGTCCCCGAATGAGTCCTGACACATCAAAATGAAATTCATATGGATGATCTTTCACAGGAAATCATGACACATAATAGCTGGTGTCCAAGTCTGAATGACTGGTGATCAGAAATACAGGATATGAAGATAAGTGAACCTGTTCTGTGAGTGAACATGAGCACAAAGACTACCACTGCCAGCTTACTCTGAACTGAAGCCAAAGGTACAGTCAGTTACACAAACGCACTAAAGCAGCAGAAATTCCCTTGGTGGATGTTTTCTGAGTCCTGTCTAGGATGCTCTGCTCAATAGGTCTTTCTGGTGTTTTCACAAGTAATTTTTAAGCTCTCAGCCATCACTTCTCCCCCTACTCATTAGTTTTCCCATAAAATCAACTGTCTGTCCTTGATTTCCTTTTTCTTCTAACTCATTCCTATTCCATGAGACCATTGCTAAATGCTGGACAAATATACAGCCCACATAGTAAAATGACAAGATGTCCAAGTCTGGGGTACCTGAACCTTCCAAGAATTGTTTTGGTTTTACTTACTTTTCACAAGGCACTGGGATTTCAGAGTGCTACCTTGGTGTCAAGTACTATTGTACTGGTTTCTTACTTAAAACATTTTATGGAGTAGTTTCGATGCANAAGTTTTTCCCAGAGTTACCTAATTTATAAAAAACCCCCAAACATCTGTGAAGAAGAAATGCATGAAAGTCAAGTTCAATCTCTCAGATTTGAACACAGGGTTTGGTCTTCCTCTCTCTCTTGCTTGCTGTCTTTCATGTCAATGTAGGGAAAAAAGGACATTCACAAAACAAAAATGGCAAAGAAATGAATTGCATATTGTGATTTTAATTCAACTAAAGTAAATTGCCATATGTTTGACCTTTCTTTTATTAATGGAATAATAATTAACTTTAAATTCTTCAATTATTTTAACAACATAAAATGGTTCCGTTTTCCAGATTTAATAAAGTAAGTGATTTTCTTCTAAGAAAATACCCTGGGATGACCTAATGCTATAATTACACATAAAACAAGTATAATACAAAATACTGCTAGAGTTTTATTAATTCAGCTATGAAAGGAATGAGAGATACATTAAAAGATACTTTAAAAATTAATTGTAATCTTTCAGTCTGTTACAATTTTGGCATCTGTTGGAATCCAGGGCACAGAGAATGTTTTTCTGACAGTTTTAGAAAGCCCTGATTCTCAGCAGAACACTGCTTTTAACCTCTGTCCCGGGGAAAAAATTGCCAAGGCTTTGGGATGAGTTGGAGCATACAGGTGTGAACTAGGTAGTAGTACGTAGTAGCAGTAATAGTCTACCACAGGGTGAAAAATCTAGGATTTTAGGATTTTAATATGAGAGTGAATAGGGGACAAGATGGAGGATTTTGGGTGTTGTCTCATCTTCTTCTTCTTCTACTTCATTTTCTGTAATGTTAGTGACACAAGGTTATTGGTTAGAGAGAGTAGTAGCATAGGTGCTACGTGAATAGATTAGTAGGAGTTATTGGTAGAAAAGTAAAAACAAGATACATGTTAGAAAGTAATTGGACTGATTAGCTTTAAAAGTCCTTGGTTTTGGGTGCTCAGGATCCATTTTGTACCTTGTTTCTCGTATGCTAAGTCTGGTGTGCAGACGGTGTACTGAACTTAAGATAAGAGAAAAATAAACAACAGCCTGAAGACCAAGAAACAGAGAGTCCTGCTCGTTCTTCACCCCTTGGCAAAGAACTCACGAGGGAACTGCCTCCAAAGGGCCCAGGTGGCAGGTTCCCAGCCGTGTGGGGACCAACCAAAAAACCCCCACATCCTCTCTGAGTGAAAATAACTCACCTTCACTATATGAGATGAAGAGACAACTTCGGCTTGTTTTGGAGTTTTTTGTTGAAATCTGAATATAGGAGGAGAATGATAAGGAGAGAGCGCACCTCATTTTAAACCTCCACTGGATATCGTGGCTTTGTAGGTCCAATATGAACGCTACAGCTTACTTTGGGAAGGCTGGAAATGGAGAAATAAGAGGGAGAGAGCCACATGTAATAGCCAAGACAATTTGTACATGTGTACAGTGTCAAAGAAACAGAGCTGAGCCTGACTAAGAGACAGACCAACCCTTCTGTACCTGTGAGAGAAAGGAATGATGCATTAGTCTGGTAGATGCAGAAGGCTGTTTTCCTGCCTAAGCAAGATCACCAAAGGGGAAACAAATAATTTCAAACAGGATTTCAGGCATAAGTTATATAGCTGTACAACATTGTTAAAAAGTTGTAGGAGAGATCTAGACAGATCCTAACCTCCTTCTTATAATGAGGTGCCATAGATCTCGGTGGAGACCTCCACCTCTGACATAAAAGACCACAGGCTTTTGCTTAAGAGAAAGTGAGATGGCAAGCATTAATTGCTTTGGCCTACAGGGAACACAATATTAGCTTGAACATTAGACAATAGGGTATATCTCTTCAAATGAATGGATATGAACACCTCTGTAGTGTCTCTGTAATGTCTCCATAAACGTAGCATCAATCAGCTTGAATTTCAGCAGGAATCCTTCATCCAAGCTGTCACCTCCATTATGCACAGGGTAAAACTCCAAGCTGTGTCATGCAGACACCACAGCAGTCTCTCTTCATTACCCCTTCTAAAAGCACCTCATAGGAATTGGCCAGGGCACGCCCCAGGAGAAGATCCATCAGGATCCTACCTTAAGAGCCTCCTTGGAACAAAACAGTAGTTTCTGGGCATGACTCCGACAAGATCACTGTAATATTAATTATCCTGCCTAGTCTAATTAAATGTCAAAATATGGTCATGGTTATTAAGGAAAATATGGCAGATTTTCCTCAATTAGGCTAATGAAATAACACACAGCAATAAGTCTTCAACATCCTTAGTCTGTAGCCATGCCAGCTTTGAATATAGAAATATTATCTTCTCTAGCGAGTTGATGTGGAAGCAACAACTATGCCAATCCTCCAAAAATACCAACCCCTGAAAACCCAGGTCTCTCCTCTCAAGGGTGTCTGGATTTAACTGAAAGCATCTTCACTATCCATTTGGCTTCTTTCTCCTGTTGCAGTCCTTCTAGCTGGTATGAAACACTGGAAAGTTACAACAGCAACATTTTAAAGCCAATTTGAACAGATACAAATGGCTACCCCATGTTCAAAAGTCATTCATTTTGAACATACAAGGTGATGCTGTCTGGGCTTGAAGAGAAAAATTCTTTTTTCCATGCAATTCAAAGTTAAAAAAAAAGAAAAAAAGCAACCCCAAAAATATCTGTTATTCCACATGTGTAATCTGCTTGCATTTTAAAATAAATAATTTGCTTTTGCAAAATAAAAAACCAAAGATCTGTAGGCTATTAAAAGCCATCTGCAAAATTCCTTGACTCCAGATTCTATTAATATAAGCAAACAAGTTCAAGAGGTTCATCTTTGCATGAAGGATGCACACTGCATGGTTCTCTCTAACTCAGCTCATCCTTGACACTACACACGGGCTCTTGAGTCTCTAGTCAATGGGGCAAGGCTGGTGAAGAAAGCTTCATTAGCTGCTTTGACTCTATGACAGTTAATTACTCTGAAAGAGTTTGTGTGTGGAAGAACAGAACAGGGCAAGCAAAGCACTCACAGTAGAGATTTTAATTCCATTATTATGCTTTGCTGCTGTTGTTTTGTTTTTCAGACCAGAATGACTGCAGTATCACTGATGAGAAAGTCAAGGGCATATCAGGATGGAGTCAGTGAAAATATGCATAATCAGAATCTGATCAATCTCACAGGAGTAAATACATAAAAACTGTCAAAATTTCTCTCCAGACCATGAGATATAGTACATTATTTTTCTTAGCAGAGAAAATTCACAGGAGAGGATCAGATAAAAAACATCCAATATGAATTACAAAAAAAAAATCTATGCAACGAGACAAGATCTCCAAGAAGTGACACAATTAATTGCAATTGAGATAGATGTCACAGGGCAGCTTCTCACACTCTTAAAGACATTGTGTAGAAGGGCTATGCTGAGTTTATGGTTGACTCATGGTCAAAGTGATATGCAACACATGCCTCTGGAGACAATATAGCTTGTAGAAAGTACAGCTACAGGTAAAACTTGCCACATGCATTATGTCTGAACACCAAAATTAGTTGTGTAATTTACACTGTGTTACAGGCTGCCAATAGCCTCGTTATAATTAATCTGTACAGCATTTTACTTAATCTTCCTGTCACTTGTAAAAGGTGACATCCACATAGCAGGAATCCTCCTTCAAGAAATCATATAACAAAGCCACCAGAAGCATAAATTTAAACACTCATACAATATGAGGGAAGAGGAAAAAGAGCCTGCTTCCTTCATGAATATCTATGACTTTTATATCAGAAGAACTTACTTGAACATTTCAGTGGATTGAATGGGTTAAACAAGGAACAGCTTTCCTTGTTATTTATTATTAATGACATGTCGTACTGACTACATAGCTTGGCTAGTGATCCCTTAGCTTTCCTCTGCTAAAAACCCATTTATTCCCCAAAAAAAGGAAAGCTTTCAGTGTACGTAGAAAGAAAAATCAGGACATAAAATTAGACATTGTCATTCCAAATCAAAAAAGCCTCAAGCTTTGCTGCCTTTTCGTTTCCTAACACCAAATCCAGTGCTGGCACTGACAGTCTGTGGGACACATCTGTGCTTGACTAAAGAGCCTGCTCCCCAAGAGCAGTGATGAAGGTGGATCAGAGGTACAATGGGACATGCTGGGCTTACCTAGTTATACAGTGTCACCACTAACAATTATGGGCCATCTTTGCCTGCCCTGGAACCAGATGTGAATTATTCTTACTCTTCACAGTACACAGCCCCATATGCACCTTGTCTTCTAAGAAAACATCTATCTGTGTGTGGCAGGTATTCTTGACTACTTCTGCAGCTGGCTTCAGCTTTCTTAATACATAATTTTCAACTTCTTCTAGACTCCCCACAAGTAAAAAAAAAAAAAAAACAAAACCAAAACCAACCAACCAACCAAAAAAACCCAAAAAGACCAAAAAAGCCCCCAACAACAAAAAAACAAGGCTGGGCATAGAGAACCTGTCTATCTGTTCATCAGCTCCCACTCCCTACACATTACCCACTCCCCTCCCAAGCATCTGCTTTATCTCAGAGCACCACAGTGAGGCAGAAAAGTGATTTGCTTAACATCAAAATAATTCTGCAAGAGAACCAGGAACAGAACCTGTGTTCCCTGACTCCCAATTTAGTGCCTTGCCTACAGACACTCTTTCTCCGTAAAAGTAGAGGGATATGCTTGGTACTAAATTTAAAGTGTGATGTGGACTAAAAGCAACGTGCTCTCCTGACTCCATGCATAATAGGCAGCTATTAGGAACTCTACAACTGAGGCAGTAAATGACCGGTTTTCCCATTGTTTTATATGCAAGACATGAAATTAATTTCCTGTGCTCCCTGGATCTAAAAGTGAGCTTCTTAACTGGCCCTCTTGTCCATGTCCAAGGCAATCTTTCATAATAAATTAAAGGAAATACAGCATGTTCACAGTGTCTGGAAAAGAATTGTGTGGCAGCACATAAATCAGCAAGAAGGCTCTCCCAAAACAACTTGTTAGCAACTGATGTGGCATTTGTAGGAAGATGTCTGTGACAGTGTTCTTTCTGAAAGCAAAATAACCACTAACAATTTGCTAGAGTTTTCGCCTTCCCTGCTAAGTAAGCATCAATTAGATGAGCACCGTTTAGCGTTGCACAGTTCAACATTTCTAATCCCTTGAAGGCTGCTCTTCTGCCTTCCCTTCATGTTTGCATGAGAATTACAGGTTGCTTTTCAGCTTGTGCAATCATTGTCCTATTTAAAGAAAAAAAAAACAACCAAACTACACAGAGAAAGGAAGAAAAACAAAGACAAAGAAAGGTTTCCTCATACAATATATAGAAATTGTTCTGGAGGTAGTGAAGAAGAAGTTTATCCTCCCAAATCACCCTGAATCTGAACTGTATTGGATCAGAAGCAACACTCTATGCAGTGTCAAGCACGGTCTTTCTGTAGTTTTTCCTGTAGCTTATTCTTTTGGCTTTTTTGGTAAGTGACTAAAAAGTGGAGGGCTGGGGTCTCACGGGGAGGGTCTGACTCTTCAGAACAAACTGTTCCCAAAAAAGACCCACTGAGAGGCCATTCAGGTCAGTGACCTGTGTGAGAGTGAGCATGCAGGGAAAAACAAGGTTCCCAGAACTTCCCAAGGCCCTGAGTTCTCTTATGTCTCTCCACCTGTTTTAGATCAGAACAATGAGACTTACAGGCACCTAAGAGATTATTGCAGAAATATTAGGTATTTTTTCAGTTTACAACACATTCCTATCTCGTTCAGATACTCATAGATGTTCCCAGCTGTGCTTTGGCCTCTACAGCTGTAACATGAGTGCATGGCCTGTTTCTTCCCCTCCAAGCCCTTTTCACATCAGACAACACTGTTGTTACAGATGGAGACAGTCAGAGAGATCAAAATTAATAAGGAATTCTCGGTTGTGCCACAGCTGTTACTGGGGATACAAAACAGCATCAATTGATGCTTGATAAATTGTGGGGTTTGAGAGACACACCAAATTCCTGCACATTCAGGATGCACATTCACCCACTGAAAAAGGAAATTAATTTCCCTTGGAGACTGACAACTCACTTTTCTGCTGGCTTTCAAAAGGTTTATACATTTGAGCAAGATCTAAAGTCATCTGCTGTATCCAAGAGGCCAGAAAATCCCTCTGGAAAGAACAGATATACAGGCTGCACAACTTATCTGTATTTGAACCAGAGTTCTGAGACAGAAAAAAAATAAAATACAAATTTGTACACCTGTTTTAAAACACCTGCCTAAATGCAAAGCTGTAGTAAACCAGGTCATAGCAATGTGCATGCTAATAAGCATCCTGTTGTGCTATCAGAAGGTTCAGGAGGAATCATGAAAAGCATTTAATGTTCCCTTTTCTATCCCTTCACAGCATGTGATTATAGTCAAACTCCCCTCTTTTTTTTTAATAGACTTAGAAGAATGCAAATGGTCTTTTTAATTGTTCATGAGATGTCATTAAATTTTTCTTTTACACTTGGAGTTCATTCTTTTAATCAGCTGTTTGGTCCCTTCCAGACAAATGTAAGAGGCTGCATAGTTTCCTTTATTTTTTTTTTCTTTAATAGAAAATGCAGCTTCAAAGTGAAATGATTAGAGATTTTAATTTTTTTAAAAAACTTACACTTGGGGGGTTAATTAGCATTTTAAAATGGACTTTTGTTATCAAAGCTAAACTATATGACCTCGGCTTTATGTGTTCACTGTGAATTCAGATGCTCCTGAAAGAGCCTGATTTATGATAAATTATTTTTTTTTCCATCTTCATTTTGCTACCTGCAAACCACAATCATGGATCAACACTTAAAAAACCTAGGAAAATTAACACCCTATTCCTAGAAGAAAAGGATACATTTCAATAGACAAAGTGGTACGGGAACTACTCTTTTTATTCCTTCTGTGGGTAAGAGAGCACTTCTCAAACTCCTTTTAGAATGGGAAAAAAGATTCCCAAAATCAGCTTTAAAAAATAACTGTACGAATGTCCAGTTTATGTGCAAACTTAACTCAACTCAAGTAGGAACTTGAAGGAACACTGTTGGCAAATGTAACAGAGTTTGTCCTCAGAATATGACAGCCAGCTTTATTAAGATCTCTCCCAAATATTCATCAGATCTGGGAATGACAGGAGAGGCAGCATTCCCCAAAGCCAGGCAAAGGTTAAAACTACCTTTTGTAGTTTTTTAGTGTAAGTGACAAGGTCATGAACACTACAAAAACCCCTAAATATTTAACTCCATTCTAACAGGCAACATCTGTGTCTGTGTGTGTGTCTGTTTCCAGTGATTGGATTAGACACCCAAGGAATGCCATTTTATATGAAGTTTCAGTCTTGTAAAGACAAGCCTTGCAGCCTTATTCCAGTTCTTGTGCCTTATCATAAGGCACAGCACAGTCAAAAGCTAGGCCTAGAAAAGAACTGAATTGTGTTTTGGTGTTGCCAACATGCACAAGCCCAAGTAAAACAACTAGCCATGCTCTATTTGCTGAAAACAAATCTGGTTATCCTCAGAGATAAATGAAAGCCAAATTAGCTCAGCTGCACACCATTATCACTGTGATCAAACACATTTCTTTATTTAAACTTTCTTCTCTGCTTCTTATGTTGTTGTAGGGGGGTGGGAGGGCACAGGTATTTTTTATTTGGGGTTTTGTTTGTTTGTGATTTTTTGCTTGGTTTGTTGCTTGTCTTGTGGTTTGGTTTCTTTTGGGTTTTTTTAACTTGTTTTTTTTGAAAACTACTTTGAAAAGTTCCAGAAGTCTGGCAGTCTAAAGACTTTAAAGCCATTTTGCCTTTCAGGGATCTATGAATGCTGGCAAGTTTGTCTGATGCATTTTACCTTTTTGTTCAAAGGTAATTAAGTTTTTGTTTTGTTTTGTTTTAAAGACACTCCAATGTTCAAGACTAAAACGCTGGTGAAGAAATAAGTGGATTGAAGTAGTAAGCAGATCATATACTGTAAAAATATCTCTACTGAATCTCTGTTAGATTAAGCATTTGGCAGGCATTTTGTTATTGCTTCCACAGAGACAGAGCAGCAGAGAGGTGGCACTAAAGGTTAAGCCCCGAAAGCACTGAGGTGACCTGTGATTAGGCCATGCTCAGGAGCATAGACAGAGACCTACAGATACACCCCATAAAGACATCAGGTGTGCAGGAACACATTGCTATCAGTGGATATCAAGTACTGCACTTTAGCCTGAAACAGAAATAGAACTTAATCACACAAGGATTATTTTAAGGATACAGTTTCTGCTGGGAGAAAAATTGATGAGGGAGCAAACTACAAACTATTGCAGATACATGTTTAACTGGCTGACATTTCCAGTAATCATCCTGCAGGCAAATAAATCAGAGACAGATACTACATTTTTCTCTCCTAGATACTAATTTCTTTTTCTATATAGAGAATTTCTCATTTTGACATATTTCTATCATGTCACAAAGTAAATGCTGTTTCCAGGAATAGTACGTCAATTTTAAAAATTCTTATCTATAGATTAAACTTGCTAGCCCAACCCAGAAGCAGTCACTTAAATTAGTTACTTGTGAAATAAGACAAAACATATCAGCATGTCTGTTTTTACAGTCTTTTGTGCATAAACATCATGTTAATAGGGTCACCATAATACAGGAAAAATCAGGCAAGTTTCCCCAGGGTTCATAAATACGTGAAAATATTCCATATAAAACCTGTAATGGTCTGTATGTTTCTGTGAATAATATTAAAATCCCCTTATTTTTAGCACTGTGGAGTATTTGAGGTGTTTCATGGAAACTGCTCACTTGTGTTCTACCGGTGATTTCAGACCTCTTAAATCCTACTACCCAGGGGCAGCAGAAATTTATAAACTGCTCAAGGTGCCTATAAAGAAGCTTTTGCATTGCTTAAGAACAAAATTAATCTAAAACCTTACTGAAAGGGCTAAGGCACACTCCATGGTACAGTCAAGCTTTTTTTAAGTAAAAAAAAAAAGAAGGTTTCCTTATTAACACTGCCACTCACAAATTTATAGTATATCACTCGTCCTTCCAACAGGCCACAAATGCAAAACTGGAAGCAGAAATTGTTTCCCACACTGAGATTCCACTCTCACTGCAAAGCCAGCTCTGAGTCATCTTAGTCTATCCACAGCTCTGACTCAGCTGTGAGACACAGGCCACATTCTGAGCTCTGCTGAGCACAGCACTGTCCTGTCCAAGCACTGCAACACAAGGGGGTGACAAACACCCCCTTCCTCCTCAAGCTGTGTCTGTGTCATAGGAAGACAGCAGCATATTGAAGAGCATTACATAACCAAGCAGGTCAGTAAACATTAGAATGCTGAATTTTCCACAGTATAATGAGGAACTTTTATCTTTCAACATCAGACACACTAACAAACCTTTCACGATTTCATGTGATACTTCTAGCGTGTCTATTATAGCATCCAAAGTGCGTGCTGCAGGCAGCAAAACCATGGCTCAACCCTTTAGACACTAATTTATGGAAGTGGTTTCTGAACTCCTGCCCTGGTAAAAGTAGGATGTGTTTTCCTCAGCAGTTCTACTGAATTGCTAAGATGAATGATAAGCTCTGCTGGGAGAGAGACACCTGTAGTGGCATTATCACCTGTGCTTTAGGTGACTGACAAAACATAGACCTCTTTTCATGTTGAGTACATCATCTGAAATCAGCTTCAAACACCTTAACATTCACACTTAGAGACAGTCTGTTTTCAGTATCACAAAATCCAAAGCTCAGTCCGTATGTTGAGAATATAATATCTTCCCGATAGAGAAATTTCCTGTTTCAATGTGTCTAAGATCATGTAGTCATGAGCTCATTAGTCATTAATTACATATTCTTTAATTAAATGGGGCATATTGGCAGATAGCAAAATCTGAATTAAGACAGCCTATAATTACTATAACAACAAAACCACAGAATTAATCAGAAAAACAGGAAAAGACAGCTTATTCTAACTACTGTTCTAGCTACTCAGTAATAACTTGCAAGTATTTTCTTACAGAGATATGGTAATTCAGATAAGAAACAATGATTAGAACTTTAGCAATTGTTTTTTTTTTGGAGGGGAATGAAAATTTTGTGGTGCACCACGTTACTATTAAAAGAGAAAGTATAAATTTTTCTCCAAAAAAGTTAAAGTCATTTTATTTTATAGATCTTACACCAAATTATTTTGGAAAATAAACATCCCTTGCATTATACCATTGTCTGCTAATAATCTTAAGGGATAAATAACATTTTCCAACTCAGTAACACCTCCTAGTGCAACAGCATCACCTTCAAATCTTCCTGCCTCTTTATGGTTTCCATTTTTGTTTTCCCTAGTTCAATTTGAAGCTTCTTACTTTCTTCCACTAAATGTTTGTATAATGCCTTACAGCACAAGGTTGCAAGCCTGACTGGGATTTCCAGATATTACCCAGATACTACCAAAATAATAGCAAAGCTTATTTGACTTTGGATTTCTACTCTTCCCTTCCCATCCCCTTCCCTCCTACAATGGGCAGGTAAATATTCCCACTCATTTTATAGACAAAGCACTACAAAGGCAACTTGTTTGAAAGAACTCACAAAAAAAAAAACCCTCTGAGAGAGTGAGAGAAAAGAGACCACCTGACTTACAGATATGCAAGGCTGCCAACAGCACTAACATACCACTCCTGTAGACACAGTTACCATCTGTGTGCTTTATCCTCATTAATACAAACCGAACTTGAGTTCCTGACTCAAGGTTGTTCTGAGATTCAACTCCATTGGGAATTATAAAAGACACATGCCACAGGCTGTGCAAGTGTGCGAGAAACAACACAAGCCAAGTAAAACGTCACACAAAGACAGAAAGTACTTGTCAGATGGCAGGTAGAAGGGAGATTTCTCCAATAACCCAGCACCAAACACATATTAAGACTGCAGATTTAATGGGCCAGTTCCCATGTAAGAAGTATAGTCGGAAAAGGTAAGCATAAATGACTTAAGATAGGCAGGAGGACATTTAGAATTATTAATAAAAAGGTTCATTTGCAATTGACACCTCAAGCTGGAGTCATAGCCATTTCTGGTATCCTGCTTGGATAATGTCCTATTATACTTGTTGAAAAAAGTCTTTAAGACAGGAAAAATATAAAAATAGAAAAGAGGAAGGAAAAAAAAGTCTACCTCTATGATGACCTTAAAACCAAAACCAATCTACTCAGCCTGCACTTCTACAAAGACCATAACTATCCAAAATGCTCAGGTATTATAATCTGAGTGATATTACAGTAGCAGTTACAGTCCTTTATAAGTACTAAATTGCACATATGATTTTGTAGATTGTTTTCAAGCAGGAAAATTATGGTACAAAGTAGGCCTTAAGATTCTAATGAACAAAACTTGCAAAAGAGAGAGGGATACCAATGAAAATCAATTTTTATGCTTAGTTACCAGTCATCACAGAGACAGTTGTTAAAATACAGGTGTAAGTTGTCAATAAGTGAAAGAAACAGTAGAAGATTAATTCAGGCTGTTTGGAGGAGAAAAAACCCCAACAACAACACATCTCACTGGTCTCTGACAACTTTTCTACATGAACAGACAGGGATTTGGAATTAGATCATCCAGAGGTGTGGAAAGACAGAGTGCTCCCCTTCTGTACAAGTTTAATTTGTGAGAGACTGAGCTAGTTTCAAGGGAAGTAGAGAGTAGAAAGTTGCTGTCTGGATTTTCCTGGTTATCCTGGAGAATGTTGCAGAAGGAGACTCCAGCCAAATAATTAGAACAGTTTTAATTAAAGACTTTTGGGATTGCTTTCTGGCTTCTGTGGATGGAGAGCACCATTCCCTACATGCAAGAGAAAGTACACATCCACCAAGGATCCAGTGCCAGACACTGGTAAGGAATTTGTTAGGGAGAGACCTTAAATTTCAGATTTAGATTAGCTTGAAGAGATTTAGAGTCCAAAAGTTCTCCTTCCTAAAAGGATGTTTTGACCACTCCTTAGGCTCAAAATTGTCTTTCCTTCTCCTCCTCCTCCTCCATGAAAGATCTCTAGCAAAATAGCTCCAGGTTACCTGGATTAGACAGTGCCCTCACTCCAAAACTTGTCTTTCTGACTTCTCATTATTCTTGGAGGAAACTGGGCTTGAACTATTTCACAGTGAGAAACTGAACATCATCCATGCATTAACACAACACCAATCTAAGCACTAAGTTGTTTTGCAAGATGATCTGCCACTTGTTCTTTCTCAATAAAATCCATTTTAGAAGCAAGTTGTAAACACAAGTGCATTTTGTAGGTAATTCTCATCTGTCATTGTGCTTCAGGTATCATTTGAACAAAGTCACTTCGAGAGTTTGACAGTGAAACACTTCAAAATGTTCCCACCACTGATTATTCTAATAAATCTTATTATTGTTGTATCACATTTCTCTACTGAAAGGAAAAACTGGCAGTTCTAATCTATTGTAAAGTTTGGTTCTCTGAAGGCTCCAATCCATTCAAATGTCCCTGGCAGGCAATTCTATCCTTTCTGAAGAATTAAAGATTTTGAAGGTGCTCTCAGAAAAACCCTAGCGATTAAACACTCAAATATCTATTGGTCCTATACCAAGGCCTGTTTGTTTTCATCTAGACTAACCTAGAAATGGTCTTGTACTTTCTTCATGAATCCTCCCAAATCAGTGCAACACAATAAAATTTGCCTTTTTCAGTCTCCAGCAATCTACAATTGAAAAAGCCTTTAAAATCACTGCATTTAAAGATCCCCATTGCTAGCAGTCAAAAAAAGCAAGCAAACAATGCGATGGTTCTGATTTTCCACATCAATCTGATCTTGCTGCATTTCAAAGAAAAAATGTGGTTCAGATCTGAGTTCAAGTGAAGCCTTCCTTGCCTTTTAAGGTTTGGAGCAAAAAAATCCAAAGAAAACGCCACAAGAAACTTTCTGCCTTGCTTTCAAACATAAGTTATTAGTGATGAAGTGCACTAGGCATTAGATCCAGATCAAATATGAACGCAATTCTGTTGAAATAATGAGAACACGATACAGCTTAGGACAACTTTCTAGTTTTAGTCTAGATTTATGAAATTTATGGAAAGGTAGGCTGTACTTGGCCTGATACACATCTATACTACATATTCACCTAAACAAAACAAAACAAAACAACTAATTTTACTTAATAATTCAAACTAACATCAATTCAGTGTTTTGGGTCATATGGTTGAGATGTTTGGGACATTTTTAACTGATATCTGTGAGCCCTCACCTAGATTTATTTTATCATCAGGCCACAAACTGATCTATTTTTGTAAATGTGTGATTGCACAACTGGTTAGTTTTTCAGTCCTGTGGAGAAACTGTAGAGAACAGAAATAGTTTAAAAGGTAATTTTTGTGACAGAATCCCTCCCATTCTAAATGTCTTATACAACAACATGATACAATTGTATGAATATGCCTGTAACAAAATAGAACCTACAGTAGATACAGATTATTCACGTTACTATTCTTTCCAGTATTCTCACATCAGAGAAACAAGTTGCTTGAAGAATGTTTGGCCTGTGTAAATGGATAGCACTCCATTGACTTTAGCGGAGTTCTGCAATTTACATCAAAAGATCATTTGAGATGATTTTTTGCTCTCAGCTAAATGCATAATGAGAAAGAAGTCAGTCGTGAAACATGGAAATCCTTTTGTAAAAAATAAAAAAAAATACATACCTGAAAACTAAACTGCCTACAGCGGATTAAACAGGAGACAAAGATGCAGTAATGGCTTTCTTGAATCTTTGTGCATCAGTAACTTCTAAAGAAGTTTAACTAAGTTTCAGCATACATTGTGCAGTTTTTGAATAGGATCTTGTTTCCTCTGTGGATTCAGCACCTCTTAGTGGGATCTGAAAAAATTCAGGATCTCTAATGCATTTCCTTACAGGTGTTTAACTTCCATCCTGTTTATGATGCCTCACATTTTCATGGGACAGGTGAGCAAAATGAATCATTATAAATACATTAATGATGTATGATCAGTTCTGCACAGTGTAGCCTCATAAATTACTCTATTCCATGATCAGTGATGAGTAAGTTGTTCTTCAAAATATCAGAACTAGGTACCTCCCATGAGCAGGTATCTCAGTAAAAGCTGAACTATTTTTAGTTACTACGTTAGATTTGCAATGATTCATATTCTGAGGCATTTTTAGTCTGGGAGAAATAAAAAACCATAAATTTAGAAACAGCAGCAGGATTACAGGGCATTTTTTTAGCTTCACCTAGACCACCAAGGACAACTACATCCTAATGTTGTTCTCAATTCCACTGACTGGTGGTGGCAGTTCCTGTATGCAGAGTTGGGGATTTTTGGTCACTGTACTCATCCATCATACCCACTGAGGGCTGGTAGGCACCTGTGTCTCACAAGAGACCTAAGTCCTTTTGCAGTGGGATGCAGATACACACAGCAATTGGGAAAGAACCTTCTGTCCTCTTTCTTTGGCTTCTTGAGGAAGAGGGAGCTTGGGATAATCTGTATCCTTGATACTCATCTTTTTGCCTCTACCACCACGTTCCCCTAAAGTCTTGTGTAACAGACTTACCCCAGCTAACTAAAAGGGATCAGTTTTACAACAGCAAATGCTAGTTTGCCACCTTGAGCTCCCCACCTACCAGCACAGGGGCTGTACATCTCCCTGGCTCACACAGCATCCTGCCTTGGCAGGCAGCCCAACAACAGCTGAGAAACAGGGGCAGCCAAGAACCTCGGAGAACCAGGCAGCTAACTCTTTCAGTGACAGAAATGTCCTTCCAAAAGGCTCAGCAGCAGGTTTACAGCCGGGAGCACTCAAATAGTTTTCCTACACAAATAAATAAATTAATAAATTGCAACCATTTTCTGACAACACTGGAATGTTTTTGTTTTCAACAAAATCTTGGTTTGGTTTTGTTTTCGTCTAACACAGAAAATTTTGTTCCCTGATCAGCTCTATTTATTTCCTTGTATCCTGCCTGTCCTCTCTGATGTGTATTTATTCCCCCTGGGTTGCTTTTATTTGTTTACTACCTAGCAGAATGAAGCATTACTCTTAGCTGGGAGATGCAGGAGGTATGGTAATGTGAACAAGTAATTACTATTGTGAATACTTAATCAGGAATAGGATAAGCCTTGTCTAATACACACAGCCATGTCTTAGTCTCTGTGTAAGTAGACACATGGTCAGAATCCATATTCATTTTGTCTTCTCATTCTCAGAAACAATTTGAAAAAGAACAAACCAAAGCTATAGCAGGACAGAAAACTTTCTAATAGCTGGATGTGGAATTACTAACAAATGGAGCAACAGCAATAAGCCAGCATAATCACACTTCAATTCCTTCAGGGAGCCACAAGTGGGCTGCTCTTTACAGAGAAGCAAGCCAGGGGCTGAGGATGACACAAGGCAGACATGGGCAGTGTCCTCATTGACAAGGACTGCAAGACTGCAGGATGCTGAACACAGAGAGCAGAGGTGCTCTGACCAGCAACATTAAACAGGCTCAGCCAAGAATCCAGATCACTGAGCCAGCCCAGAGGGATGCAGCAAGCCTAAGATCAAGCTGGGAAGGCAATAAATCAGATCAGTTCAGGATCAGCCAAGTCCATGAACAGCCACAGGCACAGTTGCAAAGTAGTCAAGCCAAGGACCGGGGGCAAGAGGCTGAGCAAAACCAAAACCCCTGGGTAAGAGAGGGGCTTGGGGAAAGCCATCTCCTAGCCTGTTGTCACACAGTTCTTCACAGCAACACAGCCACACTTCATCAGAGCCAGCCTTCAGCACAAGGGGCTGTATTCTGAGAGCCCTGAGAGGCTGTGCAGCCTTCCATGTCTACACAAACCTGCATGCTTCTCTCTATTGTGGTCTCCCTCTCTCTGAGGGAGAGCACTCACCAAGAGAGACACCTGTTCAGATTGGTCACTGAAAGTATTTTGCAGCCCTGTGTATACCTGTAGTGATGAATTTAACACATCTCCAGGAATATGATCAGCCTTGCATAATATTCTTCAGGGTAAGAACTTTTCTTTTCTCCCTCTGTTTTAATTAAGCTGCACATGGTGTTCTAATAAGCTCTGATGCCGTAGGGTCAGCCATGGGTTCTGAAGCATCATTTACAAGTGAAGTTTTGTATCACAATGAAAACCCACCATCTTAACACAAAAGCACTAACAAAAGTAGCAAGATAGAAAGAAAACTGAAGCAGTACTTTGCTGCAAGGTCAGGCCCTTTTAGAGGCTATGATGAACTTTCAGCCTCTAATTAAAATCAAGATGTGCTAGTTTGTTTTGGTAGCAAAAATTTAGTCTCTCTCTGCCATAGAGAGACTAAAAATATAGCAGGCCATCAGCATCAATGCCTGTGGTTTTTTGTGCAACTTCTGCCCAATAACTCTTCAGTTCAGAGCCTAACAAAAATAATCCCACATGTCATGCACCTACTTCCAAATAAACCTCTGGTACTTCTAGTCCCCAAAATTCTTATGCAAGAGAAAAGGAAAGAACTTAATGGAGCTCCAATACATAATTTATTATGAAAATTTGATTTGATTTTAAAAAAGCATTTGTAAATAAATGACATTTACTAACAAATGAAATCCCATGCATATGACACTTCCTGTATGAGATCCCCTATTCTAAACTCTGCAAAACAAGGGAGCCAAACTAGGAAATGCTACGACTCTAAGCTCACAGAATTTAGTGCTGTTTGCAAGATCTTCAAAATCTCCACATGATCAGGATTTTGTTACATGCTCTTGTTTTTTCCCCAATCTATTTTGACTATATTAAATGACAGAATAATAGAATTTTTAAGATTGAAAAAGATCTTTCAATCACTGAGTCCAACCATTAACCTATCACTGCCAAACCCTCCACTAAACCATGTCCCCAGATGCCATACCTACACATCTTTAAAATACCAAAAGTGGCTGGGGATTCCACCACTTCCCTGGGCAGCCAGTTCCAACGCCTGGCCAGGCTTTCTGTGAAGAAATTTTTCCTAATATCCAATCTAAACCTCCCCTGGCACAACCTGAGGCTGCTTCCTCTCATCCTATCACTTGTTGCCTGGAAGAAAAGACCCCACCATCCACCTGGCTACAGCCTCCTTTCAGGCAGTTGTAGAGAGTGAGAAGGTCTCCCCTGAGCCTCCTTTTCTCCAGGCTAAACTCCCCCAGCGCCCTCAGGTACTTCTCATCAGACTTGTGCTCCAGACCCCTCACCAGCTCTGTTGCCCTTTTCTGGACAGGCTCCAGCCCCTCAATGTCCTTCTTCCTGTGAGGGGCCCAGAACTGGGCACAGGACTCAAGGTGCTGCCTCACCAGTGCCGAGTACAGGGGATAATCCCTACTTCTGGTTACATTTTTGCTGATACATTGGCCTTCTTGGCCACCTGGGCACACTGTTGGCTCATATCTAGCCATCTGTCAAACAGCATCCCCAGGTCCTTTTCTGTGGGACAGTTTTCCAAACAGCTACCCAAAGCTTTGTAGCAAATACACATCACATGGTGGATTAAAACTCATGTCTTCCTACTGATGGTAACCAGCAATCCCAGCACTTCAGTATTTGTATGTCAGATCATTTCCTCCACTCCCAAAGGCAGAACTTTTATCCAGTGAGGTCAAGGAAAAAAAAAATCTCTTTTAATTAACAACTTCTCCTCTCACTTACTTTTGTTAACTTGCGAAGGAAATAGGGTCAAATTAGAGTCCTCTATCCAGTATTTTCATATTTCAGGAACAAAATCACTACTGAGATGATGTGATTCAATACCATTGCACAAGAAAGTCTTTTTTGTACATTCAGAAATTTTTACAAATGTTAATACCAAAATAGATGAGAAAATCTTTCATAAGTATAAATCACAATCATAGAATGGTTTTGGAGCAACCTTTAAAGATCATCTAAGTCCACCCACCTTTGGCACATCTGCA
Organism: Leptocoma aspasia; assembly: GCA_013399835.1. Classification (NCBI taxonomy): domain Eukaryota; kingdom Metazoa; phylum Chordata; class Aves; order Passeriformes; family Nectariniidae; genus Leptocoma; species Leptocoma aspasia. Next base: position 1,332,744 of record VXAX01010385.1, read on the forward strand.
ACATTTTTCACTAGATCATGTTGCTCAAAGCCCCATTCAACCTGACCATGTACAGTTCCACTGATTGAGCATCCCCAATGTCTCTGGGCATGTCTCTGTCTCATGTCTCTCTCTCATGCCAGTGCCTCACCACCTTCATAATAAAAAATTTCTTCCCTATGTCCAATCTAAAACCACCCTCTTTCAGTGTAAAGCTGTCATATCGTGTTCTCTTCATCAATAAAAAAAGCCTACCTTGTACACCGAAAGCTCAGAGCCTTCTCTCCTCCAGTCTGTACAACCCCAGCTCTCCCAGTCTTTCCTCATAAGAGAGCTGTTCAGTCCTTTGATCACTTTCATGACAACGAAGTCTAAGCATCACAAGTTTTATGGCAAAGCATCTGCTAATGTACAGATTATATAATCAGATCTCATTCTGATGCTAAAGAAAATTATTTTCACTGTGCCATTACAAAATATCAGATGTATTTGCTATACATACGAGAATTGAAACACATTAGTTTTACCATGGATTTTAATCACTCCCTTACTTTTACCATCCTGATCTGTGTTTTTCTGTATGTAGAAAAAATTCTAGCTTCTGGGACATGCCAGAAGTATTTGTATCTCCAGATGTGGTGTAGTACTCCTGCTCATTAAGTAGCTGACAGTGAAAGCCATAGAGTTGAAAGCAGATGATGAATAAAAACTTTGCTCTATCCATAGCCACAAATCTCAACCTGTCTGCAGGTGTACCCATCCACTATACAAGAAGATACACACCCGTATGTCAAAATCCCTGGTTTACACTTATAAAAAGAGGGAAGTCTTTAACAATGTTATTAAATAATATGTGGGTGAAAGCATGAGAGTACCAAGAATATGCAGTGTTTTGAACTTTTCTGAAGTCTCTAAAAAGCTGTTGGGCTTTTTGGTTTTTATCGGCATTGATGTTCTTTGGTTCTTCCAGAACATCTTAAAGAAAAGGGTAGAAAGCACAGGCTACCTGGTCCTTACACCACTTTCTGGAATTTGGTGAACCAATGTTTTGGCATTGTGGCCATAAATGTAGTAGTCTGCAGCTGATGTAAGAGGCGGCACATTGGATGCAGAAAATTTATCATATGGTGCCTTCGTTTAAGCTCCATAGTGGAGACAGATAGATTTGATTTTTCTTCTTTTCCTAAAGAGTGCATGGGATCTGATTTTCCTTCAATCTACACTGGTGTAAACTAATGGGAAATCTATTAATGTTAATGGGTTTTCATTTACATGAAGTTGTGCAATGAATGAAAGGAATTATTCCATGGCTCATTGTTTTCATCCTGTAGAATTTCACTGGCAACTTGATCCAAACACACATACAGGTTCAGCTTGACTCACTGATACTGTCTTTCAAAGTAATTTGGTACCTTAATTGTCAAATTCAGACCATTATATATCTTATACATGAGAACAAACCGTGAAAACCTAAGTCAACACTAAAAGTAGTAATACAAATAGAGAACAAAATGAAAATATAGTCCAATTGCATTTGAATAGAATGCTAGTGTTACATTTTTTCCTTAAGAAAATAAAAAGTTGTGGAGCAAGACTCAAGAGTCGTGGATGTATGAGTCATGGCAATATACAATCTCAAAGACAGTGTAAAAATAAAATCAGGTTGGCTTTGTTGAAAATTTATTTTGGGAAAAACTTTGTGAATAACTCTCATAAAGCCAAAATGACTGCTCTACCACTTGAAGAATGAGATGATTTAATCTGAATTGGTTTTATTTAAAAGCTGTAAAATAAAACAAAGTAAACAGCTGATTGTTGACCCAGACCAGTCTTACAGATTTCATTCCAATTTGGAATGCCAGTGAATTTATAAATCCTTGACTAATGCTTCTGCAGAATTACTGCTTTTACTTGATTTGGTTTTTTATGACTTCCAGACACAAATATTTCTTCAAGAAAAATCCTTCAGAGAGTTAAGATTTGGGGCTTGAATGGATTTGGAGGACAAAAGACAGCACTATGGATATTTTGACTGACACGCTCTGTAACAAAGCCCTATGGAGTTGTTTCTGCACCAGGCCCATGCCAAAATTCCTTTTTGAATAACAGCCTCTCTTCTAGAAAGATTTAGAATATCCAGGGGATGGAGAATCAAAATCTTTCTGGACTATTTTTTTTTCCACAACACAAGCTATTATTCTCACTAAGGCATACTTAGTGTTTCTGTTATGTATCCTTGTTGGCCTGTTTTGGAACAGCTTCTCACTGATCTCTCGTGTTGTAGGGTTTTTCCCATTCATCCCATGATGTCCCTGAAGATTTTCAACTGTAGCAAAGACCAGGATAACGTTACCAAACCTCACATTTGAGCAGTACACTTTCCCTCAATTGCAAACATTGCATTTGGCAGAGTCAAATTTCATCCTCTTCAATGTAGACTCTTTGTCCAATTGCTCTGGATGGGTTCATATGAGTACTTGTCATTTACTACTTCATATTTTAAGACGTGGGCAAATTTTACCAAGAGCATTTGGTACATCTGATTTCCAAGCATTAAACATCTCTCCAGTTTTTCACTGAAAACATGTTCCCCTTTAAAGTCACTATCAAAGTCCCCCAATAAAATTTCTCTTAGACAAAGCCTCAGTTGGCAATCCTCTTATTAATCACTTTTTAATATGGACTACGTTGACCACAAAATTTAACTGTCTGAAATGGCAGCCTCTTTTACAGGCTATGCCAGAAACACCTTACAAAATTCTGTAACCAAATTTATATACAATATCAGTTTTTCTGCCTTGGCTAAACCCAGTAACTGGCAAGATGGAAGGCACTTGGTACAACAAAGCCCATGGCTACTCATGAAGAACTGACATGGAGTTCAAGCACGTCCCACTCTTAAAGAAGTAAAAGTCACAATATATATTTCATCTGTTGCTGTAGCTATCACACCAAAACCTGAGATCCACAAACATCCCAATTTGTTTTTGTTATAAAATTTTAAATGAGAAATCCAACTACAACAATTGTATTTAATTTGGATACAAGGTATCATTTCCACTGTTCAATAAAACAATTGATTCTAATAAATTGTGCTTGAGATTTCTCCATTTTAAAAGAAAAAGATAATTCATCATAACCAGGTCAATTTTTTTCTCATTATGAAACTCAGTAAGTGTGGGAAAAGGCATTTTCATCAGCACTGAACCCACCCAGGACATGAGAAGCATTCATACAGCTAAACATCTTTGTGGGAAGATGTTCCCCAGCACTATGTGACCCCAGAAGGGCTGGTGGAGGGCAACAAGGCACAAGCAAACAACTTTGTGTAGTCTTGGGTCAAATTTTAGTATCCTTCAGCAGAGAGTTAAGGAAAGAAGAATTAAGACAATTAAAGAAGCCTTCCTTTCCCATTGTTTTAAAGAGACAAGTGCACTAATCTTCCCCAAAAGAGTAAAAAAACATCTAGTCGTCCAAAAGAAATGCCATGTGGTTCTGACACAGAGCAGGAAACAGGCAGAGTGGTGGAGGTTGGAAGGATCTGCAAAGAACAAGTCCACGGTAGGGCTGCTCTGCAAGTGACTGAACCAATATGTCCAAACATATGTGAACAGAAGCCATGAATGTAAAAAGGAAATTCAATCAACAATTCAATGAGAAGGTGTCTGTCTCTTTCTTTTTCCTGTATGTTCTTTTCTGAGGGCTTGTTACATTCTGCTGTGTTAGTTCACAGAACTGAAGCAACTAGATGCACTAAAATCAAGGAATACTTCCTATAAGCTTTAACAAGATTTTTATCAAGGTTTAAAATAAATAAAACCAAAGATCTATAAAATCCCCTATTTGTCTCAGTACAAGGATTTATATAAGAGTCACAATTGATCAGGTGATGCCCCCAGGATTTTGATTGCAAACCCATTTCGCCCACTAGCAAGTCTCCAACAAAGGCTGTTAGAGAACCTTTAGGGCAAGAATCATGAGAAGTAGGACAAACATGGGATGACTTTGCCTCTAAGTATCTGCCAAGAACCGTTTTTCCTTAAAAGCCTTGAAATAATCTGATCTTAAGTTTATATCAGCATCTATGTTCCAGGCAATTATGTTTTTCATTTCTTCATTCATTGCATGTAGTTCCCTGTCCATTGAAACCACCAGGTCCAAATGAAAGAGATTTAGGTAGGCCGACACGCAAATTCAAGTGTGAAAGTGTCGTGTACTTCTCAGAGGCTTTTCCTTTTACTTCTGCCTTTGTGTCTGTCTCTCCTAATCTGGAGGGCTTTATTACTTCCCTCTCCCTTATCTCAACAAAAAAGGAAAAAGAGAGCTTCTCCAAAACACCCTTTCCTCTTCACAAACCTGTCTAGTACCTACCATTGTCAGCTACATCACCTGTATGCCTGTATCCTTTTCACGAGTTAGTACTGCCGTGAAAACATAAAAAGAGAAGCAGGGGCTCTGCTTATATATATTTGGAGTGCATAATTCAGAACTGAATGTAATTTTCAAGGTAGCAGCCTTTAATTGGCATAATATATGCTTATATTATGAGTTACTTTTTTTGTTGCCTTTTTGTTTTGTTACAGACATAAGCTAAGATTTGGTTTGCATCTAGAAAGACAAAGTGAAGCTTCAAGTTTTTATATCTTTGGAATAGTTTAATGGACAATATAATGTTTCAACTTAATTAATCTAGCCTCCTTAACCAGAATGAGGTAGTACAGGCCAAATCCTCAGCTGACATACTTTATCATAAATTGAGTAAATCCAGTGCTTTCAGATTAAATAATTGCAGAGGTGTAGAAAAACTAAAGAATATTTATAGAAGCTACCCATAGGGATATGGTTGCATGCACAACTAAAACTAATAATACAAAAGCATATAAATCTCTATAGTGTGCACTCCATTTTTTGTGAGGAGGAATACATAACTAGAGGAAAAACTCACAGGCATCCTTTTTGTCTCACATGCTAATCATCTTAGCTCAGATTCTTTCAGAAGGTGTGAGCTTTCTCTCATCCCTCTCCCAAAAGAATATTATAGAGCAAATCACCTCTGATTGTGCCTGAGAGAAGTGGTAAGATTTAAAAGTATGGGTAGACAGCACAAACAAGATAAATTCAGTCACCATTCTGAGAATTCTTAACCCAACCCAGGAGACTCCCAAGTCCTAAAATTGGGACAGCCTCAATACCAGTTAATAAAGTGTTCTATAAATGTACATACTTTTAAAGCTCTATCCTTGACTATCTATTTCAAAGTTAACTTCATAAAGAGAAGAGAGATTTATTTGTGGGAAAGTTTTATGTGAATACACTTTTGCCCCTGCTCACATGGGAACAAGGATACTTGCTGCTCATATTGTCCACCACTGACTCCTTTGCTTTACAATTTTCAGACATCCAAGCTGAACCAATAATAAACACTGGATGCAAAGAAAAGCCAGCAATCAGAAAAAACAGACTAAAGACAATTATCACATTCAAAACTGTTTGAGCAGACTATTTGGTGAGGTCTTGTAAACAGTAGAAAAATCAAAAAAAGTAGAAAAATCCAAAAACCTGCAACCAGAAAACAGTTTCTTTGAACTTATTGGTCCTCAAGAAATTTGTAGCACTTTATTACCACATTTCAGATGTATCCTTACTTAATAGGTACCCATGGTAACTCTAAGGAGATATGACCTCTCCAAAATCATTTTATGGATGGGATCACCATCTGCTTTCATCTTTCTTCTTTCTCATCTGAAATCTGAGCTTAGCACAGTAGGACAGAGAGCTCCTATCAGCAAAGCAGGTTCTCTTTCTTCTACTGCTTCCTGGGATATTAATGTGCCTTGGCACAAGAAGAGAGGTTGCTCCCTGCTTTCCCTGGGTCTATATAATGTCTCTGTACATACAGACTCAGACAAGCTAATGTACAGATAAAAAGATCAACTTCACCTTTGGTCTGTTTGGTGACTTGTGCTTCAGCTGGCTGACCAGACCAAACCCTCCTGTGATGAAGTACTCAGACACTGGGACAATACTTTATCTCTTATGTACTATGCATACAAGTATCTGGGGAAAGTATCAAGTGAGGAAATGTAGACTAAATTGAATCTTTCAGAGTCCAACATTTTTTATCTTTGTCCTTGAAATTATCCCCCACACTGGACATATATTTTCTTTTTCTTTAATGAAGCCAGTGATGGAAATTGTTTACTACCTACTAACAAATCTTATTAATGTATAATACTTGACATGGAAAGTGTTGTAGCAAATAACACTTAAATGCATGATATTAACATAAGTATTAAGTTGATCTAGTTAAATGGGAATGCTGTCTTATTGTGTAAATTAACTTTGGTAAAAACCTAGACAAAATGTCAAGGTTACCTACCTAAATTTAAGCACATGCAGCCATATTTTTGATGCCTGGTAGAAGCATCCTTGCTCACGCTGGCATGGGTCTGCAACATCAAAAGTATTCATGAAATACTGTGTGCTGCATAGCTACAGCACACTGGGGTGGGGGCCAACACACACAGGTACAACTCACAGTTCACAGAGAAACACAGTTTTGAAGCTTAAACTCTTAGAATAAGTGGAGTGAAGCATTCATATGGGTTTTTTTTTGATCTGGGCCTTACTTCAGTTGGACAATTTTGACTTAGGTAAGCACCTATGTTAAATAGTCCACATTTGCAAATGTGGTTAACAAGCATGATCTAGAATAAGGGAAACTCAGTCTATTCCTGGTATTTCACTCATTTCATTCCACTTAAAACTGTCTTTCAATTATATCTTATTTGCCATTTTAAGATATATGTAGCTTGTGTTTAATACATTCTTATCTTATGGGCATAATTTCTCACTACACCTGTCAGGTGCAAATGCCATATATTTGGACCAAGAAAACTCCAAACTTTTGATAATTACTATGTATGTTCCCACATTTGGTAACTACTACTGCAGTAGGAATGGAACTGACTTTTTGGTAATTGAAATGCATAGTCTTAAATATTTAATGATTTATATCATGTACCTCCACCACAACAGTAAAATGCTATACATCAGCCTAACCTGAAGATTATACTACTGTTATGGCATTGATTTGCATTTGTAGTTGCAAGATTCAGTTTTAAAGAGAAAGAAAGAGGACAATACCAGTATTATTAAGGAAGGAAGCTGCTTCTTTTGGGCACAGCACTTGTTACTGTTGTCCTTGCTGATTTCAAACAAGAGGCAAAAAAAAAACTTACTACACTAAAACATTGAAATATGGACTTGGCTTTTATTGCCTCCAGCTCTGGGAAATCTTTGGAGTATATATTCATGACCACAGTGATCAAGTAAAAACATTCTCATTGTGGTCTACCACACGTAAGTTACTTTTTCCTATAACCCTCAGACTAATGTGTAAGTCAGGAGGAGGAAAAGAACCAAAAAGTTAAAGAACAGTTCTGATAAGGACTTCAGGGAAGATGAAGACCACACAGTGTTATTTATTTCCACCTTTTTTTTTCAGATGGGAAATTTGTGACTGACATGTTGGAGCGGACTTTAATCTTGGCCTTCTAGATCTCAGGTGAGGGCTCTGAAAATTCTGGCTGTGGACAATTCTGGTCCTTCTTCTCATGAATTTCTCTTGTATAAGGTTCTGATACTTATGATCTTGCATCTTCTAGCCTTATGTTAGTTCACAGCAACTCTCTAGCCAGCACATAATGCATCAATAAAACTGGGACGCTAGGGCTGCTAGAGCATTTTACCTTCCTTACAAAAAGTCAGCACAATTTTTACTCTCATATAGTCACCTGATCATAAAATAATCTGTGTTCCTGATATCAGACTCATCAGTGGTTCATTTAACTCTGGCCTGGTTGGCATGCTGCCAGAAAACAATTGCTTTAAGGGTAGGTGGAGCCTCGGCATAGGGGATAAGAACTCCAGTATTTGACAACAGAATTCAGACGTTTGGTACACAGGACAAAAGTTCAGATTTAAAGAGAGAAAGGCATGCAGTAGGTGATCTGGTCTTAAAAAAGGTTTAAAAATTATGCTCTCTAAGTAGTGGCTCAAGAAAAAAGTATGGATGCTGTCAGAAGGGGAAAGGATATTATAAGATGGGAGTGAGCTGATAGGGAGCCTTCAGCCAGCAGAGGCCAGAATATTTGTCATCTAAACAGTGAGCATGCAGAGTCAGACTTCAGGGGGAGAGAAAATAGGACTTTTCCTAGGGACCCAAGTTAGATCATATACCAATTGCTGTGATTTAGAAAGGCCCCAATTTACTGAGTTGAAAGTAAGACTAGAGAAAAGGATTCACTCTGAAAGAACCCAGAACTGGAGAAAGATACAGGTTTATAAACCTATTTTATTTCCAGCTCACTTTGTATTTTCACTACTCTTTAAGAAGTTTGCTCTTCTAGTTTATATTTGATCTCAGTGACTAGAAACCTCACTTTTAAAAAGGTGTAGGAAATCTAGCTCAAAGCTACAGGCTCCTGGAGGATCATAGCAGTGACACTTTTTACTTCAAAAAAAAATATCTATAGGCCAGTGCTATTTATGCCAAACAAATCTGAACCACTGTAGAAGGAAGCTTCTGTTCTGCTTATTACTGTGAAAATGTCTTTCAATTACAATGAATTTGCTTTATTGCAAACTATTCTAAAACAGGAGGTGAGCCTAATTAAAGGGAAAAACAACTTTTTTCTACTTGTCCCTGAATTCTAACATTATCTCAGAAACAGACCATATTTACCTTATCAATACTTACTATCTTCAGGTATATGTTAATGGATAATAATAACAATGAATTATTAAGAAATAAGCAATGATGCTTTTGCTACTGCAGATACTATGTCTTTAAATCAGACAAAGCCAGAAACAGAATAAAATTAAAGTCTTTTTCTTTGTTTCAAATCACTTATATATACAAGTTCTCACTGAAATAAAGTAATACTAATATTCAAATCAGCAGACTTAACCAATATGAAAAGCAGTCTATGAACATGTTCACCATGCATAAATGCCAAGAATGCTAAATGATTATAAAACTATATATATATAAAAACCCTTTCCATGGTGATATTTTGTCTAATATCCAATCTAAACCTTCCCTGGCATAACTTAAGGTCATTTCCTCTTATCCTGTCACCTGGGAGATGACACTCCCTACCTCCTTTCAGGTAGTTGTAGAGTGCAATGAGGTCTCCTCTCAGCCTCCCTTTCTCCAGACTGAATAACCCAAACTGTCTCAGTCATCCTCAGACTTATTCTCCAGATCCTTTGCCAGCTCTGTTGCCCTTCTCTGGATGTGCTCCAGCACTTCAATGTCCTTCCTGCTGTGAGAGGCCCAGAGCTGGACACAGGATTTGAGGCATGACCTTGCCAGTGTCCAGTACAGGGGGACAATCCCTTCCCTGCTCCTGCTGGCCACAACAAGCCAGGATGCCCTTGGCCTTTTTGGTCACCTGGCTTATGTTCAGCTGCTGTCAACCAGCACCCCCAGGTCTTTTCCCACCAGGCTTTCCAGCCACCCTTGCCCCAGCCGGTAGCTCTGCATGGGGTTGTTGTGTCCAAAGTGCAGGACCGGACACTTTACCTTGTTTAACCTTGGTCTATTGATCCAAGCTGCCCAAATCCCTCTGGAGAGCCTTCCTACCCACCCAGCATATCAACACTCCCACCCAACTTGGGTGATCTGCAAACTGAGGGTGCACTCGATCTCTTTGTCCAGATTGTTGATAAAGATATTAAACAGGACTGACCCCAGTACTAAGCCTCGGGGAACACCACTTGTGACCAGCTGCCAGCTGGGTTTAACTCCATTCACCATCACTCTCTGGGGTCAGACATCCTGATGGCTTTTCTTACCAAGTAAATCACTGGAAACTGGAATCTTCTGGATGAATCCTCCTACCCAGGTTGACAGGAGATACCTCAACTCCTGTATTGCCTTATTGACCCGGAATTCTGCATCAGGGTGTGGCACAGACCATTGGTATGAAACACTGAAACGATAAAGAGGAAGTATTCCTCCATTATTTTTATAGCTGTTTTAAACTTTACATGCCAAAGTCATTATCCAGGACAGGTGCAGGTGTGCAGGATCCTACCTTGAATTTATGAATAAAAGAATTAAGAGAAGCATCTTTCTTCTACAGTGCTATGGACACAGAAGCAGTACCTTTCTGTCTCACCTTTCCCCTAAAACTGCCCCATGAAAAAAATACATTAGGTACCATGAACCTGGAAGATAACAGAGAAAATCACAGTGCTAAAGAAAAATCATCCTTCAGGTTTCAGACTAGTGTAACAACACCTCTTAGATTTTGTCATCACACAAAAAAAAATGCACCACATAAATTGAAAATGGAGAATTTTAAACATTAATTTGAACTGAAATTAGTCCCTACAAATGCAATGTTTGAAATTGGCATGTGGCTCTTTGGTTTAATAAAGTGAACTACTGAGTTCAGCTTAGTCAATATTTTATTTATTTTGATTTAAATACCTGAAGGCACCTCTCCAGCATGTTCAGCACCTAATAGACTATTAAAAGTGCATTTTAAAATTAAACAGCACAAATCAATTGATTTAAGAGGAACTCACCCAGCTGCCTATTGAAAACTCCTTTTCCTTTTTGCATTTCAGAAATGAACCTTTGCCTAAGAAAGGCTTTGCAGCAGATCAGAAACTCAGTGAAACCAACTCTAAGACAGATGTGTCAGCAGCAATTTAATTCAAGTTAATTAGGAAATCGAAAACAAAAATGGTCTCAACTGATCTAGTTAAACTTGTGTATTATGCTTTTGAGAGCAAATGTATGTAGGATAGGATAATATTCCAACTTTGTTGCTCAGATGCAAGTAGTTTTTAGATAATGTGCAGCCAACTAATGAATAGTTGTGCTTATCAGAGAATTTAATTTGGCTCTAACGATATCATTCCAACTAAACAGATAATTTGCTTTACATATGAGCTTGATATTGTAAAACACTATAGCTACTACTGCATGAATATATTACTAGGAAACACAGGGTTTGTAATTACCCATCTTAATTATGCCTCTATAATCAAAGAGAATGCATAAGTTAAAAGAATGAATTACAAAACCTGTACTTTATCTCTGGCTTAATAATAATACAATATAAGCACTTATTCTCTCTGTATTTTTTTTTCTTTATATGGTACTATCTTACTATTAACTTAAATCCTGAGACCACCTTGAAACATCAGGAAACAGGAGAAATAACTGCTTAATTCTCAGTACTCAAAACAGACGACTGTTTTGCTATTGCCTTGTCTGCCATCAGACTTCACATGGGATAGTTCCTTCCCTATAAGATTAGCTATGTGAAGATAAAAAAAGGATCTCCAAAAGAGTTCATTCACTCAGCTATTGCTCCAAGAAATGATTTCTCTCCTTGCACAACCACCCTACATCATCTGAGCATCTTCTGCATATTCCATTGAAGCTTCTTATCTTTTTTTTCCCCTCATTTTCCATTTGTCCTCAAGCATTTGGACACCTAGGTGCCATTGGCTTTATGCAAGTCTTCAAGCCCCTTAGGCAGCTATGAAGAGCCCCATTCTAACCAGTAGAAATAATGGCAACTAGACGTGGCCTGCAGGAAATGAATCAGCCCTGAGCACACCAAAACTATCAATCACCTTTCCACTGACTTATTTTAATTTTAATCTTGCAGCCTAGGATAAACAAGAGATAATTTTTGCTTGTACTGCCCAGGGAGAGCAGCAATGCACAAATTGTTGCGTGAAGAGTGCAGTCAATCTTCTCCAAAGCTCTGTGGGGTAAATTACTAGGAACACTCCTCCTCGTGTGCACTGCTGGGAGAAGGCCAAGGCTCTTCATACATATTAAATACTTACATCAAAGAGAAGTATCCCACTACAGTGATAGTTTTGTTCCTGAATTCTATTACACTTCAACATGTGATTTTTAGATTTTTCCAAGTCTCACTCACAACGGGATGAAAAATATATTTACTCTAGGGACAATGATTTCAACAGTTATGACTCAGAATTCTGATATATGTTACAAATTCTTCAGTTTAAATGTAATATCGCAATTCAAGTGTTTTAATAAAGAGGAAAGAAACCATGAAAAATGTTACACTGAACAATGAAACTTCAGTAGAAGTTTTAGAACTGGTGCCTTTTCTCACCAAGAAGATATAACACAAGTCAGAAATCTGTGGCAAACAGGCAGTAAGACTAATTTGTTGCAGAGCTAATATCATGTCATAAGAGAAGGTCTTCAGCAGGACTGAGTATTGAGTAAAAATTGGAGCAAAGATTTTTTTCTATGAGATTGCTAATAAAAACTTAAAAAACAAAACCAAGCAAAAAAAATCAAACCCCAAACCCCCAAACAAGTTTCTTTCTTTTACAATACCAGTAATTGCAAGTTTAGAACCTTGAATTATATTTGCAAAGTTTTTTTAAAAAATCCTTTTCCTAACTTGTATTTAGTTGCAAAATCCTTTAAACAGGAGTATGCTGTCAGGATGTTAAGAGGGACTTAATAATTAGGTGATCTTATTAATGACACACAAAGGTTTGCAAGCAGAATATTTTCACACCATAGTTGAAAGCATCAGCAGATTGCCACTTGAGACAGCAAGGAATATTGCTGCTTGTCTTCAGAAAGCATAAGCAGCTTCAGCACCTCTTTTAAGCATTCACCCCATGTAAGAAGGAGAGTGTGACACGTTATTTAGCAGAATAACTCTAAAGAGTGAAGCCAATTTTTAGGTATTCTTTTGAAATGTGCCATTTAAAGTCATCCTCAGAGGACAGACATGTCAGCAATAGGGTTAATCACCACAATTTGTTGGTTTTTTTTTTTTCCCCTGATTTAGCAGGATACCTTGAACAGAATCACTGAGAATACCACATTTGTCTGTTAAAGCCATTGTGCAACATGATAGCCAACTGATAGGAAGCTTATATCTAAGTAGGTTCAACTTCATATTTATATTCAGCTTTCATCACACAAGAAGATTTAGTGAAAGTTCTGCCACCAGATTAACCTAAAACCAGCAGTTAGCACAGAAACCTATTACAAGCACACAGCTTTCTTTTTCAAGAAGCCTTCTGGTGTCTCCTTTGAGCCATTGGCCCCTTTTCTACCCTCTAGCTGATTTCTTAATGTAGGAGGGTTCTTCAAGTTCTCTCATGGTCTATTTAAACCACTGACAAAATAGGCAATGTCACTGATCACAATAGGGGCCTAAAAAGCCAAATTAAACCATGGGTTGATAAGTATGGATGAAAAAATTTAAACTACATCAGCCTGGTGCAGTAAAGACTGTGTCTGGGTAGCAATTTTCTGGCATCTCCATGAAAGAATGAGGATTTGTAAACCAGTTTCAAAAATGGAGACAAGGACAGACATATGGGCTCTAAATAATTTCTAAGTTTAATATATAAGGTTTACACCAGAAAATTTGGCTACACTGACACAATCAGCATAAGCAAATTATTTATTTCAGAAGTCTGTGCACCAGCACAATGGCACAGAAAAGTTTGCCAGTGCTTTCACTCTCACTAAATTGAAGGTGACATCAAAAACAATATCACAATGAATCACTCACCATAGGTCTTTAAACCTGAACCACAGCTCACAGAAAGAAGACTTTAGGAGCTACAAGGATGGGGACTCCAGGAAAATAAACAAACACCCCACATCAAAAAAGTGGATAAGTAGCCTGTAATACATAAATGGGCAGTGGCTGAAAGAGTCAGATACTTGATTTTGCTAAAGACAAGAAAACAGAGTCTTCACCATCAAGAAGATCAAGTTCCTTTGCCAGCTGATAAGAAGCTTTAGGCACCTAAAACTCCCGTCTATTATTTGTACACTCACACAAAGGTTCAGAGGAGGGAATGCTATTAAACAGACATAATCTCCCAATTTCAAAACTGCTAAGCCACTGGAAAGTCCAAATTACCAAAGAGTAATTTCCAACATAAATTTCAAATTCTCCAAGAAAATCATCATTAAAGACCCTTTCTTTGAAACATTCTCTCTTTCAAAGGCAGAATAAAAGATTTGGACTATAAGCTACAGCAGCTCTGTACAACATGAGGACTTTCTCTACATAATAGAAAGACAAAATAAAAATCTTCATCTATCCAGGTATATGAGTTACCAAGAAGATTTGCACTTTACCTTTGGGAGTGGAGGGAAATCTTCATGCAGTTGCTACCCTTAGCCTGAATACACATATTGGCTGAAACAAACTGAGAAGTGTTATATACAAAATGTTCTAGCATATTTGAATTTGGTTTTGAATAAACTCATTCATATGCAAAACCAAGGGTGGCAGGTACAAATCAGGAATGTGTTGCACACCTAAACTTCAAGAGCCCCATGCATGCATATGGACAGGATCAGCAGCAGAAAATGCAGCCATAAGGAGGCATAAATCTGTAAAAGGGAGGTTAATTAGACACTTGGGAACCATAAATAGCAGATCACACACGATTACTGGATGAAGGAAAAAAAAGGACCAAAGTGTTCAACTGGAAAAAGCCCAAATTAAAGTGCAAACAGCCTAAATGCTAAAAGAATGAAGATCAAACACCAAGTCATAGCCTATGGGGAAAGAAGGGATAAAAAGTTAGGGGAATACTTCAGCTACAGTCATGGGAAGAGATTAGAAAAGTTTCTTCATGCTAGAATTCTCCAAGACAAAACATATCAGCTGAACTGTCTAAAAGAAGAGCGTGCACTAATAAAGAATGTTATGTAAGTGAACATTGATACGAGAGGCTATAACATATTTTGATTTTGATATGGAACATAAAAATGTAAAGAGATAATAATAGGAAAAAGCTTTTCTAGGAAGAGAATAAAATGAGACAAACTTAATTGTGAAGTAAAAGAAAAGCAAAATGTCATAGTCAGGCAAAGAAAATGACAACATAAAATAGGAGCAAGGAGTTACCAATGTGATTAACCATAATGAAAGACATCTTCAAAGAGAAGTCAGGTTATTGACAGAAGGAATTTAAGGGGATGTATAGTAATTGGTTAGGTATATTTATCTAAGGTAAGCAAAGAAAGGAGAATAAAATATAAAAGTCTCCCCTGCTACAAAGCCTCTGCATAATAAAGGGAAAGAATAATTCCTTTACTATGTATCTCTCTAGACAAGTTGTTCAACCAGACCAACAAATGAACAAACTATATGAGGAAGTGTCCCTCCTATGTAGGAAGAATTATGGAAAATCCATTCCAGCCTTGTTTAACATTTCCCATGTACAGTCAAGTAAAGATGTGTTAATTGCACCCCTGTGAAATAACAGCCAGAAAGGCCTTTTTTTTGTAAGACAAACTGTCAACTCATTAAAAATTATAATGTACTATTTGTTTATTAATTTATTGTTATTTAAATTGGCATCCGATCACTATTAGTTACAGAAAATGCTTCTGCAGGATACCTTGCAGAAATGTCTTTTGAAGTAATACAGGTTATTGTTCATAAATACACCTTTCTGATCATGCAGATCACATAGATATTTGGCAATTTGGATTTTGTTGTTTTGTTTGGGGCTTTTTCCTTTTTTTTTCCTTTTCCTTCCCTGTACATTTTTTTTCCCAGAATGTGATGCACCAATTACCATGGTCAATTGAATTACAAGGTCATCAACAGCAATTTATCACAGTTCAAATAATTGTTTCCTAATCTACCTCAGGGAGCTGCTAGTATTTATGTATTTCTGTTCTAACACAGTGGCATGGCTTCCATGTAAGCTCTTCACAAGCTGTACACTTCTATCGCCTTTCTACATCCACAATCTTCCATTCTTATACTTGCCAACATGTCTTTCTGAGCCTTACTCCAGACAGATTTCCCTCAAGTTTCCTCCTGTATGTTAGTTCTATTATTAAAAAGTCAATCCTACATAAGCTTTGTGCCACACCTAAAGCAAATGCTGGTGCTAGCATTTGACCTCCCAAACCTGATTAAGTGACATAAAATACCTTTTTCCCCATAACATACCAAATATGTGACAGAAAACTGATTATAGTGACAATTCTACCCTCTCCTCCTTTTTTAAATTTTTAAGTAAAAAATTTGTACCCCACTCTTTATGGCTTTTCTTAGTTTCAGTGTAAAGTTCACAGCTCCATTTTTCATCAGCTACCTTACAGGAGGAATAGACACATCTATGTGCACTGAGGTGAGATTATGAAATTATAATCCTGGTTTTGGCTCTTTGCCAGAGCTCATGCAAATTCAGCATGATCAGAATGCTCAAATGTATGCTATTTTGTAACATGGATGTGAACTGACAACTGACCTATTTCTATCCCAGGGGCTGAAAATTTTAAAGGTGCTTTTACCTTCCACCATGGAACACCAAAATGGTTAAAGTAGAAAATGTTTGTGAAGCACAGTCAACACCAACTTCGTAACCTTTATTATCAAAGAGTACATTGTCAGCTCTTTAAGAAAGGCAGAACAAGACACAAACAGTGAATTCAGCAAGAAGGGAGTACCACCTATGTCTGCTGTGGTACACAGTGTGGACAGTCCTTCTACACTTTCAAAGACATGAAAAATGGGAATAGGAAATCTAAAACTAGAAGGTGTGCAGCAATAGTGAACAGAATTTTAAAAGAGCCTGATACAGAGAGAGAGGAGAAACAATACAAATCCAGAAAACAAATGAAGACAGTCGTAGTTATTAACCATTGTTGCTGTATTGTATTCTGCAGTTCAAGAGAGAAAAGCCATGGACTGATTTAAAGTGATGGAAGTAACCAGGGACAGAAATTTCACATGTAACTTAGGACTTTCTTTTGGTCTCATCAGGGAAAAAGGGAGATGTGCTTCTCTCAAACCAGAGAAGAAGTAGAGCTTCAGGACAGACCAACTCCAAAGTTATTAAAAAAAAAAAATAAAAAGCTTAACTTATAAGTAACCCAATAGAACCAAGATATTAGAATATTTGTAGCAAGAATTAATTTATTAAGAGATGGGTACAGTTAGCTATTTTGGTCAATTTGGACTTGTCAAAAACTTTATTTAAGCAATTGATTCCAAAATGACATTTTAGGAAGTAGCAAGACTTTTTACAAAATGTTTTTACAACTTTAGAATCCAGGATACAGATCAGATTCATCAGCAGTGGGGGAGATGGAACATTTGACTCTGCTACACTGGAGATTATCTGTGTTGAACAGATCAAGGAAATTGTGCCTGGGATTAGCTATTCTTCAAAGAAGTTCTTTATTTTCTCCATCTCTTTGCTAATGCAGACTTACACGTCTTTCTACAGAACAATCTGCTTTATTTCCAGATTTATGTGTTTTATTTGTAGTAGATGAATTAAGAAAAACTAAAAAGCATAAACCTCAAATCCCCTTGGTACTACATTGAAACCCAACACTTAAATAAGATTGTCCAACAGTCATTTTTAAGAAATGGTTACATGTAAACAGTTTTATTACTTGAGGTAATTTATTTTTTATTATGGTGCTGTATGGTCACCTGATCCATGTGAAATGCAATATAGGAGTCAGAATAGCAATAATTAGTACTTCATATTTATTTTCACTACCTTGGTATACTTTAAATGGTATTTTGTGTAGTGGATTATTAAAAAAGAGAGAAAAAAATACTGTACAAATATATGTGTAAACAGAGCAGAGGCAACAGTGATTTTGCTGTCTGCACACAGAGTAACATATTCTGCTAGAACTTTTAAGTACCATTATGTTAAAAAAAATGTATTACAATTCAGAGATTAAAATGCATTTTCAATTGATTCACATTTCCAATTAAATTTATGGTCAGCGGAGACATAATGATATTATCCACAAAATTGTACCAGATATGATAATAACACCCAACTGCATCTGTGCTGTGAAAAGTATAACAATAGTGCAGTATCACTGGTTCTAATTACCTCTTATCCTTTAGAGACTGGCAGGTGGCCAATGAAATGTGGATATAAAAATCAGAATATAATCAGATAAAGGGAGATGAAACTGTTATTGGCTTTTAGTTATGTAAATTAAGAATTTTACTCAACAGGTTATTTAGTCATCCTGATGAGTGGAAACATTCATGTGGAAGACTAATTATACAGTACTTACAATGATTAGAACACCCAATTGTTTCTACTGCAAAGCATATAAAGTACATCTTGAATTATATTAAGTTAGCGGTGAGAATGATTTTGTTTATTTCTTTTACAGGAAATCTCCAAAGGAAGCCTAATACTGACAAAAGCAATTGGCCCAGTGGTGAATCGGTAAGAAATTCTCTCTCATCTAAATTGATTCTCTTTTGCTCTGCCTTTCAGACCTGTTTTGAGTCAATATCTTGCACACAGATGTACTCAACTACTAGAAACAGTCTTTCAGACGAAGCACAAATGGAGGACCTGATCACTTGCAATCTCTTGAGACAGCACCGTTCATCTGAAAGGACAGCAGTGTTTGCTGATATCCCTCCCACCAGGTTTCCTCAGCTACTGGGCAAAGCAAATAGCAGACCTATTTCCTTCACAAGTATTTGAGTGAAGTATAAAGCAAATTGTGACTTGTACTGTGCCCATGACCATATCACATTTACTTCATATAAACATGGTAATTTCCTAACGGCATTACCCACTAAAAGGACAAAATTTTCTTGCATTTTGCCAAAGAGGGAAAAGCCTCTATTTTGCAAACTTACTAAAAGGCTGAGTTACTTAAATCCATGAGCCACTTAAAATAGAAGAACAGCATTTCATTGTTTATTTAATAGATTATAAACTGTGGCTTGCACAGGTGTGTAATCTACAGGCAATCCATACAACAAGAGTAATTCTCTAAGATATTTTGCATGACAAAAACCCAAAACGACTGTGCTAGTTCATGTTCATTTCAAAGGAGAAGGATTTAACCTGCTGACATAAAAGCCTCTAACACTGATCATTGTGGGAGATGAGAGAGATAGGCAACTGCAGATAAGCAAAACAAGAGAACAAGCAGAGGGTTTTATCCTCCAAAGACATAACTGAGTCTATTAAAAGTTCATTGTGCAAGTTTCCATTGATTTTTGCAAAGTGCTAAAAGACCATAAGTTGTAGCATTAAAAAAATCCAAATGAAGCAAGACAATTAGTTATTCCCTTGGCTACTGCAAGTACAATTATCTCCTTCACAGTCCCACTGAAAAGCACAAATCTCAAAAAAAACCCCCAAACAGTACTTTTCACCTTTAGAACTACATAACACCATAATATGTTACTGTGCAACAATAAATATGACTACAATTACTAAGTTATTCTTTTTATTGTATTAGTCATTGCCTTATAAGAATTGCTTGAATCACAGAAACATAGAATACCTTGAGTTGGAAGGGAACCACAACGATCATCGAATCCAGCTCCTGGCTCTGCACAGGAAAATTTTAAAAAAACACACTGAATCAACTCTTCTCTTCAAACTTTTTTTTTTTTCCTTTTCTGACTTTACTCTTTTGTACAGTAAGTGAGCAGATTTCCAGATTGCTACTCTCTATTAAATATACTGCTTTTGAATTGAGGAATAATCTCAGCAAAAGTGAGGAAGAATATCTGTATATCAGGACTGTTTCTTTCTTCTCTATCTTTTATATAGGACCGAAGATGACAGGATTTGGAGTCCTCTATTCTACTCTTAATTGTTTAGAAGAAAGTAAACCCACTTCAGAGCTACAACACTACTGATGTTCTCTTCATTACGAAAACGTGCCCACCTGCTCTGAGTTGAAACTATGCTGATTACAAGGCAGTAATCTCTGAGTTGAAACTACGTTGATTACAAGGTAGATGCAGCAGGGTAACGTTAATCCCATGGCTGCAGCAACTACTGCAGGACACATTGAATTAATCATTGCTCAATTTTCAACGCCTCCTTTTCTTGAAGAAAAAGGACAAAGACCTTCTTGAAGTCCTTGTCACTGAGGTGCTATGCATTAGACATAAGGCCCAAAAGATAAACCTGGACTGGGGTCCTTGGGATGCCCTAAATTTGGCACCCACAGTTGGCTGCAGCGGACCCTTGTCTTTGACATCCTGCTATGAAATTTCAGGAGCTCCTTCATTTAGGTGAATGGCTACTGTCCTGTGCACCCAGTATCTCCTGACTCCTACCACTCAGGCCACCTGAGTCACAGTCTGCCTCGCATCCCACTCTCTTGTCACTTTTATTGTTTGATGGCCAGAGATGGGATCTGCAGTATGGCTTTGTGGAACATGATGATCACTCCATCAGCTCATTAGTCACTGCATGCACAGAAGGGAGAAGGGATGCACAGCAGAATTGTGTCAGAAAAGCCTAGAGGGGCCCTACCCTCAGGGCAAGGCTTCACGTGCAGCTGACTTTGCAGCAGGACTAAGGGGTGGAAATTGAATGGGCAGATCTTGACTTGGTTAGTCTCCATGCAAGAGCCTACTCCCAAAGTCCCAGAGGAACAACTTTAGAAAATATAACAGACCTTGAGGTCCGCAGATCAGCAGTGCTTATCTCTCCTCTGAGTTGAGCACCTTGATGCCACAAAAAGCCTTGCACACCTCCTTCCTTTCACCCATGAAAGTATTTAAAGAACATAAAGCACATACCAGGATAGCAAGCGTAGAACATTTCTAGAGGAAGTTCACAGTGTTGGGTGGGAAAGGGAACAGAGTGAAGGATTGTCTTTGGATATATGTGTATTGGGTTCATTTGCCAGGTCTCAGCATGAAGAGCTTAGAAATGCATCAGTACATGCTCTACTCCAACAGAACAACTCTAGGATCCAAGGAGTACAAGCTGGTCGGCTTGGTGGTACATTTCCCTCCCAAGGTCTGTTGTAGATCTCTACACCAAGGCCTGCACACTGAGTCCCACACAAAGAGCAGTTGTTCCAGGTCTCAGAAGCATGACCTTCACCTTTGTAAACTCTTGCCATTGCTCATCGGTCTTCTTGCACAGTCACAAGATTCACAGATTAAAAACAGACTTCTAGATCCCCCACCAAATCCTCTGCCTCTGGGGAAACTCTTTGTTCAAAACTCATTTGAAAGTATCAGCAGGAGACAAGGCTGAAGTCAGGACAGCAAGCAAGGCCACAATGCAAGTCCAAGTTTGATTCAGGAAGCAAAGACAGGCACACCTACACTGTATCCTAGCCAGGACTGCTGGCCCTTGGATGAAATGAAGTAGGGCTCAGGTGTAGAGGTGGGGGGGAGGTCTCAGGAGAGGATGACCAGGGCCATAGAAGTCAATTAATAACCTCAGGGTCCTGACCAACAGAGACTTAGCTGCAAAACCATAACTGCTTTTTAAAAACCCTCTAATGTAAATACAGCCACCATGGATATATATATATGCATATATATAGATATATAGAAAGCCTCCTAAACTTAATCAATTACATTTACATGGGACTAGAAAAAAAAAGAGGAAAGATATGAATAACTCAAATCTGCCTCTGTAGAATCGTGTAATTTAATAATAAACCCATTGGACACAAAAAGCACAATATTTTTCTATTAAACTCACATTCTGCCTCCAAACAGTAACTTTAGGGGAAACAGGCTAAAACTGAATGCCAGAGATTTTCCAGCTCAACGGCACAAGACATGCATTGAAATTGCATCCCTGAACTTACATGTTGCTCCTCACAGAAAGAAACATGCCACCTGATTGCTGACTCCCTCTTTGTCTCTGAAACAACAACAGAACGTAGTTTTAAAGCTGCCTAAAAAACATGCCCTTTTCAAATCAAATACACAAAGGACACAAACAAACTGACATATCATTTTTTGCTACTCACGTCTTCCTTGTCAATTTAATAGTTTTTTTATGTAACAAGAAAGAAAATGGGAAGTAAGTCTAAAAAACTATTTGATTTTTTAAATCAGAAGTTATTTAAATTATTAGAACAGGGTCAAAGTAAGATTTTGTTTCCGAACTCTCAAAATCTATGGGAAAGGCCATATTAAGCTCTGAGATTTTGAAGAGGTTTCTAGGTCTCTGAGAGGACAGAGGAAACAGTCTAATGTTATCATATCTAAATATTGCCATGTTTAGATACAAACCAAGACCAAAATGTTGCAGTCCATGTAATGACCATTCAGAAAGATTTTACTGGGATCAACAAAACCTGTGAGACATCTTTTGTAGCCACAGGACAGCATATTTTTTATCTGAACTACCATCCATTTGAAACACTACTCCTGCTCTTCCCTTTTCCCCAGCAAAATGGGAGTTTTGCTGACACCAAAAGGTAGAAATAAGAAAGGTACCATGTGTCCCCGTGCAAGCACAGAAAACAGTGAAGGGATTTGCAACCTGCTTTTTGTTTATACATTTGTTTGAATCTGTGTGAATTATTTTTATATGTTTGATAGGTAAAAGCGAAGAAAAAAAAAGAATAAACATTCGGAGGTCAGTTATTGATATAAGAGTCTGAGCAAGCAACAGCAAAATTCACTATGGTAATTTATCTGCATGGGTCAATGGCTATTGACTGCCTGAAAATAAAGGTCGATCACACTGATAGATTTCAATGCCATAGCTATGAACATATATTAACAAACACAGCACAGAAGTGATTTTTGACTCTCTTGGAAAGGACAGATAATCAATATCCTTGTGTCCTTGCCGAGGCTGAACTTTGTACTTGGATTATGTTAATTAAAGACTAAATAAAGTGCTGATGTTTTTATATAATTAAAATATGGAGGAAAATAATAAAGTAGTTGGTGGCTTTTGTTGGTTATTTGATGCTGAAATGAGTAAAAAACCCACCTAAGCCATTTAAAAAAAGCAGTATCTCTTTTTCACAAGCATCCTCTCCTGTCCCAGATGTTATTCCTACTATATTCTTGCTGCAAAAATGAATTCAGCACTTTATACTGCAAACAAACATGGACAAGTGGTTTGGACAATTTATATAAGAGCCCAGAAGGTCTGGACTATTGTTTTTCAGACAGGTGGCCAAGCTATAAAAGTCCACTGATGCCTGGATATTTAATCCAGACAGCATTGTTTTGTAAGACCTTTGAAGCATCCTTTTGAAAAGTGCAGAACCCTGGCAACCTGACACTGTCTGAATGCTGCTGTCCCTTTCCACTTATTTTCATACCCCACCACTCTGCTTGGCATGTAGCCTTGTACAGCTGAGCTGGATGGGGGGGTTAATCCAGCTGAAAATTTACCACTTAAAGAGTAAGGAAGGAAGGAGTAGGATGCAAATGGAACAGCTCTCCAGTCCCAGTGTGGTCTTTAAAACGTTGGGAGGCTGGGGATAGGATCAGGAAACTGAAGCAGGGCTCAGCAGCATGGCCTAAAGCAACCATTTAGCTGTATTGGATGCATCCTGAGATGCAAACTGGAAAGGAGTTGCAGTTTAGGAGTGAGCCTAAATATGTATCTTATCATGTGTGGCCTGTTCTGTGACTCAATGTGTTGTGTTTCAATCACTCACCACAACAACTGGCACAAGTAGTTTATTATGCCATTTCACTGCTCTACATGGTCATTTCAAGAAAAGCCTAAATTATTCAGGTATTTCATGAAATATCTGGCATTAATATTCCGGTCGTACCATGAAACCAGTTATTGAGTGGAATGACTAACATTCCCGTTCATTTAGAGAAGAGGTGCATTGTAATAATAAGTGTTAATTTTCTGGAATCACACATAGAACTGTATGGGTCCAGTGGTGAGCATAAAAGACTGCACAGTGCTATAAATACATATAATAGATACAGTTTTACTTCTCTTTTTGAGCTAGTAATACCAAACAATCAGGAACCAGGTATTTTACATGTTATCTACCTATTATTTTCTGTGTTTTCCTGTCATGAATAAAAACTTCTGCCGGTTCTCAAACTGCTTAGGTGATTAGCTTTATATCAAAACAGTAAGATTGTTATTTTCTTTCTTTCTTTCATATTTAAAAATAACTTTAATACAGAATAAGCAGTTTGATTATCTATATCTTCATATATCTATGTCTATATCTATCTCAAAACACAGATTCCTAGATGCAGATAAACCAGGCTTTCAGAATTGTAATCTCAGTTCTATACCTACACATGAAAGCACAGAGATAATGGCAGGTGCTAGTAAATCTTCATCTCTCTTCAAACCAACCATTTGAAATGTGCATGCACTTGGATAAGCCTGCATCTAGGTGGTATCCATATACTATTTGACAATAACCCACCTGTTAATGTGCCCAAACTGCTATTCCTTATGCTGGACAAGCCTTTTACACTCATATTATGTTCCCTCATGGTTTTAGTCACTTTTTCTTTCACTGTACAAAACGTTGGTATCTCTTTCTAAGGCACAGAAAAATTCCTTATAATGAGAAAATATCTGCATGAGAAGCAGTCAAAGACATGTAAAATCCTAGTTAACGTGAAAAGTCAGAAGCATATCAGTTAAGTATTTCTGTTTAATCCTTTTATTCTCCCCTCATCTCTCTATTTGAAAGCTTTTAGTTTCTTTTCTTTCCCCTTTGAATTGAGCTCCTGCACAAATTGTCCTTCTAGTGGCCCTATCAGTAAATGAGTTTTATTTCAGTGTCTGAAAAAAAAGAGGCGATTTCTAGTAACTAATTCACATCCCCCTTTCCTTTCAAAATGGATTGAATTTTTACCGAACCCTAAACCTGGGTACTATCACTTAAATTGAATGTAACAGGACAAAATATTTTTTCTCCTGTGATATTTTCTGTGTTAAATTTAGCTGAATTTGACCATTCAGATGAGTTTAAAATCAAAAATTCAGATTTTTCAAATATTTTTCACTCTTCTTTTTCAGTGAAACTAGAAGTCAAATTTAATCTGATTTTATTACTAGTTTATTTACTTTGTTCCTGAAAGGAACATAGCAGTCTCAAAAAGCTTTTTCCTGCACAACCAGTAATTTCTGCTTTCAAATTAACATTGTAATGCTTGACAGTTTGTAAATATTTCCCCTAAAGCAGTAAGGTGACAGGTTTTGCAAACACCTATATTGCATATGAGATGTAAACCCTTTAGCTTCTTAGCATGAAGCTGTTAGGTTAGATATAAGTCTGTGCTTAGAGACGTTAACAAAATCTTAACTGCTTACCTTTGCAGTTACCTGAATTAAAAAAATGAAAGTTTATGTAGATGCTCCTTAATATTTGCTGTTTCTTGCTTCATTTAAATGACTGTATATATTGTAAAATGCATGTGAAAGCCTGTACATATACACAAAGTCCCTTGTACTTCATCATTTCCATCATTCACAATAGCTAAAGCTGAAGAAGCACAGGAGAATTCTTAGTTCTCTGAGCAGCATTCCCAGCCACTCATGCATGAAAAGGACATTTCTTATCAGCTACACAACTTACATCTTCACCTTCCCATCCATCTGCTGAATGGGAAAAGGGTTCAAATCAAGTGAACAAATCAGTGAGTTCAAGAGTTCAAATCAGTGAGTTCAAAAGTTCAAACCAGTGAATTTCACTGTAAATAAAAGGGTTTACCTGTCTTATAATATGTTTTCCCCTCCTTTCCCTCTTCTGCCTCTTTGCATATATTTCCCAAATTTCTTTTTGAGTATGACAAAAAGACCATTTGAATATTTTCCTCTTGTAATAGCCCAAACCACCTTTGAGATGTAATGCTAGTCCGGGTGTTGCACTGGCTTCCTGGACATCACTGTAAGTTGGTACATATATTTCATTGAAATAAATATATCTGCAGCCTTGAATCAGTACAAAAATAAATCAGTATCAAACAGTATAAAATCAGATTAAAGAAAACATCTACTGACTTATCCCAGTGATAATATTTAGGTGCCACAGCGATATATCAAGGTAAATTGCAGTATAAAAACTGGCTATTGATCTGCCAGTCACTTAGATCAGGCACCTGAGTGTAAATCACTCTGGACCTGTCCTGGCCCACATACCTGGCCCTCCCTCCCATGGGGTGGCATTTTGAAGATCACTCAGCTCTTATTCTGATGTGGCATCAGATCTGTGTTAGGGCACATAGCCAGAGTTCTGGGTACCTCAGTTTAGAAGGAAGATGCCTTCCTTCTAACTCTTCATAAATCAAGTTTTAAAAGTTGCAGAGATTTATGTATAGTTTTGATCTTTGAGCATTATGTCCAGTGCAAAACTTCACAAGGTTGTTGCCTGACTGGTTTCTGAGGCAAACCTGCCCCCAATGAGAGTCCAAAGTGTAAGGTGTTAATTGAACTTCAGACTGAGCAAAGTGGGGAAGTGCCTCAATCTCCCCCTTGAAACCTGCATACCTCAACTGGGCACAAAGATATCATATTATCTTTGTTATTTTCAAAGACATTCTTTGGGATGATAACATTTGAACCTAAAAACAGGATATACTGATCAGCTGTGTATTTTTAGCTGAATGCAATAACTTCAGAGTAACTATTAATATAAAATATTTACCTGATCCCATCTAGTAGCTGCTCAACTGCCCAATATCCATTAAATCACAGCAGTTAAAACACACCTTGTCAGCTGCTCTCTGTATCTGAGTCCAGGGCCTTCCACATTTATCAAGCACTAATATGTCTCTATAAAGCAAACATGCTGTAGGTGAAGAGATATCACCCATCAGCCTGTCAGCCAAGCAAACAAAACCTGGCACACAAGTCCAAGTGAGTTGTGATTCTTTCTTTGCAGAAGGATGTTCAGCAGAATAGGGTACTCTGGAGATGCCACACGTGCCACTCAGAGAGGTGTCAGAAATAACTGTGCTGTTTAAAGTATTATGGGCATCAGGAATACAAGGGAATCTTAAACTGTAATTTTTAACTGGTGCTAATTAACAAGACCTGGCCAGATATTTGCTTTCAAAATAAGGCAAAAAAGAGAGGTGTTCAGTGGATGCATGGTCAGGTGACATGGGAATCATCCAGAGATGCTACTTGACACTGTAGGGAGAAGATGTGTGCAGCCAAAGCTCAACTGGAGTTGAAGCTGACCAGAACTGTGGGAGACAATAAAAAGAGTTTTTTCAAATATATTAATTGCAATAGGCAGTATAAAAATAACGTTGTCCTGTCACAGGATGAGAATAGTCACCTCACAAACAAGGAAAGAAAAATGCAGAGGTGTTTAATGCATTCTTTACCTCTGTTTTCAACACAGATCATGGATTGAGGGGGATTCATCCAAGAATCCTCAGATCTACCTTATGTCATTGCAAAATCTTTCTTGATTTTTGAATGATCTTGGGAATCTGGAGAGGTCCCAGCTGACCAGAAACTGGCAAACATTGTCCCAGTTTTCAAGAGGGCAAGAAAGAAGACCCCAGGAACTAAAGGCCTGTAAGTCTTGCTTCAGTGCCTGGCAAAGTTATGGAGAAGATTATTCTGGGCACTATTGAAAAACACCTAAAAGACAACAGAGTCATTGGTCATAGCCAGCATGGCTTCATGAGAGGAAAATCCTGCTTATCAAATCTGATTTCCTTTTATGACAAGGTAACCCACTCAGTTGATCCAGGTGATCAAGGGAAGCCAGTTGATGTGATCATTTTGGATTTCAGTAAAGCTTTTCATAATGTCTCTTACAGGATCCTTCTGGACAAAATGTCCAGAACACAGCTGTATAAACACATCATGGATAGGTGATGGATCAGGTATAAAGGGCTGTAGTGAATGGGGTGAAATCAAACCGGCGATCTGTCACTGCTGGGGTTCCACAGGGCTCCATCCTTGGCCTTGTGCTCTTCAACATCTTCATAAATTACTTGGATGCAGGACTGGAAGGCATATTAAGTAAGTTTGCAGATGATACAAAAGTGGAAGGAGCTGCTGACTCTCTTGAAGCCAGGGAGGCCCTGCAGAGAAACCTTGATAAATTAAAGAACTGGGCAATCAACAGTCATATGAAGTTCAACAAGGGAAAGTGCTGGGATGGGATGGGGCAAACCTAGATGTACATACGGACTGGGGAATGAGGTGCTGGACCTGGGGATCCTGGTCAATGGCAAGCTGAACATGAGTCAGCAGTGCCCTGGCAGACAGGAGGGCCAAGTGTGTCCTGGGGACATCAGGCACAGCATGGCCAGCCGGGCAAGGGAGGGGATTGTCCCGCTCTGCTCTGCACTGCAGCAGCCTCACCTCGAGTGCTGGGGGCAGTTTTGGGCACTGCAATATAAGAAAGACATTAAAGTATTAGAGAACATTCAAAGAAAGGCCAAGAAGATGGTGAAGGTCCTTGAGTGGAAGCCATATGAGGAGGACCTGAGGTCACTTGATCTCTTCAGACTGGAGGAGACTGAGAGGAGGTCTCTTTGTAGTCAACAAGTTCCTCGTAAGCGGAAGAGAAGGGGCAGGCACTGATCTCTCCTCTCTGGTGACCAGTGACAGGACCTGAAGGAATGGTCTGAAATTGTCAGGGGAGATTTAGGTTGGCTATTAGAAAAAGGTTCTTCACCCAGAGAGTGGTTGGGCATTGGAACAGGCTCCCCAGGGAAATGGTCACAGCACCAAGCCTGACAGAGTTCAAAAACCATTTAGACAATGCTCTCAGGCACATGATGTGATTCTTGGTCATGGCCTGTGCAGGGCTAAGAATTGGACCCAATTATCCTTGTGGGTCCCTTCCGACTCGGCATTCTCTTATTCTGTGATTCTGTGATTGATTAACCTTTTTTTGTTATTACTAAATTGGAAATATTTTCAAGTTCTTAACTCTTAAAGTATGCTCATGGAAAGAAAAATAGCTTTTTAGCTACCAATAAGTAACATTATTAGACACATGAATATTTCATGTGAAAGGAAACCATACGAAGCATGCAAATCTAGCAAGAACAAAAATTCTCCTTAGCCTCTCTGTTGTGTCTCTGTATCATTTTGATGGTGATTTTTTTGTACTCTGCTGGTTCGTACTCATTTTTCCTCAAGTATTTGATCTTTTTCCTTTACCCTTTTATGATTCCTATTCTCTTCAGTCTTTTCTTTCTATCATTGCCACTATGTGCAACAAGAATGATCCTTCCAAGGGCAGTGGGCTCAGGAAAATAGAGGAAAACTACCTTCCTGATGGAGGGCCAAGTGGCAGGAACAAGGAGACAGGAACATGAACACGTCTCTCTCCTGAAGGAGAGACGGAGTGGGAGACAACAGAACAAAGCTGGTAAAAAATCAAGGCCAGGTCCAGATTCTGCTCTTCATGACTTCACAGGTGTAGAGAAGAACCCAACAGAAAGAGCAGACCTTCCCTCCAAAGTAGCAGAGGCAAAGAAGCCTTCCTGGGCACAATACAGATCATTACTTATTTCCTTAAGATAAGGACTGCAAAGAGAAGAGAAGATGCTGAAAAAGGATGAGGTATTTCCCAGCCAGAGCAGAAATGCAGAAATTATCAGTCTGTTTTTACTAGCACAAGATAGTGTAATAAATTTCCCTGTTTATTCTCAAACTGTCCTCACAGGCACTTGGTGGTAGGCAGGCCTGTGGATTAAGATCCTGAAGTCTTAAAGACAGTCTCTCAGGAGCTCCAATTTCACTTCCAAGTGCATTTCTTTTTCTCTTTCTGTATGTCTAGTCTTCTTTTCCTGCTGTTAGAAAAGATACAGAAAGTGAATTTATATATTCTCAAGCTTTAAGATCTTCATCATTGAGGGATGAGTGAACACAGACCTGCATAATACACTTAATGTACAGATTCACAACATGCAAAGTTTCCTTTGTGCTGTAATATCACTACACAGCAACATTACACAGCAATAATAACTCCTGTTAATGTGAGATCTTTTGAGAATATATTCAATACCTTCATGCATTCCCTACATCCTAACCTTTAGAACATCTGTTTTAAGTTTTCTTTTCCTCTGCTAGAAACTTAAAGAAGTTTCCTGTATCACTCCTTTTCCAAGTCACTTGCAGACATTTTTTGACACAGCAACAAAGCAAATGGTAAAGAAAGAGTTATGTTAAAAAACTTTATCAAGGTTAAAGGAATATTTGATGCTATATAGAAAACAATGCTAACATTTCATTTTGGACACCAAATTTACCCCAAGAAAGCTGGGGTAACGTGGGCTCTGTGTACCCGCAAGGAGAAGTCGGAGCGTCCAGAGGGCACAGAGAGGAGGTATCAAAGGCAGCGCCCCTGCAGGCTTTCCACAATCCCACAGCTAGTTAGCAGGACTTTTCCAGATGTAAGTTTACCAGGATTTCCTCCACCTGCAGCCGGACTAAGTAGTTTGTTACCGTGAACTGCCTCTGCCACCCTGTGGGAGTTTTTGGGAAATGCGGGAGTGTCCTAAAGCAAGCAACCAGCATCCTACACCGAGCCTCACCTTTCAATTACAGAGATCGTCTGGTGTTCCAATTCTCTGCCAGCCTGGCTGCCTGTATGGAATCAACCCACACGACATAGTGTCAAAGACGATTAATCTTTTCTGTTTCATTTCTCAATGGATTTGATTACAAAAAAAAAAAAAAAAAAACACCCTCAAAAACACCAAAAACCCCGA
>VXAX01010385.1:1363221-1400617 GCA_013399835.1 Leptocoma aspasia
CAAAAACTCCTGAATTTGAGCATGTGCAAACTTTGTGGCAGGTGTAGTCTGAAGCTGTGTATTTGTCACAGAGATCCTCATCCTTCATAAATCACTGTGGACTGATGCACAGCAGGGAGGATCTTTTTCCAATAAAATACACATAATTTTAAATGGCAAAGGCAGAACTGTCAGTAGACACTGCTCAAATGCATCAGTTAAAAGCTGTTTAGTTCCTGGGAAATTGTGTTTTGATACAAGCAGTTTCAGGCAATCCCAGGACCATGAGCATATGTTTTTAAACCATTAAAGACTAGATGTAGTAAGAGTTACAGAAAAAAAGTGCAGACAGTAAAGAACCCAGATTATTTTGTATGGACTAGAATACTCATGCAAAAAAAAAAAAAAAAAATCGTGACATTGGGTATTCTGTGAACTGTTTCAGCCACCTCTATTGTAGGCATCATTGTAGACATGCAACTTACCTAAGTGAGGCTAACACATAATTTAAAAATAAAGATTTTGTAATTAACAGCATTCCAGAAATATTTCATCTCCATGTGTTTGGAAAAGCTATCAGAAAGGTTTCTGCACATCACATACTCAGTACTGGAGCTAATTGGAAAAGAAGTGGCAGTAGAGGGGAGAAGTGTCCATATTAGTATTATCATTGCTGATTCTCCTCTTGTCTCTTTTTCCTCTTCTAGATTATTCAAAATGCAGAATGTTTTTATTCCTTACAACAAAACACAGAAGATGCCAAAGCCTTCATGCAATCACTCATGCAATCACTTAAAACAGAAAAAAATTATCAGTCTTAATTATTGCTTCTAGTTCTTTATGTTAATGTATGTATATATACACATACATTAATATGTGAAAATGTGTTCATGTATAAATGACTATGTATTTATATATACTGCACTTTATACTCATGAGAAAAGGAAACTGGATTCTAAGATCTTCTTGGCTCCCTGTAGAAAGAACTGTCATGGTAATATCTACTACTAGAACAGTTAGCTGTATCTGGGAAGGCTAAGGGTTAAAGACTATTGATGGTATTATCTGATGCAGATGAAGTCTTCAATTCCCAGCCTGGTCCCATAGAAGAAAAGGCAGGGTGGAATGAGGGCCATTGCTACTGCCCTGAAGTTTTCCAGCATCATCTGAGGGCAGATATTTTGATCCTCTTGTATCCAGACCTTGGACAAATGAGGCCCTGTGAATTTTAATCTGATTGTCATTGAAATTATAAGATCTCTCTCCTTGTATGATTTATGTGTATTTTACAAGGCTTGAGAGGTACACAAATACCACTACATTGTGCCTACCATTATATCTTACTTAACTTGAATGACATTTAAATAATAGCCTTAACCTTCCTCTGATTTCTTGTGCAGTGTTCCATCTTTATCTGACTAACCTTTATGTCCTGATTTAGCTTCTGTGTAGCATTTGAGGATATCTGATGAGGTACATACAGACGTAGATACCATAACTAAAAATGAAACTGGAAAACTGACATTAAATTTTCCTGTCCTTCCCATGATGTAGAGAAAAAAGTCAGTTGTGGGGGTTGATTGCTGCAAGCGCCTCACAGGGAAAACTAAACTTCTTGAATGATTGAGATCCTACACATTCTCCAGTATGAGCTTAGGTTGCCCAAGTCACTCAATGCCCTGGGAAGTTGAGCCCCAGGTCTTTCAGCAACAACAGCATTATGTGTCCTTTGGGGCATAAGGAACTCTGATGCCTGGTGCACTGAATTAGCATCCAGGAAGACCCAGTTTTATTCCTTGGTCAGCCAAAGATTGATGCTGATTTTGTAATAATTATATTGTTTTAAGCCACAAAGAGTCAGGATAATCCCCCAGCCTGGATGTATATGGAGCTGAGTAAACCAAGTCAGGCTCAGCACCATGCCTCAATATGCTTATGCTAGGCACTTAGAAGTATTTTGCCCATAACATGACAGGCATCTACCGTATCTTTTATCACTTTTTTTTTCCTACAGCAGAGGGCAAAAGGCCCTCTCCACATGAAGTTTTGCTGGCATGGCCCAAGATTCCACTCCATGCAAAGTGTTGCTACTACTTTGTCCCTGTTGAGACTGGGTCTGGTTCTGCCCCAGGAGGCAGGCCCCTCCCTATCCCTTGGCTGTACATGTTTCCAGCCCCTGCTTTGCAATGCTGGCACTGTTGGGATACCAGGAATACCTCCAACCCTTTGCTCACCCCAAGTTCACCCCGTGCCCACCCTGGCCAGTCCCTGCAGGAGAGTCATGATGGGACAGAAGAGTGGGCAATGTTACGGCAAACCTGCAAACATGAAGCGTACGCTATCATCTGCTGGTGGTCAGCCTCAGTTTTATCCCACCTTTGCCCTGGATTTTTCTGGGAATGGACATTCATTTTTGATTCCCTTGTGCACCAAGGGGATTGGAGATACAGAACAGGGGAGGATTCTTCATCTCTCCTGTATTGTCCTGCAATGTAGGAGGAGACACGATGTAAGATATCACATGTGACCTCTCAAATACAAGGTTTTTGGAAGAAATGAGGGTTGACACAAACATTACTGGTCCAGAAATGGCCTGAATGGGGTAGGACTCTGGCAGAAGTAGCAATTGCTAAATAAGGGCAGTAAAATGACATCTGCACATACCGAAATAGATTTGGGAGTTCAGAGTCCTGTGTATTCCCTTTCTAAGATAATTCTAGTGAGAATGAAATAACATAGAAGAGGTTTAATGCTCGGGAATCTAATCCCATTGCTTTTTATTATTATTATTTAAACAACACATCTACTTAAATTCACTCAATGAAAGTTAAACAAGCTCACTAACAAGTTAATTTTCATTTTGTAATTCAAGGTCTTTCTGGAGATGTATGAGAAACACAAGAGAAAAGCTCTCTGCCTCCATTAATGTTTTATGTCAGAGTTATAATTTTATTATAGAACTGTCTTGTTTCAGCCTCTGAGAATAGCATCATAACATCTTAGAGATTGCTATGTAGAGCAGTTTAATTACTATCTGATGGTTAGATCAACAGTGTGAAAGCACTGAGCTTTGTTATTCATGAACAAGCTAGAAAAATTAAACCACTCATTGGAAATTGTTCTTTAAATACTTCTGCAATACCAGTGGGAATTGTTTTTCTAGATTAAAATTCCAAGTAATCCTCACTATCTATTTCTCTCAGATGCCTTTCTGTTCGGTTGGCAGTTTAGTTTTTTGACCAGTGACAATAGGTGGTATTTTTGGAACTACTTTGTAAGTAAGATTCTTAAACCTCATTGATAATAAGGGCTCAAGCTTCCAACACTTCCAAAGGCTATCACTCATTTTGAAAGCTGAGCTGAAACCTAATTTTGTGACCACTTTTGGTGTTTGAATACAAAAGTATCTCTATTCATCTCAGTCATAGCATGCACTCTGCTAACAGCTTAATTCATTGGAAATTTTATTTAAATTGAAATGTGCATTTTAAGTCAGATGTTCAGAATTTTATTGTTGAAATAATTTAACTGAGGAGAAAACTGTATTGTAAGTTTGTGATACTAAAGAAAATGCAGGCTTTTGAAAAAAATACAACCAAACCATAATTTGGATTTATTGCACTGAATTGCAGAAGAGCTGAATTAGTTTGCTCAAAAGTATCATTGTAACATTTCTCATAAATAGCCCAAAAAATAATTAAAACTTTAAGTCTCCTAGAGGGTAGACCAAACCATGTTTCGTAAGTTTTTAACAGCATGTATGGTTCCTTTGAAAAGCCCCTTCTTTAGTCCCACCCTGCTGATATTAATGAGCCTAGTTACAGGCAGAGAAAAGGAGGAAAAAGGAATCCACTTGTTGTTTTAAAACTGGCATTTAGGAGCAAATGAAAATCTAATTCAAGTAGTAATATAATGGCTTGCCAGCTTTTCTCACATCTTAATGATTTACACTTATAAAATCCACTCTGATGATGACAGGGTTCATTGGGTAGTTTTTTGAATGGCTAATTTTGTCTTGTGTATTCCAGGGTACAAAACACTAGTGACTAAAATTGTTCAGAAGAGTCTCAGTCCTAGAATTTATGAAGGGCTTAACTGGATTGAAAAGCTTTTCAAAGATAGAATATAGATAAGCACTAAACACAAAGAAAAAATATCAGATAAAAAACCTGAACAAAACCAAACAAAAGGAAAAGTAGAAGCAGAAAAGAAACCCCTCTTGAATATTTCAAACCATTGCATATCAGAAAAGACTGAAAGTTAGTATCAGCCTAATGTGAAGTGACTAACTAAAGGGCAAAAATATTGACTAATAAACAAGTTCCAAATAAGAAATGTTTTTTCTAAACCAGAAATCAAGCATCCAGAAGAAATTTCTCGAATTTACAGACATTCTTAGCACCTTTTCTTTCCATGCACTTCTCAGTGATTTTACAACTTGCATGTTGAGCATGCTCATGTAAGGCACATGGCTCCACTCAGGATCACAGATCCACTAAGGTTGGCAAAGACTTCCAAGATCATCAAGTCCAACCTTTAACCAAACACCAGCATGTCAATTAACCATAGCACGAAGTGCCATGTCCAGTCTTTTCTTGAACACTTCAAGGGATGGTGACTCCACCACTTCCCTGGGCAGTCCGTTCCTGACCACACTTTTAGTGAAAATATTCTTCCTAAAATCCGACATGAACCTCCCCTTTTGCAGCTGGAGGCACTTTCCTGTTGTCCTGTCACTTGTTGCCTGGGAGAAGAGGCCGTATCCCACCTGGCTGCAACCTCCTTCCTTTAGGCAGTTGTAAAGAGCAATAAGGGTCTGTGCCCCCTGACCCTCCTTTTCTCCAGGAAAAACACCTCCATCTCCCTCAGCTGCTCCTCATATGACTTGGTCTCTGGACCCTTCACCAGCTCCATTGCCCTTCTCTGGAAGGATGCCCCAGCACCTCAGCATCTTTCTTGAAGGGGCCCAAAACCAAGCACAGTATTTGAGGAGTGTCTTCACCAGTGCCGAGAACAGGGCAGGATCACTGCCCTGGTCCTGCTGCCCACAGTGTTTAGGTCCTACGCACAGCTACCTCACAGGTGTTGGTGGTCCAGCATTTATGGTATTTGGGAAAGAGTGTGAATACATAGGAGAACCAGATAATGTTCAACCTCATACACCTACTGCTCCGAGAGTGGTCTCTCCTACCATGTCCACGTGCCTCTGCCATTTCCTACTGAGTTTTGGGTGGTTCTCACTACATCCCTTTTGCATTGCTGCACAAAACCACAGCAAAAACCCCCCAAATCTTCAATATGGCAACACCCTCAAGGATAACAAAGGCACCTTGTCAAAGCCGCAAGTGAAATGAGAAGTTTTTTCTTCACTTGAACACATTACAGGGTAGCCTGGGTCTGCCTTCTTTCGAGGCAAAGAGACGGGTCCAGGGGTTTAACTGAAGAAGGGACACAAGCATTAGATGGGAAAGGTGGGAAAGAAAGGACAAAAACTGGAGACAGAGAGCTGGAAACAGTGGTGCTGAGGGAAAAATGCAAACTTATGAAAGAGAAGGGAAATTGATAGAGATGAAGCTGGGCCAAGGTACAATTGACACTCACAGCCGATACAATTCTCTAATCAAGCTGTATTTAAATTGTCACAGGGCTGTAAAGCCTCTCTTCTTTCCCTTCTACTCACTACTCGGTTTGAACAACTTCGCTGTGAGAGAGAGGCATAGCCTGCAGGCTTCAGAGCAGGACCAGAACTATCTACATCAATGTCCTTAAAAAGGCAGGTGGACATTCAGATTGAAAGCAGGATACTGAGCAAGGTTTTCACTGGTGCCTAAGAATGACAATGAGAGTCTCCTAGAAAGACTTTGCTCAATAATACACCATGATACAATTTTCATAAATCATTACACATTTTTACAAAAGCATCAGCAGTTTTAAAAGAACCCCACTGGCCTTTCATCACTGCCGATAACCCACATCATACAAACAGTATTTTCCAATGTATTCTAAATGCACATATTACCCAGCAAGTGGTCCTGTAGAAATTGAAATGGCCCCTTAAAGACCTCCTTTGCCAGTTTAACAAAAAACAGCATTTTGCTGGGAAATCTGTCCAAGTTAAGAGAATCATGGACTTAACAGCATAAAAAAAGCCCCAAACCTTTACTTAGAAACCTGTTTTAAAATGGTGTAGTGTTTGTAGGCCTGTTAGAGATGTGGTAAGTTTTTTTCAGGCCCTGGGTGATCTGTTCCCTTGATCTTTCATGCATCCTCTATTAAGAACCTAGATTAAATTAGCTGTTAAAACACAAGGTTTGTTTTCTATGTCTATTCCTGTAAATTGAATTTGCTCTTTTGCTGTTAAAGCACAAATAACTAGGTTAGTAAAAAGAAGGTAGAGACAGTACTAGAAGTCGTACCAATCACAGGAAGATCAGGATTAAAGCACCTAAGGGATGAAAACCATACTTTGGCTGGTATCATCGCCAAAGGGCGTAATTGAAACTGTATTGATGAAATAAATTTTAAAAAGTCTTGAAAGTTTATTTGAAGAGTATAGATACAACAGTGCTTAGAACATGAAGTAGGTCATTCCAGCTCATAATTCTGTTAGAGTTGATTTCTATAATTTTGTTCTACTCTTTTCTGCTTACAACACAATTTTTTTTAACTTAAACTGTGCCTGCATATCATGCAGGTACCACATCTTGAATGACATTCATGAAAAGTAACAGTCCATAAAGAAACAATGGCACCTCTAGTAACTTTAATAATTACAAGGAGGCTTAATGAAGCAGTCCAACAGCCGTATCATTCTACAATAGAGATAGGTGTACTCCAGTACCCTTCTGCCAAGCATCCTGGGAAATGACAATGCTTTATAACTCTTCAGTGGGGCGATATCGGAAATACACACACACTACACTACTGGGCTGCTGTTGCATTCTCCTCGGATGAATGTGCAGCAACAAAATGTAGACTTGGGAAGAAATATTTGGATCCCCTCTCTTTAAAGAGAAAGAGAGGAAATAAAGTTTTTTCTGGTACTTAACTTTGTGTTACAGAAGGCATTTTGGAGAGGTTAGAAATGAATGTGGAGTGCACCTGAAGGAGATTGGACTCTGAGGGGCAGCAAAGCACTGGCATCACAGTTATCCTGGAAAATAATTAGAAAACTAAGAAAGAAATTATGCTATATATCAGCTACATATGGTTCTACTCTGGACTACTAAACTTAGCAACATTTACCTTGTTTCTGTTTCGCTTCCTGCAGCTCCTACTGCTCCTGTCACCATAAAGGCTTTTGCCCCACTGAAAATAGAAAAGAAAAGCACCCCCTAATCCCCAAAAATCTCCACTATTTTCTTGTCAGTCTTGAATCATCAAAGTCTGAATACTGCTGAGAAGCCTTGGACTAGTTCTGAATGAACAAGAGCAGCCCTGTAAATTCATTGTCTTGAAATATGTTTGTGGTTCCTATTATTGAACAGAATGGAGGCCAAGAAGACAAAAAGAAAATGGGCTCCTGGCATCTTTTCACACTTGCTTTAGATTTTGACTCAGTTTAAGGTTCAGAATACCTCCTAGTCTTCTCCTGCCACATTCTTCTCAGAGTGAGCTACTCAAGCCTCAGATCTCAGATCTTTCTGGGACTCAGGGAAGAGGAGGACGGTAGCTCTTCTTGGACTGAAATTTCTGTAGGAAGAATATTTTTTTTTCCACATTTGCTGTGAGCAAATCAGTCACCAGCAAATCACCACAAAGCCTATTGACATCCATTTGAGACCAAAAACACAGCAAGAGAAACATAATAAAAACCAATAAGAAATCTAGTTTATTGCTAGACTTCCAGTCATAACTCAAAGCCACCTAAGGCACCAGTAAGCACAGACATAAATTCCACTGATATTCATAAATTCATTCTGATATTTCTCTTCCTTGGATATTAATTTGACACCTGATTAGTCATTTTTTAAAGACACCATTGCATTTTTCGTCAGCTTTTTGATCCTGAAACAGAACAGCATACAAAGTTTTCTCAAGTTTTTTCAAGCAGAGACCTGTATGACTGCCAATAACTATCTGGCAATTATTGAACAGGTAACACATTTAGCAGTAATGTATAAGGTTATTTTAAAATTTTTTGCTAATTGAACTAATTGAAACATAGCAATCTTTGGAACTGCATCATTCCTGAGGTGTCAGTCACAATGACATATTGGGGTCTTCCATACAGCAGATTGTGAAGAAGAGACAGGAACAGAGGTGGAACTGAAAGCTGCCTCCTGTTAAAAGAAGGAAATCATTCAGCACGCCCATTCCTGGCAGCGGTCCTTGAGTTGAAAGGTATTAACTCTCACAGCTGCTACAGTTTCTGAATTTACCAGAAGAGGATTAATCTCCTCTTCTTCAATGATGCTGGGAAAATGAGAAACTAATTGTCACCATTTGTTGCAGTAGTCTCTTTCAGCACTTGCACTGAATTTTTCTACTCCATTTTGCCACAGCAAATCTGCAGCTGATAGCACATGCCAAAAAGCACCCTGTCATTGTACATTGTCTTTGCATTATTTTGTTTAAAGAACTAAGGTGTGAAACTGGGATATACAAAGATTTCAGATATACATGTGATTTTTCTGATGTGCTTTATCATTAGATTCCTTTTTGTCTATGTGTACATTAAATGCTCCAGGCTCAGAGAAAATAGTGTAATTTAGTATAATCAAATGTATGTAGGTGTTCTACAAACCCTGGAGACATTAAATCATTAGAATAAGGAAGTACTTAAATAGGAGAGGGAAAAAAAAAACCTTTAAAAATATCTAATTCAATCTTATTGCCTTGTACAATATATTAGACTCAATTTACTTCCAGTGTTGCGTCTTAATAAAAAGTATAAAATATAACACTCATTTTTAGGTCAATTAGTCTGCATATTGAAAAACTGCAAGATATCCTTCTATATTTTGTAGCAGTTACTCAAATAATTGCCAAAGGATACACACACTGAGTAGAATGGATCTAATCACCACTTTATATGTACAGTGTGTGAGGGCATTTTCATTTTTACATAAAATTCCCAACTTACTTCAAGGTTTGCACAATGCTATGCTCTGACCTGTGTGTGAGTTATGACACAAACAGAAATCCAGGCCTTTGGTGGTGACCATGGTCCAGTCAGGAAAGCTCCCCTCCAGTTCCAGCAACCTGGTCACTCCTTCTTGCTTTTCATTGCTTGAGGCTGGAAAGGACATATGCAACATAAGCCCAGAGAAACCCCAAGACAACATCTGGTGTGCTTTCTCAGCCCTGGGCAAGATCAATTATATCTACATAATTACTGGAAAATATTAGTTAATCTGGTTTTAAAAACCTCAAATGGCAAATGATTATGCTTCTTCTTTATAAATTAACCTGTTCTAGTACTTAATTGTCCCTACCATCAAGAAGATGCCTCTTAATTTTTAGCCCATAAACGTCATTGACTGTTCTTTTTTTTTTTTTTTTTAATCCTATCAACTATGAATATGAAGGGAAGATACTTCATTTGTGCTGAAGCTTTTTAGCTATTTCAAGATCATTCTCCAATTTTCTTTTCCCTAGAGAACTTAAATTATTTCAATATTTTCTGGTATGTCATATATTCAGGATTTCTAACTATTCTCAGATCTTCAGTGTTTTCCCTTCAGGTTGCCCACATCTTTCTTGAAAGGAAATATCCACAAGGGGACATAGAATTTAACAGGAAGCTCTGAAGCTTTTCCAATGCTACCTAAAGAGAAAGATAATCTCTTTTATCCCTGTGCAGTAAGTCCTTTCTTACCCCTTAGTAGCTTTAAACTGGCATACTTTTTCTCAGCTACATAGTAGATAGAGTAGGGACCAACTACTGGAATAAAAAAAAAAGCTTAATTTGAATTATTATGGAGGGAAGTTTGAAGTGTTCTGATGCTGCAACACAGACACACAAGACAAGTTACAAGATTCAGCCAGTGTTGCAGATGTAAATTGCAGATGAGAGCAAAACACAGACTGAGCACATCACAGTACACAGTAGAACTGACATGTTCAAACTTAGATGGAACATTTCCTACGAAAAAGTGATGCAGTGCAGCAGAAAGCAACAAAGGGCATTCTAAAACAATAAGACGGCCAAACACAGCTTCAAAGTCTCAGCTTGACTGTAGGGAAGACAGCTGCAATTCAAGGTCCGTCAAGCTGTGACTTTCCATTCTACTCATTTTGCTGATGGAAGAGAGAATGATGTTTTTATAGCACTCAGTTCTTGCTGCAAGATGCAAACCAAGCCTGAAAGAAAATACCATCCCCACAGAGAGGGTGGGATTCATACCAATTCACAAGAATTAAAGTTTGCTTGTTCAGGTATCTTAATATAGTGAAAAAGAACCCTTCAGTCAAGGAAGCATTACACAACAAATTTTCAGCTTTGTGATGAAGTAAAAAAAATAATTTAGAAGCTGAGTGCTGTGAAAACATCTATACTTCTCCTAGTGCATACCAATAATAACAGTTTATTTCCACCCTTAGAATAATTAATACCATGTTTAGTTAATACCAAGTAGGAAAATTCACCTGTGTGTAACTACCTCATTGTCTCAAATCTTAGCTAAGTCTTTCAATTTCTCCAAAGAGAAAGTAAACATCAGGTTTTCTGGGAACAGGGTTGGAGAAAACTATTCTGAAAAAGTTGCCTTTTTCATCTTGTAGCTGATAGGTAACTATTGTCAGTCCTTCTTCTGTCATCTGTGGTTTAATCTTGGGAGCAATCTGCATACAAGATGAGAATGAGTGGGGTTAAGAGTCCTTCTGAACAAACAAAAAGAGAAAAGAAAATGGAAAAGACCAAAGCTGCTTTTTCCTCTCTTCTCTATACCTGGCTTTGAAATATAAGCTAGCATGCTGTGCAACCCAGATCAAAGCATTTCACAGGGATGTCTCCAACTGAAGAATGAATTTGTCAGAAGAAAAAGAACAATGCATCATTTTTATTGCATATTTTCAAGAGTCCTATGGCCTTTACTGAAGGCAGAAAGAATTCTGTCTGAAGCAATGAGGGTAGGAAGGGACTAAGTTCAACACAAGGAGAGTAACCCCTGGATTTAAAATCATTTGATAAAGGATTAATGCAAGTGTTTCATTCTGGAGATTATCTGGTGAGTATCTGATGTGATTAATGCTTCCAGTAGTCATACTTTATTTCATACCTTATTACAGCTCTTCTGTTAGTTAGATTACTGTTTATTTCCTTATCAGACAGGCCCAAACACTAAGAAGTTTTCATTATGGCTAAACAAACAAGAGAGACACTACAGATAGCCGGGCTGCTATCCTACCCAACTAGAGTAAGAAATCACCTACTCCAGTACAATCCTTCTTTCCCTACTTTTCTGCCTGGTATTGCAGCTTCCTGCTGATACCATGGATAGAGAAGCTATGTGCTTCCTTCCACTTTCCTCCTGACTCCACCAAATCACCAGAGAAAGTGATCATAATTTCCCTTTAGTCCATCACTTGCAGCCCACTGAAGGAGAGAAAAACTCATTCAAGCTTCACTGGGACCACTCTGGGAATAAGGATAGTGCTAGAGACTTAGCAAGGCTGGGTCATTCAGTCTTTAACATAGGACTAAGTTCAGAGAGGAATGTCGTATTAATGTATTACAATTTCATCGATGATGGTATAACATAAATTCAGAATCGAGTTACTCCTGTGGTAATAATTCAAACCTCTCCATGATCACAAACACTTCAAATAATATTTTATTATTTTCTTTGGGTGATATGTATGTGAGGTTTTGCTTTATTTGTCTTTAGCTTAATCGTGAGCAGAGCAGTGCTGGGTTAACAGCTGGACTTGATGATCCTAGAGGCCCTTCCCAGACTAAATAATTCTAATAATTCTATGATTTGTCCAGTTCTACTTCTGACACTGTTGTTCTTTGTACATCAGTTGTATGTTGATGTCTGAATCCTGGTTACACTCAGCCAAACAAAAAAGATCAAACTATTAAGAATTATTTCTCAGTGCCTTAATATTATCCAGATTCACTGAATAATGTTAGAAAAATTACCTGAAATAATCTGTCCCATTCTGGTCCCCTCCATGAGATATTCCAGCAGCACAAAGAGGTGAGTTCAGCCTTTAAAAACAAAATAAGTTTATTTCTCTGCTTGAGCTGAAAACTCAAATCACAACAGAAACCTCTCCTACTCTTAGGCCTGAGAACTTGACATGTACTCCAAATCAGTCATATTTTTCAGGTATTCTGCCCTTTATCTAGAGAATTATTTTCCTCACCAAGGCTGATAATTACTGCAAGTCAATGCTACTTGGTAGTCTCTTCATTGTGTTTGCTTTCTATAGAAATCCATATGAACTGAGAACTTTTCCCGGTAAAGTGTTGCGTCCTCTGGGTTCTTATTCTCACTTCTGTGCCTGGGCAGATCACAGAGCTGCATCCAGCTCTGGGATCCTCAGCATGG
The DNA here is from genome assembly GCA_013399835.1 of Leptocoma aspasia. Classification (NCBI taxonomy): domain Eukaryota; kingdom Metazoa; phylum Chordata; class Aves; order Passeriformes; family Nectariniidae; genus Leptocoma; species Leptocoma aspasia. Next base: position 1,375,701 of record VXAX01010385.1, read on the forward strand.
GAAGGATATCAGCCTGTTGGAGTGAGTCCAGAGGAGGTACAAGATGATTTGAATGAAGTTCCTATCCTCTGAGGAAAGCCTGAGAGAATTGGATTTGTTCAGTTCTGGAAAAGGAAAGGATTCTGGGTTCTAATTGCAGCCTTCCACTGCTTGAAGGGAGCCTACAACAAAAGACAGAGACTTTTACAAGAGCAGGTAGGGACAGGACAAGGAGTGATGGCTTTAAACTGAGGGTAGGTTTAGATGAGATATTAGGAGCAAATTCATTGCTGCGGGAGTGGTGAGACACTGAAACAGGTTACCCAGAGGAGCTGTGGGTGCTTCATCCCTGAAGGTGTTCAAGGCAAGGTTGGATGGAGTTCTGAGAAACTTTGCCTAGTGAGAGGTGGCCCCAGCCATGGCAGAGGGGTTGGAACTAGATGATCTTTACGGTCCCTTCAAACCCAAATATTCTATGATTCTATGATTATATTTCTTGCTGCAATAAAGTTTACTTTTACCTTTATTTTCAAACATTTAACAGGGATTCAGAATTTCCCTGAAACAGGAATGTAAGATTTCTAGAATAAACCTACAGTTTTTTTGTAACTTTTCTTTTGACATCAACCAAAGGACAATGACAGCAACATATTGGCCACATTGAATTTTCTTGTCACCTATGACAAAAGCTGTATCATACTATTTATTTGGCTGGAACAGAGAGCCTGTGTGCAGCTAGTTACACCATTGTAGAAGATCCTAGTGAAACGATATGATGGCCACTTTTTGATGATATATGTGCAAATAATTCTTCAGGAAGATTCAGGTTTTTCTTTCTAACTACAATTTAAAGGCAAATAAACAGGACTAAAAATTTCTCCTTGCTCAGAGCCACACCTCCATTAACTGAAGAGAAATAAAACTTAATGAAGTACTAAGAGGATCTTCCCAGCTTAAACCCATGAAAATTAATAGCCTGTTAAACATGTGAGGAAGCACCATGTTATGTTAAAAGTAATTATTCTCCAAATTTTATTTTTAGGCATTTAATTTTATGTCCAAGACAATGTTTGCTGTTGCTCCTGTGGCTTAGAATGACATCACAGATGTTGGTAAACCTAACCATGAAAAAACCAACACTATTAACTTCTAGTAATAGTATCACATAGTTGAGTGTCTTTGCCATAAAATATCAAGGTTAAAGCCTACAAACCCCTACAGACAATTAATGCACCCAGTGGAGCATTATCTTATGCATTGTCTACATGAGAAACTTAGTGGGCACTTAGCTAGGCTATAAAATAATGCTACATTCCCTACGTCAGCTCCAAGCATCTCTGTGAGAGGTCGGTTGCTGCATTTTGAAAGCTATCCCACGCTGAGTATTCGAAGAACTATTTGCATAAGGAAATAGAAGTAACCAACATGTTATAAATTTATACCTTTCCTTGCTGAATGCTGGTTTCTCTTGCAAATAAAACTCCCAGACACATTGAACTCATATACTGTACTTGGGTAAATAGCAAATGATTAACTTTTACTATTTTATATTCTGTTTGCCAGGCATTACTTTGACAAGCAAGCTTTGCTCCTGAAAGTGTCAGCTTCCACAGGAATTTTAATGAAAAGGCAAGAGAAGTGAGTAGTGTGTTCTTCTGATTCATACAAAGAGGCAATAACAACTGATCCTGAGATCTGATAGACCACCTCTCGAATATTTTCATCCAGTGTGCTTCCAAATATTTTCAACAGCTTTGGAAATGAAGTCTGTGTTTATTGCAAAAATCAGAAATCAAATACTGTACCATGCAGACTTGATAATAATTCTGTGCTTCAGTTTTAAATTTTTATAATGCATAAACAAAGATAAGCCTGTTTTACACAACCTTGCAAGATTCTGGAGCCCACTCCTGGATTTCAGTCACCTTCCCCCAAAAGGTGGTATCCATGGAAGAAATCTATACTATGCCCCTCAACACTGAGCTGTTTTTATGTGGAACAGGCAATATTTCATTAAAATGGCTTCCTAATATGAGGAATGGAAGTCTATTTATAACACCTATCTAGAAGTTCTCAGATGAGGTTAATGGACTAGATCTGCTATAAACTTCTAGACTTGAAAAATTCAGACTCTTCAGTAAACACAATACTAAAATTGTCTAAAAACACAAGCCATAATTATTCACACCACTTCACAACCACAGCAATGCTCCCAAAAGAAAATTGGCAACTTTCCCCCTACATCCACATATTTGCACCAGAACTAAGAGTTTTGTTCAGGATGCATAATCAACCTTACTCTCAAAAGCCAACTATCCTCACTCAGGAGGATAAACTGAACAACTTTGAAGACATACAGTAATTCAGGAACTCAAAAGTTGCACAGGTAGTGTGTTTAGTTTTTGGAATTATCTTAGCTAGTGCATGAAAAACCAATTGGATGTGTTAGATTACTGCATGAGTACATGCAGAACTTATGTCTACAATTTATGATGAAGTCCTCTTTACTATCCCATCTCTGCCTATTCTATTTCAGGGTGAACTAGAAAAGAAAGAAAATAAAAGAAACCAAAAGCAATTGTTGACCAAATTATAATGGCACTTTATCTACATAACTGTTTCTATTTGTGTGTGAAATAACCTTACATATTTATCACACAAATAACCTACGTATTGCTGTAAATCAGAAAACTTCCATTACTTTTCATCAGAAGCTATCCAAAGACACCACAGGGTCTTAAGTGCTTTTGTAAATGTAGATACCATCCCTACTGTAACTGTAGTGACGCTGAAGAACATTTTCTGAGCTTTCTTGGCTCTTCCCCCACACATACATTTTCAGCAATGTGAAAAGAAATTGAATAACAACAATAATAAAATCCCCCATGTCAGATCAATCTGAAATGAAATATTTATATATCGAGTACCACAATAATTTTAAGTAACTTTTAAAAATAGTTAATCTGTGAGCCAACACAGATTCCGTATGTTTAATTTAAAAATGTATCAAGGTGAAACATTTCAAGTTTTCTTCTGTTTGGAGGAAACTACTGAAAAAACAGGCCAGAGTTTGACAAAAATTGGTAGTCAGTTCTCATTCTCTTCAAAAATAAAGTTTTCAGTTATTTTATAATTTCCAGGGAGGGGGAATATATCCTGCTTTGTCATTTGCAATCAGGATCAATGACAACTTCATGTGAGTTAATGCTGCCAGATTTCAGAGAGCATTGTCAGACTCAACTCCACATTAACATTAAAAATGAGAGTGAAAACAACAACATGTCACTTTTCAGTATTTCAGCTTCCAAACCAGATGGAATAATTTCCCCAGTGTCAAATATCAAGAGGAAAAAGAACCAAGGAGAAGAATGTAATTTATTCTTCTGATTAGCCTTGAAATAATCAGGAAATCTGGTATCACATTCTACTTGTAAGACTGTTGATAGTACTATTTGTTCTTTATTATTTACCATGCTACCAAGTTTGTATCCTTTGAAAATGTTACCAGACTTGGTAAAATTCTTGTCATCACTGTGATCAAAATTCATTTTTATTGAAAAAAATAAAACCCAACACTATAGGAAGAACCAGCTCCTAAGTTCATCTTCCTTTTTCATCCAAGAACTACTGAAACCTGTAGTCCGGGAATGTGACAAGCTTCTGACTTGCTTGCCATTGTTGACAGTATAGATAAAGAGACTCAACAGATTCAACCACTGAGGCAGCAGGGAGCAAAAGCACCATCTCCTAGAGGCAAAAACTCAATGAGATTGTGGAATATATCCAACAGAGTCCAATATGTCTTACTCCACTTTTTCCCCAAGCACAGCAGCTACTCTTTACTTTAGGTGAACACAGCAAGACTTGAATAAAGACCTACGAAAAGCAACTTGTAAAACTGAACCCTGTTTTTATGAAGAGTGAACAAGTTGTTCAAGACAGTCAGAGTTCATTTCATAAAATGGGATTCCTGCTAGGAAATAGAACCAATGGCAGAGCTAGTTTGGCACAACCAAAAATTCCCGACAGATGTGGTATGTCTTAACTTTCATTACACTTCACTGTAATTACATTATCTGCCCTGATTCCAAGAATTGCTGCTGCTTTCTTCAGTGTATTACTGTTAAAGAACAATGAGATTGAGAGAGCTTTAAGCATGTTCACACATACATGAAATATAAACGATGGGGGTATGTATATACGTATGGTGTATGTTCCTCTTCATTTTTTCCTCCTAAAGAAATACATTGTGCATGACTCAGTGATGTTGAAATGAAAACATTAAAGAGGAACCCCTCTTAAAGATCACCAGTGTTCTGCTGGGTTTTGTCTTCATCGGCAGCAGCAACACATCATTCAGAAAAAGCAATTCAGTCTTCTGTAGTGCACAAATATATAAATGTTTACTCATAGATTATTAAAATAAGCATGGTACTCAGCAGTTTACTAAAAAAATTCAGAATTTCAAGCAAATTTGCAATGTTCCTTTTAGATTATGATGGCATTATTATAATTAAAATTACTATACAGCCATTTAAAAATATGGTTGTAACTTGATGTTTGTATCATGAATATTCAGTAAGTATTTATGATACAACTTAATAAGTGGTCGTAAGTCCTAAAGCCGTAGGTGAAAGCACTGAGATGTATAACTACTTAGAATTTATCAAATCAAACATTAAGAGATTTGCATAAAGGAATAAATTTAGGAATAAACTTATCTGAACTATTCTCCATTGCATTTGCTTGAGTAGTAGTATCCTTGACTTTTTAAGTGGTCAAGTTAAACCATGAAAAGCTTTTCTAACTTTTACCATGTGCCTTCACAGTGACAAAACAAAAAGCAGGCAAGTAGGGAGTATTGTCCTTTGAAACGACGTCCCCAAAACACAGCTGAGGCAGCAGCATCAGGGTGACCCCATCCTGCATCTACAAGGACATACTATTCCTCTCCAAACACCTGCAGGGAGGCAGCCACTCGTCAGAAGGCTGTCATGGTCCATTTGAATACCTTGGATTTACAGGACATCATACTCTGATTTAAATGTTATTTCCTGAGGTCATTAAAAAATACAACAAGCAATCAAGACAAACAGGAGCTCAATCCGCTTTTACCAGACTAACCTATCACATGAAGTCAGTCCTTTACCTTGTAAGTCATGAGGTTCCATGACTTATAACACTTAATTCAATTTGTACACCCATGAGGATAAAAAAAAGTTACCTAGCCCGTAGTGAGTGTGTTCATCCTTCCTGCTAGAGTGTGGGTGTACCCTGTGTCACAACTGGTAGCATGAAGGGCTCAGCAGTTGTGATGCTGTGGGAGTCACTTAAATTTTTTTTGAGGAAAGCTGATACTTTTGATATTCCAGCTTGGAAGTTTGATCTCTACCATTTCCAGAGGGCAGCAGATTCTGACAAAACTTCCAGGCATAGATGATGGACAGCAATTTGTGGATGATAATGGCTGCATAATGACCCTTTAGCTCTTTCTGGTCACCTAATGGCGCTGCTCCTGCATACATCACGCCTTAGCTTGAGCTGCATCAGCCAAAAGCTAAGCAGGAGCTGAATAATAGTCACAACTATGCAGCCACAGCACCAAGTGACACCAGGGTGTTCTGAGAGTCCCCAAGATAAGGCTGGGAGCACGGTGGGGGAAGGAGGAAAAGGGAGTACAGCTTGGCTGTCCAGCTGACTGTGAGTCACCCTAGCAGGCAGATTCTCTTGCTTGGGAAAACAATGCTCAGTTTTGCCCGTGCTGTTGAGACCCTAGTGTCAGCTTTTAACCACCCAGAGCATGTTACTTCCTTTCTTCCACAAATCCCTGCACTCCCCAACGCTTAGTGAAGGTCAGGGCCAAAAAGCTCTGTGCCAAGCCCACTCAACTTGGCACACAAGCCACCCAATTCCCTTGGCTTGGGATCAAGCCTCAGAAAGCTTTCAGTGCACATCAGAGCTCTTTTAAAGTCTGTTTCAGCACCAAGACATGACAAGCTCGCAGTGGTTTGGCCAGAGTGGCTGCAGGGCAGAGCAATGTCACCCAGATGCCCTCTGCATGCATCACTGGCACTTTGTGCTACAAAACTATGAGTGGGAGCAGCCTGATCACACGGTGTCCCATCTTTGTCCATGAAATAGAGAGATCTGCACTCTCTCTGTGTCTCCACAACAAAGGACTGAGTGCTTCTCTTGCTAGAAATTACACCAAAGGCTATTTTTTTTAAAAATTAAAAAGGAAAAATAAAAAATACCCAGCAACTTAGTGATACCACAGGGTTCATGACCATTTTACTGTTTTGACAGTTGCTTATTTTATATAGGGAAAAATAATTCCACCCAAAAGAACATTCCTATGCTTAATTCTGATGTTCATATCCCATATTGAGTTCTTTCAGCTGAAGATGAGTTTACTTTTGAAACTCTAACTCTACACTGTAAAAAAAATCAAATTCAGTATTAGCAGTGATTTTTACTGAAGTGAAATGTTTAATTTAAACAAGAGACTTTGATATTCTTCTTTCTAAGGAAAATACGTACTTCATTTGGGCAGATGATTAACTCTTTTCTCAATTATTTTAAACTGTCAAAATTACAATGACTAGGTAAAAAAAAAGAGAGAGAAAAAATTAGACATCAACATGTGCTTTTGAGGCTAATTTGCTGATACAGGGCAGCAGGATATAACAGATCCTTCTCTGCAGTAGCAAGAGAGAAAAGATGCTCAGTTCAGGGGTCAGCCTTCAGGTAACAAGTGATTTCTAGGCAATGTGTTTATGCAGACCTCCACATGATTCAAGGTTCACCTAAGGTTCAAATACCTGGAGGATGCAGACGCTTAGTGTAAACATCACAATCCTTGTGGCAGGCTCAAATTTAGGACCAAAGATTCCTAAATCACTAACAGTACTTTCACACACACACTATGAAACATTTGGAATTTTCAGAAGTCCCAGGCTGTGTGCTCTGGCATGGGCATTACAGCGTTATTTATACAGTTATACTTTTTAGGCCCATTTCACCCTTTTCTTTGACCTGTCAAGTCCTGGGTTTCATAGAACACCAATGCCCCAAAGAGGAGGAATTAGTTGCCCACAAGTTATCATTAATGTAAATTTCTTTTTAAAAAGTTATAGTTTGGGTTTTTTTTTTTTTTTTGGCTGACTTCTGTCATCTAATTGAAAAAACCCAAACATTCTAGTACCTCCAAATCTGGAGGTGCTTCTCTCTGGAGTTTTTTTGGCTGAGAAAGTATTCTTACAATGTTTTACTACATTTAGTATTTTTCAGTTGTAACAATTTAAATGTTGAAATTATAAATAATATTAAATATATCTATACCCAAAGCTACCTGCCTCCAAAATTTTTTCCATTGCTATTTGCTTCTAGGTTAAAATGAAAGTAAAAGTTACTACCTACCTTGTGACAAGCTCTTTTTGCCTTTCAAAAACTCATCCTCCTCTAGAGCCTGATCTAAGTAGGAAACCTGTCTTAATCCAGTGAGGCTACAAGACTTTATAGACAGACATAACCAATAGACATGGTTACTACCTTAGTCTCCTTAAGTGGAGAAAATCTTGCCATCTGTTAAAAAATTCCCTACATCCTATCATTTAGTGTATTTATAAGAATCTGATTCATGATAGTTAACATAGGAGCCATTTCCTATGTGAAGTCATATATATATATATTTGCTCTAAAAGTAACAGCTTATTTTAAGAGTATTTCACAATGTACAAGAAATATCATTGAACAGAGGGTTTGGTTTAACAAGACCAGAGCACACTAATATTTGCCTTTCTGCAGAGGAGAAAGTTGCTGCATTTTTGATACACAGACAGTTAAGAGGTCATTGGACACTCTGCAATTGTACCTACTGATTCTATAGACTGTAGTTCACATTCAGACTTTTGCTACAAAACCAACTGAATTCGTGTGTGAGCTGTGAGCTATAGCTCATTGGACTGAAATACTCCAGCATTTCACAGTCACGACTTCAGTTATTTTTGCTGAAAATTAACACTGAACTGTGCAGCAGAGTCTTTGTGCTACACCATCACATTTGAGACTTTCTCTGTGAGACTACAACAAATTCAAATCATTGAGGGCTGATTTAAGGTGAAATTACAATCATGTCAATTTATGCTCTGTGGAGCAGGAGGATTTGACAACACATGTTGTAGAATGAGTTAAAAATTTAACCAAAATTGACCTGTAAGACAGTCAGGAAATCAATACTATCTAGTAAGGCACACTTAGGACACAGACATTACTGGGCAATACCAGCCCATTTGATCATCCAGCTCCAAACAAGCCTGAAGACAGCTGAAAATTCCAGCCAGTAACAAACATTTACAGGGGGAAAAGCCTTGCAGATGGTTTTCTGTCGCCTGTAATGCAGAAGAGGACACACTCTGTTTGGCAAAAGTAGATTATGTAACATGCAAAAATACTACATTATTTAATGACTTGCAACTGAAATCAGTTTTACTTATTTTATATGACTCTATTGGATTACAAAGCCATACAGATTCTTAGGTGAAAACAGATTTCTAAGGGGTGATTATAAGGCATAGTTAGGTGCTGTTGCCTAGTACTAGAGCCCAAGGGAATGTTTCCTGTCTTTCCTTTAACTGAACTGCAAACTTGCTGCCCTATAACGTAGATGGCTACAACCAAGCTGATAAAAAGCACGTATTCAATGCAAACTTACTAGACATGACATTGAAGCATTGCTACTTTCTAGTTAAATCAAAGTCTGTAACACTACCATTCTATACATTTAGCTTAGAACATCATAGTAACTATAATCTAACCAGCTCAGATTAATATATCACACCAACATGTGAAGTAAAAACCAGACCAGGGTAACCTCAGCCACTAAATAACAAGTAGCATGATGAGGAAATAACAAATAAGAAGCCGAGCTTTAAATCAAGGAAGGAAAACCACAAAAATTCAGGCAGAATACCAGGTGGCTTTTTGACCTTCTGCATGTAATTTTTTTCCATATGGCTAAGTCTGCCTGGAGCACAGAAATTTAAGCCAATAAGCAGTAAGTTGCATTTGCATGCCAGATTTTCATAATTATTAAATTAGTTATAAAAAATGGCTTTGCTATCACCAGTGAAGCTGAATGACTGCTTAACTTGATTGTAAACATCAAGTTAATTGTGAAAATTAGTGGGTTATATTGTAGCATTTTCTAATACCAGTCCCTTTTTACCCTGCAAAATATACTCTAGCCTTTCAGAAGTGCATGAGACCTTTTCAGTCCTTTGCAAATACAGTTCCATATCCAAACACAAGTAGTAGCTCTCAGCTAAGCCTCTCAGCCAGGCTGGCTGCCCTGTGCTGGCAGAACTGACGTCTGCCCTGTACAGAACTTCTGTCATACTCCTTGCTGAACAGAGGAGAACTGGGAAGAGAGTCAGAAAAAGAATTCCTTACACAGATGCTGTCTGCCACTGCTGAAAAATGAAATGTATGACCACAGCTTGAGTTTAACTGTCCTAAAAGGCGAAGATACAGGAGAAATTGTTATAACTTCACTTACTACAAAAGACTGGTGTTTACAGTACATCCGTGTTTGCATTCACTGTAGCTGTGAGCCAGTCCCCAACTAGACCAATGGTCAAGGCCACTAAAAATGGATTGAAGTAGTGACGATGTCCTAAGATGATAAACAAATGAAACAGCTTCTGTGTAATAAATAGTTTTCTCATCACAAGGTCTACTATGTTTTGTAAAGTAAGTAGTTAAAGAAAATCAATATGGAATACAAGACATTTCACACCAATGTTGGAAAACAGACATTCCTCAGCAAAGGATATAATAGAAGCTGTTAAGCATTAGGCACTACTAAAAAAGACAATCAACTAAATTTAATATCTACATTAGGTGATATTAATGGTGATACATGTTTGCTGAAGGACTTTATTTTGGCAGGTGTTCAGAAGCATTCTTATTTTTTAGGGCTAGACCTTCATATGGCCTTGATTTTCTGAACAAATTCAAACAGTTTTACATAATTCTGTTGCTTCCTGGACTGTACTGAATTAAGGACTTTGTTCTGCTTAATGCCTTTGTAAATACAGGGAAGATGTTAGCTGAAAATAGAGGGGGGAAAAGGACATGGGAAGTCAGTCAAGCATGTAATAAGCAATGCTATAATTAAGAGAAAGAGGGTGAAAATGGAAAAATGTAAAACCCAAGCCAGACCTGCAGAAGCATTACTGTTTCAGGTAAAGTTAACATTAATGACAGAGTAAAGGTGGCATTTTCCTCCTGCATTTATAGGTACATATCAAACTTCAGTATCTAAGAAAGTAACACTTATTTTATCAAATCTGGGAGCTACTTTTTTTTTTTTTTTCACTGACCATGCAGAGACCTCTAAATGAGACAGGACAAATTACTCTTCTGATCTGTTAACTGGTCCCAGAGTAATACATCTCTTCACCAAATAACAATGAATATTGTTCTGTAATAACAAAACCTTTTCACAGCATCATGAACATCACTGGAAATGGAGAATTACTACAAATTTTATACTATACATTTGATAAACCTCAGCTTTTTCATACAAATCTAGACCAGTCCATGAATCAATATTTCAAGCATACACAAAACAATGTGACAAATGAGGCATGTATGATTTTGCTACTTTGCCTGTTTTAACCCCATATTTTAAGGCACTCCTATATTCAGCAAGTAGTAGTCCCAGGGGCTCTGGCTGGTCAGACAACTCCAGGATGAACCCTTTCAAGCTTTCCATAACCTTATGAGGGTGGTGAAACGCCAAGACTTTATTTTCTCCATCAGAAATTCTCATAATGTAATGCAAGAGAATCTCTGCCACCTCAAGAAAAAACTGTTTTGTGAAGCCTTCAGCATATTTAGCAGGTAAAAAGCCTGTGCAAAAATAAGAACATGCAAATCAGTCTTAAGCTTTAACACTTTAAGCTCAGCCAGGCTGGTCAGAGACTGTTTCAGTGGCTATGAATATCCTGTTGAGTTTCTCCCCATATATCCATTTCACAGGCAATCAAACAGCAATGGGGATGTAACAAAACAACAAAGAAAGGCAAAAACGTAGTTAGGAACTGTGAGGAGGCTTTTTGGCTGTTGTTTCCCCCACAACCTCCTGGGAACCTACTCCCTGGGCCCTTGGGGGAGGTTCCCTCCATGAGTTCTCTGCCAGGGATGAAAAATGAGCGAGACTTTGGATTTTCTTCATTTTCAGATTGTTGTTTATTTTTCTCTTATCTTAAGTTCAGTGCTCTGTCTGCATGCCAGACTGAGCGTGAGAAGCAAGGCATAAAATGGAGCCTCGAGTTCCCAAAATCAAGGCCTTTTAAAGATATTTGACCCAATTACTTTCTAACACGTATATTGTTTTTACTTTACTACCAATAACTTCTGCTAATCTACACACGTGACAATCATGCTGCTACCATCTCTAACCAATGACTTTGTGCCAACAATACTACAGAAAACGAAGAAGAAGAAGGAACAAGAAGGAAAGGAAACCACACCCCAAATCCTCCATCTTGTCTCCCATTCACTCTCACACCAAAATCCTAAAATCCTAAATTCTTCACCCTGTGATAGATTCCTACTACTACTGCTACATACCTAGTTCACACCTGTGTTCTCCAACTCATCCCAAAGCCTTAGCAATTTTTTCCCTGGGACAAAGGTTAAAAACAGTGTCTGACTGGGGGTCAGGGCTCCGTAATACAGGCTGGGAAATATTCCCTGTGCCCTGGATTCCAACAAGGAACCTAGGGCCATGGACGTATTTGCAACATTTTAAATTATGCTGTATTTTGACAGCTGAAGTACTGCAGAGTATACACCTGACTTGTGAGAGACTTGTTGTTTGCTTAGTGACCATCTGCCCACAGGGAAGTTGAGGAAGGGTGAGAAGTGAAGCAATAGCTTCATTCCCAGAACACAGTGGTTTACTGCTCTTCCACCTTCCAGCAGCAATGATAAAACATGCCTGTCAGCAAGAAAAGGAGATATTATCCATAAATTTTCCCATTGCTCCAGAGCTGGCTGCCAGAATGACCACTGTACTTTCACAGAAAGAAGTGAAGAGCACAGAAGGTGAACATCTCTCTTACTTCAATGAGGTCCTGAAAACACATTTCTTCATATTTACAGGGGGGGAGACAGTCACAGGTGGAGGATGGGAAAAGACTTCCATGACCTGGCTAGTCTCCCTCAATGCTCTGCACAACTGTTTTGGGAATCCACATCATCGGCAAATTTCACCTTCTCTGACTGAGGCAACAACCTCAACAAATACTCTTCTCTCAGGCTTGTCCTGATGAGAATAAAGAAAATTTTATTTCTAGGTAAGTTTTGAAGGGGAAGAAGATATAACAGTTATGAAAAGAGACTGAGAGTATTGCGAAGAATGATAATGCACAGAGTTTGGAGAAAGGTGATCTTCACACTCAGTGTCCTTCAGTTCTTCACCTTCTCCTCTCTCCCATGTGATGGTGGCCCCTAAGGACCCTGTTATTCTACTTGCCATATTAGCTCCACAGCAACCTACTGAGGGTCTGTGAGATTTTCTTAAGAGAGCAGGGGAAAAGGATACGCTCTAGGTAACATTTAAAATGCAGTAATCACTAATGACAAGGTTTTTGCTTGTTTGTTTAATTTAGGCTTACCTAATGCATAGGTATTTGAAAAATAATTTCAAGCTCTTGGTGCAAGTCCCTCTCTCCTCACACTCTTGCTGGACACTGTAGATGTGTGTTTTCCTTGCTTCTCTAGGCTTAAAATTAAGCCTAGAGAATGTCTTCATCTGCAAAAATAGCATCAGGATAAGGATGAAGGAAGAGGGAGAAGAATAAAAAAATTCATTATTAGGAGCTTAAGAACACCCATACCTATAAGATGGGGTCTCTACACAATTCAGCATAAGACAGGATCTGGTACATGGCTATGAAATTAACCTTTTGGTCTCGCATAGGACTGGTGCTGAAAAAACAGATTAGAGAAGCTGAAAACAGAGTGAGGCATCTGGAATAGCTCCCTTCATGTACAGCTCTATGTAGACAAGAGACCAGCCTTTCATGATTGTATAATGACAAAAACACTAAAGACTAAATGAAGCAGTTCCATAAGCAGAAACCTTTAAAATTCTTTCAGTCTTTATGCATCTGATGAATCCTGCAACTTTTCTAACATTCCTGTTAGCTAATTTTATATATAATGAGAAATATTTGCCTTGAAGTGCTAAATTTTAATATACCCACAATATCAGTAGATCCATTATCAAGTAGGTATTAATTGAAGTGTATTTATAACTGAACCATAGAAAGAGAATGTCAGTTACTAGGAATGAAATTATTAAAAGCACCTTTTGCAGCAAATACTATTTTTTATTTTTTATTTTTTATTTTTTGAAAAAAAAACCCCTCACCTGCATTTTAGACTTTAATGAGGCAAGGAATCAATAACATGCTATCAATAGAAACATATGCCACTTTCTCTTGAGGAGTATGGTTAGCAGTCCACAATTCAAAATAAGGATTATATTGATTCACTTAGCATTTTTTCAGTCCTTATTCACAAAAAGGAGAATAGAGGAAACTTGAAAGGTTTTGCTTTCCTTCCTTTCACCTCTGCCTCTCTCAGTAAGCCATAATTATCAGTGGAAAATGGAAAATATTACATTTCACTGGTTTCTCTATTTTATATAGATGCTTTGTTTACTTTCCCTCTGATTTGTCAAATGACATTCACTTAAGTTTTTGGTTTTTTAAACTCACTGAAGAGAGGAAACTTTGTGACTTCCACCCTGGACTTGTGATATGTCCACAGATATAGCTTTTAGACCCTAAATATTTCTTCTGTAAACATTTTCTATCTTGTGGAGATATTTTTATGCTAGTACTATAGTGCGCATTAGGTATGTTTGTGTTTTTGAATGGAAGATACTAACGAACTGACTCTCACATGCAGTTTTGTCTTTCTTGCTCTCTTTTCCATTCTAATTGAGGACTATAGATGATTAGAATAGTGGAGATTTTTCTACCAAATTTTCAGAGAAAGAACATGCCCCTTAAAGTTAAAATATTTGCTAGAATCCCAAACAATGTCTTTTTCATAAGTATCTCATAGCTTCCTTAAGCTCTCCCTTCCCTCCTTGAGCAGGCTGCTTGTCTAAACTCCAGCTCTCAGAATACATCACTCGTGTGTCATCTTTCTTTGTCTGCAGCAGGACTGTATGAGCAGTACTTGTCCTACAGAGGGATTCAGAAAATGAGGATGGTGAATGAAGTACAGTTTCAGGGAGGCACAATAGTCTGAATGGAAGAGATCTGGATCTTTAGAAGAAACCTTTCAAGTCAATTTTCCCTTGTCTTACCAAACCCTGAGTTGAAAAAGGAAGTGTTGGGATCCAGCTTGAGTGACAGGAGCACTAGTACAATTTGCTTTGCAATATTTGCTGGGGTAGACCTTGCTGTTACACTCTGTTTTAGATTTGGGCTTATTTTCCAAAAATAAGTTGGTGAAATGGAACCGAAACATTATATTTTCCATTAGCTAATGGCAAGCTGGTACAGTGTTTTTGTCAGAGTTTTATTGCAGTAAGAAAGAAGTCTTCCATTGCTATACACAAAGAAATGAGGCAAACATCTTCATGTTATCTGTTGGCATCAATTGCTACTTCCATACATGTGTGCAGTAACCTACATGCTCCCTGCTGCACATGAAGTGAAACTATGATGTCTGGCAGAAGTTGCCCATATATTTTCAAGCCCAGGGATTCCACACACACAGGTTTCAGAGTTTTCTTTTTAAAATTTCATCCTTTAGTTAGCTCTACCTAATTTCCATTAATTTTAGCAGAAAATGTATATACACACCTACAGATTAAATGTTTGCCTTCGGTGACTGTCTAACATGAAAACCATTACAATTTACTAAACTTTCACTATTGGCCTTTGCTTTCATTAACTTTGCTCTCAGATATTTTTTCTATTATAAAATGTATATAAAAATAAGCCAATTGTTTCTGAACTTCACATTTATTTCAATTATTCTTCCCTTGGAAAAGGTATGTGAAAAGCCAACTACTCTTCATGAAGCAATATTACATTACTTTTTTTTATTTTAAACATGGCTAATATGAATTTAAAACAATGGTGCAAATAGTCCTCAAAGTATTAAATGTCAAGATTTTTGATGTTTAGATTATAAAATGTTTGACTTCAACTTTAACAGTTATAAGTTTATACTTGTATAGATTATCAGCAGCTGAAATTACATGTTACATCATCAAGAATGCAATTAATTCTTTCTGAGTATGCTGTATAATCTTGGATCTTATTATTGCTTTTGGAATTTGACAAAACTTCTAGAGGTCAGACCAGAACCTCCCAAAAGATTTACTTAATTTTCTTTTGTAAAATTAGTTTACACTATACTTGCATCACTTCTCTCAGCCAGTATCTTTAACAGCCTGGAGATGTGACAGCACAGTCAGCAAGCCACCTGGTCATACACTGCTGTATTGGGTGCTACACAGCCCTTTCTTTACACATCCAAGAAAAACATCGAGCAAACAGATGTCTGGAATTCTCCTGAGCACAAGAATACTTCGAAATTAGCATGGCTGGTCTGCCTAACACAGATAAAGAACAAGAAAAGCAGACATAAAAGGAAACATATTCTCATTCTCAGGGCACCATCTTAAGGTCGTATGAAGCCTCTTTCATTCACGTCCAACTTAAAGCCTTTTCTTCATGGCTTAGGAGACCTTGCTCTCCTTAAAACTGGAATAATGCATCACTAGCCTACCTGCATGTGCGAAAGATAAATGCAAAATAACATCAAGAAGCTCTGTGCTCTCTGAATTCATTTGTACAGAGGGAGCAGGGAAAGTTAAAAGCAAAGCACTCAGCTCAAAAAATTCATCAGATTAGACATCACTCTTGAGGCACAAACTTACATCCCATTTAACATGTTGGAAAGAGACTGGGAGAAGGACAGAAAAGAAGCTTTTAAAGTGGCTGCTCACTTTCAATTTCCTCAGAAAAAGATAAGACAAGGACCACAATAAAGCTTGTCACAACAATTTTGGAAGATGTAAAAGCTATGTTTTCCATTCAAACAGCTCCTTTGAGCACTCCATGTTCTCAACAACAGTAATTGAACAACAAAGCTTTTACAGCTTCTGAAATGCTTGTCCCTGTTCCCTCTTTACATAGATCAAGGACAGTAAGAGGGTAATTACTGACTCACTGGCAACACATAGCCCACCAAAAGCTTGAAAATCAGTAGATATGTCATTTTTATGTTCTTAGCCCTTAATTTGATAAAACAAATGGACTGAAGAGGGCTTTTGAAGCTATTGGCTCTTCTCTTTTGCCAAAAAGTTATTTTACAGAAGTTCATTTTTTCTCTTGAGCTTCTTTTTTAGATTAGGTACCTGCAATGTCCTGTAGAGACCTAATATTGACCTACTTTACCAAGGAGGGCCATTCTTGCTTAGGTATCTCCTTATTGTAATTACACCTACATTTCCTTTTTACTAGGCACTCCTTCGTGCCTGCAGTGGTTCAGAGGTTTTTGCCTTACCAGATCTTCAATTCTCCCTTGGACAAGGTCAAACAGTACCCATAGTACAAACTAGCTGCTTTGTCTCCTAACCCAATGCCCATCCACACCATTCTTCAGCTGGAAAGTGCAGTCTCACCTGCCCAGCAACACCCACAGCATCCATCTGTTTCTCTCATCACACCACTGCCACATCACTCTCTGCAGAAGGCCACGTCAGGTGCTTGATCTAAGTTACTGCCCAAATCCTGACCCTTCTCCCTCTGTTCCTATTGCTGACAAGGACATTACAACATCATGAGCAGGTTCAGGTTTTAGAGGGAGACATGACATGAGCAAGGTTGTTTCCTCAGCTCTAGCTGCAGTTTGTATTACTTTAAAGTAACACAAAGACCATGCAACCGTGGCCTGAGATTTTTTAAGATTTGTGTATAAGATGAATGTGCCATACGTGCACAGAAATACTGAGAGAGCTTATGGTTGAAGTGACATGTTTAACAGCTGGTTTACCTGTGTGGTGATGGCACGACAACTTAGGACAGCCTAGTGCACAGATTATGAGGGACAACGGGAAACTCAACCCTGCTCAAAATAAAGGCCTAAAAACCCACTAAAGAGCATTCATTTAGTCTTCAGTGTGGGTGGAGGCAGACACACCTACAGCTTTCTCAGCACCAAGGCACCACAGAGGCAGTTTGACAGCCAGCCTTGGCAAACTTCACTTTCTCTCCATGTCAGCATCCACATCCATCGGCATCCTCAAACGTGGGATTAGCTGTAGGATAGGGCTCCCTTTTCCAGGTGCTTGTCTGCTTTCATCTTTTAAACTATCACATTTGGAAGGTGTCATGACACTTGCAAAAACATCACTTGTTGCATTTGCCATTTTGTGTAAACAATGCCCACATAAATAAATAACAGCAGTCAGACAAAATACACTATACTACATTCTTTGTCTTAACTGACAGCCCTTTAGAAACTTTACTGTTCTTTGTACCTAATCTGGGGCTAGGGCATCCAGATAAAAATAATGCAATATTTGACACCTACTTGCAGAAGGAAAAAAAAAGGAGTCTATGACTTTAAATTTGCAGTCTACAATGCAGAAAAAGTTAAAATGTTTAGCAAGTCATCTGAGTGACACACATATACAGGTTCAGTTGCGATTCACATATTTGGATCAAACCTATACAAGATATCTCAATGTATTGCCTTTTATGACAGTATGCAGAAAAGTGTGACATTAACAGAGACTGCAAAAAGAGGCTATAAAAGACTCTTTTGATTCCTGATGTATGACCCTTTACCTTTGATGAGATCATCTAACCTCTTCATACAATTATGTCTCTGATGAAAACACAAGTGAGGCAATTTTGAAGTGATACTGGAAATGCTATTTCAATAAATCACCAAAGAGAAGCTGCCCTTTTTTCTGCATTACAACCATCTACTTCAAAACCAACCCAAAGCAAACAACAGGCATCAACTGAAAGGCTAGAATATGGGAAAACAAAAGAAAGGAAGCTAGCACTACTGATGCCTTCAGCATACAACTCTGAGTCAATGCCCCAAGCCATCCAAAATAAGCCTCCAGAGAGTGCTGAGCTCTTCTTGATATCATTCACTGATGTTAAACATTTGTCCCATTTGTGTGATAGGTTAGTGCTAATAACTGCTTGCCTTGCCCAGAAATTAAAAAGCTTTTGTCATAAGCACTGGGAAATGCTACAGCAACAGAATAAAGTTTTTCAAATGAGGTGTAGGGGGATGGCAGGTGGAAGGGAGGAAGAAATATCTGGGACTAAGATCTACACCCAAATAACCAAAGAGTAAAATAGAAATTTGGTTAGCTAAGTGAACAACACAAGGTAAGACACAAAGCAGTGTGCAGATTTGAACAGTAGAAGAGGAGTGTGTAAAGAAGAAATAAAGAAAACCCCAGCCTTTATAAATACAGGAGGATCACATCTAGGGTTAAAGGAATGTTAGACATTTCAAAGCACCAGTGGGTTATTAATAATACAAGACTTGACTACAAAAGAGTTAAGTCAAATAATTATGGCTTGGAGACTAGGAAGGAACCAAAAGCTGTCCTGGCTTCTACAGACAAGTCTTACACCCCAGGGACTTTCCTGCCTGCTATTAATTCTATGTGCGCTACTCCAAAGGGAAAGCAGCTGTCCTGACTCCCTGTGCTGGCATCAGAGAGTGGGGCTCTGGGGACACTTCTTCCTCAGGATACATCTTCTCAGTTCCCAGGGAGCTCCTGGGGCATAGCCTGACTGCCATGTCTCATGCAGAGAAGTGAAAACACTGCAGGGCTGCTCTCTCCTGGACGCACTAAACTATCGATTCACTCATTTCTGGGTTTTAAATTATGTAAGTCAGTAATCTGCCTGTAATTAAGCTAGGTATGACAGAGACCGAGATCATTAGAGAACAATACTGCTAATGCAGCAATTTGGAAAACTGGTACTGCTTACAAATGGTCTGCACGTCAGTCACCAGTACACAGCATTTTTCTCCTTGGTGTATGAATGAAGCCAGTTCAATCAGCACGTACACCTATCAGCAGCTGAAAGCAACAAATCAAAGCTGATAATAGCACATTAACAGAAGCTAACTTTTAAAAATGTGCTTTAGAATGATACAGACTTAACAATAATACCAGGATTATGAAACAACTACTAAATAAAGCATTTCTCCAAGGGAAAAACTGAATATTTTGCTGTGGTGCTCATAGTACTCAGACATTTAGGAAAATTTATACATTTTAAAACAGTCCTTTATGCCCACAAGTTCTTATAACTAAATAATTTAACACTTTTTATTCTAATCACTGGGATGATATAGCTATACTTGCAAATATAGTTTTTTCAAAAAGTAAAACCCAAGTGACATTGGGAAGGATTATTCATGCTTCTAGTAAAAATGCAACAATGTGTGTTACACTCAAAAATATTCCCTACTAAATCCCACTAAGACATACACTTAAACCACTTTCCATAGTACAGCAGTAGCCATAAGGCTTTTGTGTAAAATATACTTTGAAATAGACTTAAAACGAAAATAAAATCAGGCAACTTACACTCATCACAGAATAATGAGTTTCTCAAGTTGTGCAAGGTTGCAATTACTTTGAATAATGAAGAGCTGAGGTTGCAAAATAAAAGCAATAGTATGCTGATATTTCGATAAATATTTTTACTAAATTCTAAAATTAAAAGTATTTGAGTTATTTTAAGCCGACTTTTTAATAGTGGGCTTTATTGTTTTGTTGTAATTTAATTTTTCTGTAAAAGCAGGAAACAAATTAATTTCCCTCACTTTTTATTTTTTTAACTGAGACAATTTCTTACGTAAAAGACTGCACTTTGGGTGTAAGCATTTTTTCTTATTCTGGGAATTACAGGAAAAATATTGTAGAAAATTATGCCAGAAATCAGAATGAAAAAGTGATAAGACTTTTTTTCATTAATCCCTATTTAGAACAATTAACTGAAGTTATTTTCATCTTTTCTTTTAACCAATTTCCGTCGTCATGGTTGAAATACATTTTCTCACAGTCATGTTCAATTTCTAAAGACAAAGTAACTTTAAAAGAAATTTCTCTTTTAGCATTTCTAAAAGTTTCAGTTAATTTTTGTTCCCTCACAATAAAAAAAAAAAAAAAAGACTGTACCAATTTCTCATGTGTCTTAATTTTGGTCAAAAATTCTAGTGTTGATTCTTCTTACCAAAATGTGCCCAAAAATACCTTGACAAAGTTGTTAAAAAAACTTGGTTGATATTATGACATGTTTGCTGCTTAAAAAGTAGTTTATAGAATGTTTTAGGCTGTCACTACTCCTCTACATTATATTGACTCCAAAAAAGCACTCCAGGTTCCATTTTGCAAGTATAAGCCGTAGTTTGCTCAAAGAGTATTCATTTTTAAAATAATATTTCTTCTGAACTTTTATTGAGCCCAAAATATTCCTTTGGGGATTTTTATTTTTGTTTAGCCACAAAATTAGATTAACAGTTATTTATGTAGGCCAAAGCAAAGATGACTTCTCTTCTGTAATTCAAAACAATGTGAGGTATTTGGGTACTGGTCCAAACAGAGATTGGCACAGAACCGCAATGCCTCCAGAAGATGCTGCAAGCTCCTTTACCATGGTCTTGCCTCTGCTTTATTCCCCTCCTTGTTTTCCTTGCTGAGCTCTATCTCTGAGGTAGACTAAGGGAATAAATTCCTTGTTCAGAAAAGCCTTATGAAGAAAAAATATACAAGGTCAAAAACTAAAAGGCAGTGGGGAAAGAAAATGGAAATCAATGCCATAATGACTTGCTATTTTGTAACTCCTCTTAAATTGCCATCAGAGTCTTTGAGATGCATTTTAAACCATTATAAGAATAATAATAAAAGAAATCTTTGAAAGCCTAAAGGTTTTTTTCTGTCCTCCATTTTTGGAGGATGCCAATTCTCAGAAAAAGAGTTCTTGGAACTGAAGCTTGCTGGGGAGTTTTCCCAGACTACACTTGCGTTGTCCTCATGATAAAAGACAGCAGCACAAAGGCCACATGTCAAGGTAAGTGTAGCCATGCTGGGGAGCCAGTTAGAAATACAGATGTTCTGCAGGCACATTTCTATGGCCTTCTGTGATGGAGTGATCACATCAGTGGACAAGGGAAAGGCTCCAAAAGTAAGTTTTTGTGGGTTCTGTAAAGAATCCTTTGACACAGTCCCTGACAACACCCTTCTCTCTAAACTGTAGAGACATGGATTTGATGGATGGACTGCTAGATGAATAAGAAATTGGATAGGAGGGCAGTGGTCAATGGCTCAGAGTCCTGGTGGACATCAGTGACAAGTGGTGTCCCTCAGGGGTACATACTGGGATCAGTACAGTTTAGTACCTTCCTCAATCACATGGACAAAGGGATCAAGTGCACCCTCAGCAAGTTTGCAGGTGACACCAAGCTGAGTGGTGCTGTTGGCACACCTAAGGGACAGGATGCCATCAAGAGGGCGCTGGACAAGCTTGAGAAGTGGGCCCATGGGAATCTCATGAGGTTTAACAAGACCAAATACAAAGTTCTGCATACCTGGGTCAGGACACCAAAAACTCTTGTACACAGAAGATGTTTGAAAAGAAGATGCAATTGACACCAAACTGTTTTGTTTATTCTGTTGGAAAGCAGAACTCTCAAGCACAAGTTCTGTTTGCACCTCTCTAGGAGTGTGCCACACAACACCTCAAGGCCAAAAGGACATTTTTCAGTCACTGCTGCTTTAGTAAACATACAACACTCAACACCTTTGTCTGCTTCCTCTTATTTGAACATTTAGAAACTGCTTCCTTTTATGAGGAGTTTTAAAATTCACTATCCTGTTTTTCTACTGAGGCTACTGTAACTATAGCCTCATAAAATGGAAGTGCAAAATATGACATAAGATGCAAAATAACGATATCTATATTAATACAGCAATAACTACAAATCATTATAAATATATTTTAATGTCATCTGTATATGAAAGCTTGTATGGCTTCTTCCCTTTTACAGTGAGGAAGATGACCACTTGACTCATAACAGTAAAATTGCCTTCTTTTGAAGCAGATGTCAACACACAGCATATCACATGAGCTAGAGGTCACAGAGGCAGTGGTGAGAAAATTATAAAAATGTCTAAGTTGAACTGAAATTAACTGGAAAGAAATCAATGGAATGAATCAGTAAAAAGTTAACCAAGGAAAAAGGGAAGGGAAAGATTTCTCAAAATAGGAATGTGTTGCAGGGAATGAAATCTTTTGCTCTTGTATCCTCGGTGACAAAAGTAGTGAAATCTTCCAAATTCCCTTGGGAAATTTCAATCCTAGAGCCAAGAAAATGTGCAAGGCTGGTTTGGGGCCTTCTATTATGCAGTTATCCAGTACAATGCTTGTTTTCTTCAAAATATCACTTCTAAGCAATTACTAAGTTTGTTTTTGGAAGCATTCCTAGAGAGGAGAAAACAATGCAGTTGTCTTTGTGTATCTCAAATACCATCTGATTTAATTTTTCTTATACACCACTTCAGAAGTCAGCAAGGAGTTGACCCCTTTCCTTGTAGATCAGTACTAACAAACAATTCTCCACATTTTCTGCTCTAAGAATAAAATTTTAAAAAACCCCTAACAACATAACAGGAAACCCAGGCAGGCAGCAAACCTGGCGGTTTTTGGAGGCAGAAGCTGGTCTGAAATTTAAAGTGTCATGGAGTAGTTATCCAAACTCTGATGTGGAAAATCATATAGCACCACCTTGTGAACTTCCCCTAAAAACACTCTTAAAGGGACTGATAGAGTTGGCAGCACAGACTTAGAGCATGATTAGGAAAATGAGTGAAGGCTTTGAAGGCTGGATTCAGAATACATATTCCATCTGAAAGCATCTTGTAAAAACAATAAAAAAATATTCAAGTAGTACAGAAATAATGCAGGAGTTAATGAACCTCGAAAAAGTTACCTGTAAGTATATTGAATAGGCAGACAAATACCATGAGCATTACCAAAGTCCTTCACCACAGTATATTCCAGTAGTTCTTCTAAATAATAGCCAGATCTTTGAAACTTCTGTATTTCTGCCCTCCAGGGAATGGGGCAACCCTACAGCAGTAGAGCCACTGACAGCATCAACAACCAGCTCTGAATGAAATGACAAAACCTTTCTGACAGTTTTTGCTACTTCAATCCAAGAGCAAATGCATCTGTTCTGGAGACAATTAAAAAATCAAATGTACAGCCACTGCATACCTCACACACAAACAGAGAGAGCCATAACCAAAATGTTTTTACAGAAGAGGAAGCCTTCACTGTTCAATCAAAACTCCACTTATGGTAAAGGTATCACCAGAGAAAAAACCACTGGCAACAGCTCCAGCTGTTCTATTTGAAGGGTTCATTTATTATCTATAAGAAAATCAGTGGGCCAAAAATATGAATTGAAAACTTCCATGCCTTCTCTGACCTTTTTATGGCCAGGAGGCTTTGCTATTTATTCTCCTTACCAAAAATCACAACAAGGTAAGTGAAACACTAACTTCACTAGGAGGGAACAAAAATTAATTTGATTTCCCCACGTTCATGTGACAGCAAACTGTAAAGATTCTTATTAAGAAAAAAGACCAAACTTGAGACAGCAAGTATACTGTTGTTTCCCTCTAAAATACCAAGTCTGCTATTTTTCCTCTTTTCCCTTTATACATTTTTTTTCAGTGTTCCAGTCTGATTTTGCACTGTTACTTAAAAAAGGATAAGTGACCATAATTGCACATTATATGCCAGGGAAGACTTTAGCAATGTTTTGTAAAAGGGCAGGGTACTTCAATGCCCCTTATCTTTGCAGAAATAATATGTCTCTCATAGCCTAGAACCACATTTACCTTGACTCCTGTGGCCCTGTTTTGCAAATTACAGTTCATGCTTAATTCCTCAAGTAACTGTCTTCCAGCATTTTATTTTTATTTCAGTAAAACCTACTCGTGTGTCTCCTTTGTCCAAGTGCCACACTACTTTCTATTTTCTGTAAATTAGTAACTTTTCATGACATACAACACCAAATCCTTTACTAAAGGCAGCATGAATTGCATTGTCTCAGTTCCTTTGCCAGCAAAATACACTTTTTTTACTAAACAACAGAAATATAACAGGCAAAGAGTTGTGCTGAACTCCTGCTCCTTTTTACTCTGTTTTTATGTATTTAATTACTCTTAAGTTTATAATTTGCTTTTAATCTTCGTGAGCTATTGAGGTCAGATTAAGAGGCCCATAGATAACGAGAAATGACATTGTCACCTGACACAGCGCACCTTGAAGCAAGGGATGCATTTAGAAGTCATCAGACATAGAGGGTGCTGTTGCACTAAACATCCAACAGTGATCTTTGTGCAGCTCTGAAACCACGCATTGACATTTTACTGGGTTTTATAGCTAAAACTCAGAATATTTACTGTCACTTACTAAATAATAATAAAAAAATACTACTTTAAAAATCACTTCATTTTTTAAAAAAAGCTTCACTTTTATTCTTTTAAAAGTGAAGATGTTATCTTCATGGTTTTAGTAGTAATCCATTTTCTAGTTTATAAGCCTGCAAGGAAAACATTCATTTCAGTGCCTGATACCAGCTGTAAGTTTTAAGCACAATAAGAATTATAAGATCAATTCATGTTGTAACAGTCTAACATGGAGACTTTTTGCTGGTCTTTTTTAACCATGAAGCATCAAGAACAGATTTGTCATCTTCCGTTTCTCTTGCAGAAGTCAGTGCTATTAATATTTCCCTCAAAGCAGAGAGAAGTGTCAGTCTAATAGATGGGTGACTTA
>VXAX01013969.1:0-10030 GCA_013399835.1 Leptocoma aspasia
AACCTAAATAATTCTATGATCCTCTAATAATGGTAAGTGCCATACTGTTTGCAATGAAGTCAAGATGAGTTGAGTTCTCTCTATCACAGTTGCTTTTCCAAAGGCCCTGTGATATAGCGAAAGGCACTGATTATCTCAACTCAGTGTGTCCATTGCCAGTGAAATCAGCTGATTTTTACCCCACCAAAAGCCTCTCAACTTGGGCCAATCCACTTTGCAATAAATACTAGTGTCTAATTACCTTCTAATGAGTGAAGGAACCTTAGCAGAGATGACTCAGTGAATTCTCTCCTGAGCTCCCTTTGCAGAACATTTGATGTAATTCCTGATTTTAAAGCATGTCCATGAGCTCAGCAGTCTGTGGAGGAATCTGCTTAGGCTGGGCCATACACTCTGTGGGCTCCCAGGTGTCCGTGCAGGGGTTCTGTGCAGCTCCCTGAGTTCTGGCTCTCATTGTCTCCCTCCTTTGATTTTATGGGACCCAGGCTCCTGGGGAGTGTGCTTGGCTGATTTTGTCCCTATCAATTGGCAAGCCATCAGAAATGGGGTGGCCAGACCATGACTTTTGAGATGCAGGTAGTTTGTGAGCAGCTCAGGTGCAGCTCCCAGGCAGTGCTAAACTGTGTAACTTGTAGCCCTGAGTGACTGCCCTGCCTGGGAGCCTTCTGGGTGGTAAGAGTCACCAGGTGTAGGAAGAAGTCAAGCACAACCAGTGAGAGGTGCTGAAGGAGAATGTCACTGTGTGGTTCAGGGATGTGTCTGCATGCCTGACCAGCTCCTGCTCAGCGATTACCAGTGCTTGATCTCCCTTATGTCATTTCCTTTTCTGAGTAATGGAAAGTGGGAACTGTTGCAGTTGAGGATATTTTTTTGTTTATTTCTAAGAGTCTGTTGGAGTGTGGGCTGTGTTCTTATGAGGGGTTTGGGTGTTCTCCATGTTCACATGCCAGCTTTTGAAACTTTACTTATTTAAATTATTAAGCAGAAGAAATGAGTGCTTTGTTTCCAGCAAGAACTTGTTGCTCAGCCTTGTTTGACGACTTGAGCAGGTTTCTGCCAACACTTTTCGTATTTTCCTTAATTCCTGTTCTCTCAGTGGGCCTGTGTGGAACCAAACTAGGCTGTGGAGAAGGTGGATGTGGTGCTTGCACTGTTATGATATCCAAGTATGATCCCTTTCGGAAGAAAATCCTGTATCCTTTCCCATCTTGAACTCTGCAACAGAGAAATAAAATGGGGACTGATCCAGGTTCCTGACATACCAGACATAGTACTATTTTTTAAAAGAAGTTACATAATGAATGTTTCTGCAAAAACATAATTTTTCACTTTCAAACATAAGCTCAGAAGGCTAAGATAAGAAAGTATTTTTCTTAAAGCATTGCACAATGCTGATAGGGAGCTATTTCTTTGTCCCCTGCAATATCTGCACTGATTCTAATGTAACTTTTTCCTGTGAGAAAGCATATAATGATTATTGTGATAAAATCTTTATTGTTATTGTATTATGACAATAATCTCCTTTCTGTATGCCAGCAGATATTAACTTTTTTCTCTACTTTTACTGTAACCTTCAGAATTATTTCCTGAGACAAAATTTCCTCCTGTTCTCACTTTAATTAATTGAAGGGAGAAACAATGGAATCAAACAAAAAGGGGAATGCAAAGAGAGGATGAGACAGAGAGACAGGCCCCAGTTTAGTTTTACTGTGAAGAACAAAAAAGCACTGAAGTCTTTAATATATTTGGAATAATGCTTGGATATACTATAACTTGGGTCCTCTGAGTGGTTCTGCTTAATAGCATGGCCATGAACAAGATATCTTTAGGGTCATTATTCTGTCTTGATAGAAAGGAGATGAAATAGATAGTTCTTATATGAGTTTTGGCAACATTATTCTCTTTTACCTTCAGTACAGACTTTTCCCTCATGTTTACCACCTAGAAACAGCTTTCTAGCTAAAAGACTGAGAACACCAGGCTCTTACATAACTTTGCAAGCATTCAGCTGCACAACACCTTGGCATTTGTAGTCTGCCCCTATAAATTACTTATATGGGTTCTGCATCTTAATGTGCAAGGATGTTTAAAGTTGCTATATCTAGGTGAAATCCTGTGGTGTATGCCCAGATCAAACTGCAAGGGAAATTGTTAAGAACCTTGGATGACTGGGTGCTGTAGGATTTGGCTTGTAATTAATTATTGTATCACATCTATTTAAGTGCTCCTATGGTCCACCGCTGTAACTTCTGAGTACTCTTCACTGCTCCTGTTCGCTTTTTCCTTTGCTGAGCAGCACTGTCAAATGAAATTACCTTAATGTACTGTTTTAGCCACCATACTGCCAATGCTTGTCTCTTCCCTGTCTGTGCCCTGCATCACGTGGCTGTAACTACCGTTGAAGGCATAGGAAACACAAAATCCAGGCTGCACCCTGTCCAGGTAAGCTCTTAATACTGGTAACTTCAAAACCCTCTATGCATGTTTTCTTATGCTAATTAAACCTGTTCAGGACACTGAGACCTCCACCATAATGCTAAAGCCATGAGGCTGGCTCTCCACATGAGCAATCCATACTTGCAGGAATGTCTAAGTGACAGAATCAAACTCCTGAGACAATGCTACAGCTGTTCTGCCCCTAACAGGTTAACTGGTGCTGTCCTGGCTGAATTGCCAATGCTTTTGTCCTTGGGCTGCATGGCTGGATTTGGTCCACATCCTGGTCTGCGAAGGCTGATGTTGTGGGGAAAGCCAGTATGATGACCTAGAGCTAGGAAATCTGAGATAGCTTTGGGCTCTCCTATGGCCTTCCATGAATGACTTTGGTTTTTGATCTTGCATAGTTGGGAACCTCCCCTGCAGTAGTGAAGGTAAGGTTTGGTTCAGCTATGTTTCTGGAGGGGTGACAGGAATGTGCATCCTTGCTCTTTTAGCAAGGTGTTACAATGCAGCCTTGCCTCTCTTTGTCAGAGACCTGCTCCCTTAAGGTAAACTGTAATTCATCTCAGTTTGCACAGTGGGTAGGACTTGTGCCAGTATCTGAGGGAGTAAACAACAAAGTGAAAAATAGGTTTGATGTGCATGGATGGATGGCATCCAGTCTGACCTGTATTTATTTGTCTTCTTTTCTCTCCCCCCAGCTAAAGATTCTGACAGCTAAGTTTTGAAATTCAAACTCAGGTCTAGGCAGGTAGCCCAAACCTTCCTAGTATGGTAAATCTGAAGAACTCCTGATCTCCTTGGAATCTTCTAGTGGCCTTCAGGCACATTTTGAGTTCAAAGCCTAGGTGCAAACTTTTCAAGCTGCTCTCCTCTTTGAAGGCTGTCTCACAGATTAATTGACCAGAGAACATTTGATGATAATCTTAGCTCCTCTGTGATACTGGGTTTTGCTTTTAACAGAAGTGTAATAGAAACAAACACAACAATGAACTCACCTTGATATTATGGGCTAATTGTGGTTTTTACTTTCTCTCAGGAGAGAATAGCAAAAAGTCATGGGTCCCAGTGTGGCTTTTGCACTCCAGGCATTGTCATGTCCATGTACACATTGCTTCGGAACAACCCCGAGCCCCACATGGAGGACATCGAAGATGCTTTCCAAGGTAATATTCATAGCCCTGCAGGGGTGCAACCTGTTCTGCTTTTATTACATCTGCTTCACCCAGTGGGATGGAGGTGCACCATTATTTAATGTATTTTGTTAAAAATAGCTGATGGTTGTGAGGTTAAGAAGTAGCTTTTCCACTCGGAGACCAGCCAGGTGCTATGAAGTGAACATCATAGTTCATAAGCAGGGGCAAGTGGCCTCAGTCTGGGATTAGGAACCCACTAATCTTAACAGCAGGCCAAAAGCTGACCTGTCCTTGAGGGGCATAAAAGTGTCCTTGTTTATTCATTGCTGTCACAAGAGCCTGCAGAGGTGACAGAGAACATGTCCTCAAGTCAAGGACCAAGACAGCAATGTGCAATGATGGAGTGGGGCAGAATCCAACAGTGTAAATCCTGTGAGAGGCTGCTGTTGTTCCTGAAGTTAGAGTCATTAGTGTGCTTCCAGCAGTGATCTGAGAGGAATGATGATGCAGCAGAAAGCAATCTCAGTGTAATTCAGGAGACAGACTAGTTGGTATACTGATAAGACTCACACAATTGAGATAAATGAATACTGAATAAGACAGATTGAGTTTGTTCTACATGAATTTCCATTTAAATTTCAATAAAAAGGAGTGGTAGGGTTGTTGCAAGGTTCCTAATGAAATTTTCCTCCTCCCAGTTTTTTCATTAGCTGTATCAAGATTTGACAAGCTTTTGTGAGAAACAATAGAATATTCTAAAAGAATAGAAGTTTTTAGCCAAATGACACTAAATCTTTATCCTTTTGCTCTGGCAATGCAGGGAACTTGTGTCGGTGTACAGGCTACAGAGCCATTCTGGAAGGATACAGGACATTTGCTAAAGTAAGTGGCTTCAGATGATGTTTTAGAAAAAATCTGCAAAGTTGGCTGTCTTTCTCTCTGTTACTGAAACACACCATGAACTCAAATGGGGAGGAAGGAAATAAAAAAGCTCCAATAACCCAGCTCCAACTCTTGACCTCTTTGTATGTGATTCATGTGTTAATAATTCAGATAGAGCAAACCCTTTACTCTCTCCACTTGCTGGGGACACTTAAATCTGATGATCCCTTTTTGGATCACAGGTAATCAGACTCTCTAACACTTTTCTGTAAGTCTCAGAAAAACTCACCCTCTCTGCATACTACAGCTTGCAGCTGATCCTGTGTGGACGAAGTGTAAAGTGTGTGGTGCACTGGTAGGGACACGCTGTGGAGGAATCTGGTGAGCAATTTGCTTTTTTGAAAGATCAGCTGCAGAGCAGGAATAGTTGTGGAAAGAAGTCTGAGTCCCTATTTTACAGCTCTTGCCCAGAATTCTTCTGCTGGTTTGGGTGAGGTATGAAACTTTGCCATAAATTTTCTCTAGTCCCTTTGTACCTGAAAGAGTGCTGGAGGCTGTGAAGAAGAGTAGATCATTATGTACTTCAGTGATTACCAGCCACTCATGGGTCTACACTGGTATTAAATATCAAAAGGAAAAAATTTGCAGTGATGCTCAATAATTTCATTTTATTATCCAGAACTGCAATAAACAAAAGAGAATACAAGCAGGAGTGAGATCCAAATGGTTGACAGTTTCAGGTTTAAAGCTTTTAGAAGCCTTGGATTTCCAACAGGCTTTCCACAGTGTCTCACCAAAGGCTTTTAAAGACAATAGGGGTTAAGAGGGAAGATCTCTGTATGGATGAAAGATTGGTTAAAAGGCAGTAGAGAAAAAATGGCGTATTTTTGCAGTGGAGGGGGGCCACTGTTGTGGAGTTGTGCTGGGACCTGTGGTGGGAAGCAAGGCTGTTGCACCTATCCCTAAACGTGGTTTAAAAGAGTGTGAGTAAGGATATGAGAAAATAAGCTACCAGATGCCAAGTTAGTCTGGGTAGTGAAGGTAGGAATTGGCTTTGAGGAATTTCTGAAGGATTTCATGAACCTGAGAGACTGGAGAATAGAATGGGATACAAAACAGAAAACTATTCCATGGCTCTTCCTATACTTGAGTACTCTGCAGTTCTGCTCCTCTCATCTCTAAAAGGATATAGAAGAATAGAAGAAGATTCAGAGAACTGGAACAAGGATCTGTGGCAATCTGACTTCCATACAGGGAAGCACAGAGTGCACCTCAGCCTGAAAAAGAGATGCCAGGGAGAGGAAGGGACTCTACATAGCACAAACAGTGGTTTCTGTTGACCTCTGGTAGAGATCAACAGAATTGTGATTACAGCTGGAATGTGAACAGGCATCTGCTATTTCCTGCCTCTCCCAGTCAAAGAGCATTTCAAGAAATGGTGATAAGTGATTTTCAAGAAATGGTAATAGGAGTGAGATTGAAAACAAAGGCAGATGATCTGCCTGGTGGTAGAGTACTGGTATTGTACTGTATGTGCTTGTCCCTTTCAGCCTTCTCCGGGTGCCTCCTCACAGTCCAGAGACAATGGTTGAATGGTCAGAATAGTTCCAAACCAGAACGAGAGGTTTATCAGTACACTGGGCATGACACTGCAGCATATTGCCTTCCATTGGCAAGAGAAACACCTATGTGGTTGGCACCTTCCTTCTGCTTTGGATATTGCTCTCAAAAGGGGATCAAACTTACTTCATTTCCTTGTAATCTTCACATTTTTTCTCAGAACAGCTTTTGTTCCCACAGGACATGAATTGCTGTGGCAGAGTTGCCAATGGCACTGGATGCTGTCGTAGTGGGAGGGAAAATACCATGGTAAGATGCATGTTAAAACCCATAACCTCAATTTTCAATATAGTGTTGGAGCTTTGATGTGTTAGTCACTTCTCTGGCTCTGCTGTGGTGCAGATACTCAGAGCTCTTTGAGCTGTTTTTGTTGTCCATCTCTTGGAAAATGCTGGGACTGTGTATGTCCTGATGAGCATGAATGGCCATCATGACATGGGTTTTAAAACAGTGACGTTCCTTCTGAGTCTGCAAGGTGCAACCCTCCTGTGAAATAGCATGGTGACAACTGTAAGCAATGTGTTGGCAGCTTCTGATGCACTGAAGTGATGCATCTTTCTGTGAAAACAGGTCTAAATTCCCCACTGTGATCTTTCCCAAACTTTGCCGTCCAAGGATAAATGAAGTAATTTCCTCTCTATTCCAAAACTGTACAATTGGAATCTTTTGGAATATCTGGAGGGGAAAAAAGTTAATCACATTGTATGTATCAGTCTAGGTACAAAACAAATGAAGGAATGGGAAGAAGAAATTGGTGCATAAGGTTGTGTGAGTATAAAATAAATTTAGAAAACAGAGTAATGAAATTCATTACCAGAAATTTCCCAGGAATTTCTGTGGATTGTTTTTTAGGAAGCATCTAGTGTTGCATGGAATACTCCAACAATTAAGACTGCTTGGAGTCCTTTCTTTCAAGCAGTTTATTAATGAAAAATGTTACTGCAAATTTCTGAAATCTGGGGATTGATAAAAGAGGAGGACTATATTGTGTAAAAGTTGCAATGTTCTGACTATGTTTAGAATAGTCAGAATAGCTGATTGTATTTGTTTAGAATAGCTGAAGTGTGCTTTTTTCTTCTCCAGAATGGGGGCTGCTGTGGAGGAAAAGCCAATGGTCCAGGGTGCTGCATGAATGGAAAGGAAGACAGTGTGGTAAGCTGCCTCTCAACTAGGAGTTTTTCCTTTATTTCTGATGTTTGAAAGTCTTAGATCTAGCTCATTGTATGCCCAAACCCAATGCTTTTATTTTAGCTATATTTATGCAAAACAATTTAGACAAATTTATATTTGACCTCAGAAAAGGTATATTTGACATGATTTAACATGCCAGTGTGGAAAGGATGTCACTTTTGATTGACTAAAACATATTAATGTGTTCAGGGTTGAGGGTTCTGACAGGACATGCAGGGGAATCAGAAAAGTATCACTGAAGAACCTTAAATGCTGTATCAGGTGGCATCATTTTGCTGTGTTTGCCATATTTTGCTCTTCTAAATAGTAACAGGGATTTGAGTAGAAAGAGGAATGAGTTATGGTTGTATGTGGAGAGCTTTCTTCTCAGTCATTTGCATTGTCTCTGTCATAGACAATGACATCCTCCAGCCTGTTCAATTCTTCTGAGTTCCAGCCATTGGATCCCACACAGGAGCCAATCTTCCCACCAGAGTTAATGGTAAGTTCATTCTGAAAGAAACAGCAATGATTTGTTGGTTTAGTTGTTCTGTACAAGGTTTGAGTGACTCTGTCCTGAGGAAATGGCAGGGCAAAAATGGCTGCTAATGAAAGAAAATGCATGGGCATGAACCCTTCCCTGTTTTATAAAACAGAAGGTGTTTCAGCCTTCAGAGTGTTTTAAAAGAAATATACAGGCCAGGTGCCTGCTGCAGCTGTCTGGCTTTCTTTCTGGTTCTCACCATATGTGCCTCTGCTCTTGGGTTGCTTTCCTTCCCAGTCACTGCCTGTCTGGGGGTGGAACAGTAGCTAAAATCCAAATGTCAATTTAATAGGTCAGATGTGAATTTCTACATCAATATATCAATATAGATATATCTATACAGATATATCTGAGCTGGTCTCCCTGTGTTCCCTTTATGGTGTAGGAAGAGAAGTAGGAACTGCAGGGTGTAGCTGAATATGTGTCTCAAAGAGTTGTCTTTTCAAAAAACTTCCCTCACCATAGCAGGAGTAAAAGTTGGTTGGCTCACAATGACATTAAAAGTTAGGTGAGATTAGTTTCTCTCCATGTTCATTCCTGTCTTTTTCGAGGATCCTCCCCCCTAAGCAATGTGTCCCAGCCAGGAATCTAATCCAGCACATGACACATTTACAGCTTCCTTCTGAAATTCAATTTAACAACTGAAATCCAGTCATTAATTCTGCTGCTGTACCCAGCTTCAATGTGTCATGAGCTACAGCATGAGTAAGTTCTCTTAGACTGTAGCATAAGATATATTCAGCTTGAGATAGGGCTCCTCTGTTTCTTCTCCAAGATGTTCTCCTGCCCAAGGGTTGATCTCATGTTTTCTTCAGTCACTGGATGACGTAGTTAAGAAGGGAATCAGAACCTGGCCTAGCAGGTTAATTGCAATTAATCAGTGCTAAAGACTGACATTTTTGGATTGAGATGAGCATGGAAAACCCATTGAAGCAACTGAAGCCATGGGCATGTGCCAGAACCTCGGTCAGATGGAGCTTGCTGGCATAGATCTTGCTAAGGAGATGTGGCAGCAGGATGTACCTGTCAGTATCAGGAAGGGAGAACTTTTGTCAGCATGAGAAAGACTTTCATCACTGCTAGCAGAAGGATGGGGAATGGCAAACTGCCAACAACACTGTGGGTATCCCAGCCCCCTCTCAGTAACTCGGCTGAGATGGAGCCCAGCGTGGCACAGGCATGGGCAGCATGTGAGCAGTGGTTCTTGGCTCAATGTGGGGGCTGAGCTCTGTCTAAATTCCCTTCTGCAGACTCAGAGGAACAAACAGCAGAAGCAGATGTGTTTCAAAGGCGAGCGTGTGATGTGGATCCAGCCCACAACTCTCAATGAACTGGTGGCTCTCAAATCCCAGTACCCCAATGCCAAACTCGTTGTGGGGAACACAGAAGTGGGTAAGAGAAAGAGCTGATGCTTATTGTGAACAGCTGGAAAACCTTCCATGAAGTATTTTATGAGAACAGTGCAAATGAAAAACTCTTTCATGTCATTGCTTTTAAAAGAGTTATTTATTTTCAGGTTGTATGTAGGAACAAATTTTCTTCTCAGGTAGCTTAATGTCAGTGAATGTTTTTCTCCATTCTTTGCTGTGCCAGGTGAAAAAAATGCTAATGCGGATATCTGAGCCTTTGTGCTGTTTTGTGGAATTTTGAGAAGAGGGGAGTGACATAAAATGTCCCCATAATCAAATGAATTCAGTTGTGAAAGCTGCATTTTGAAGGAATTTTTAGTGAGAAAACTCTCAAGACTTGAAATCTTACTGCCTTCTCACACCAAATAGATACCTTTGCAAACATAAATGCTGAGGAGGAGAGTTCAGACATATTTAGTAATTCTGTTGTCTTGAGCAATTGGTTCATGAAATAATTACTAAATGTTGTAGGGTTTATTGTATTAATTTTCCTTTCCTGAAGGATTATGTGCAGCAGTATCCATGTCACACAAGTACCAAACTGTGTCTTTTCCTTAAGGTATTGAGATGAGGTTAAAGAACCTGCTGTATCCAGTGATAATAGCACCATCATGGATCCCTGAAATGAATGCTGTTCAGCACACTGAAACAGGTGAGCAAAAAAGAGGCAGAACACCTGCGAGGTAAGTGGAGACTCCGTGGGATAATAAAGAGGGTGTGAAGGAAAATCCCCAGATTAAAGATTGTTTTCTGTATGCATTATACCTTTCCCATGCAGGAAGTCAAGTGAATGATATGTAAAAAAGTGAGCTGGGGATGTTTAGCCTGGA
>VXAX01013970.1:0-10145 GCA_013399835.1 Leptocoma aspasia
AAAAAAAAGAAAGAAACAAACAGTAAAAAACAATCCCAAACCCCTTTCAATAAGAATTGAAAGCAGAAGTAAATGAAATTTCAAAGACCGCTCTTTAGCTTCTCTGAAGTCTCATTTGTATTTAATAAACTACTGTGATAGAGCATATGCCTTCAAATTATTTAATGCATCTATTACAGGAGATATTCAAAACTGACCAGCAGGACAATTGTGCCATTCATGTTCATATTTCAATTAAACGTTTGTAAATGAGACATTTTGCCTCATTGTAAGGCAAAGTGTAAAGACTGCAATGTTCTTAACACATCGGCAATTTTAAGATCAGTGGCTAATGAAAAATCACATTGCTGACCCCATTTTAAAAGTAAATACAATGTCAATGCCTCAATGCTGATTTTGAGTATTAAACTAGTCGCAGAATTGTCTCTGAACTCATGGTTTCCCAAAGCAAATATATCTCAGGGAAAGGTCAAATGGTTTAGGTAAAATATTGGAATCCTTTTGACAGACAAAGTTGTAAAGGGAGTTGTGGAGTTACAGAAAGTTGATAATAGACTTTGGCTCAATAGGAGGACATAATGTGTGGGAAATTTTAAAAGAGAAAATTCAATAACTTAATTTGTCATAATTTTCAACAGCAAAATTGTCTTCTGCTAATATGGAGAGAATCTGCTGTGCTGTGTACAACTGAAAAGAAAAACTTTAAAAGAAAAAAATCACGAGCACAAAGCAGTCTATCAAACACTTCTATCTAGAAAATACTGGTACTTAATTCTGGTCTTCTTCATGCTCCTTGGCTGAGGATCAAAATTCTTATTTGGACAAAACTCTCACAGCTGTCTTTCTCTAGATTTTTGCCTAAGCAGAAGTGACAAGAATTTGCCATTTTGTACACCAGCCTGGTTTTCTGCACTCTCGTACAAATTTAAGCCACTGGCTTCAGCTGAATTATTTTTGGTATACATTATTGAATGAGAAAGAGCTGATCTCTTGGATTATACATTTTATTTACATAATGTAAATGTAACTCTAAGTCTTTTCATGAAATTACCACTAATGAAGCCTAGGAAATTTATTGATGGACTGGGGAAATCTTTCTGTCCTAATCTTCTTTTTTGTGTGTTACTTATTGTAATAGAATCAATAAAAACAACAGTACTGAGAAAGGAAGTAGAAGAAAGAAAACTACTTGGTGGCTAAGCACACAGGCACAAAGGCACAGAAAACAGCAGCACAGGGATGAAATATTCTTTACAGAGTGCTCCTAGTCAAAGCAAAATGAATGAGCCATATGAAATCCTGCTTCAACTTTTATATTAATATAACGAAAACTGATTTTTAAAATGTCTTGCATTCAATTATGAGAAAGATTGAAGCAACATATATTTTAGAGTTAAAAGTAAACAAACACTAAATGAATGAATGAACATTAAACAGTAATGTATTTAGAAAATCTATCTAATCACGCCTGACCCTGAAACATATTTGGTGAAAAAATTCCATAAATATGGTATTCAGCTGTAAGAACTGCAAGTATCAGATCCAATGCCTATGCCTGCAATTCTTTAATACAAATGAATATATTTAACTTCTATCTTTCTAAAGTAAAACAACTCTTTTCCATAACAAACTATTTCTTTTTCTAGGAGAAATATATTTTTTAAGACAATGCCTATTTAACTTTTAAGGTCTTAAAAAGATTTCTTATGCAACCCCATGAGCAGATGCCTAAATAGGCCAGGGAAACAAAGAAAAAATGTTGATAAAATACAAAGTAATCTACCATATTTGTAGTTATTAACAAGAAACATGAACTACAGAAAGATGCTCCACATCCTCTTTATTTGGGCAACCTGTTCAATGGAACTACTTGCACCAGGAGAGCAGAATTTTGGTCAAATATGGGTTCAGATGCACCTTTAAAAGGAGTACAGAAAGGCAGAAGACTCCAGAGGAATGTTTCCCCTGGGAAGAGTGGTTTATTGCAAAAGCAGGAACATAAAAATTGAAAATGAAATACACAGTCCTTACTGTGTCAATGGCTTAATGGCTGAAGTCAAAGAAGTCCAGGCACACTGAAAAGTGTGTGTAAACTCACTTTTATGCTGTATTTGGTTGGAGGGGGGCATGATATATATCTTTCTCTCAGACTTGACTGCAGGCAGAAA
The DNA here is from genome assembly GCA_013399835.1 of Leptocoma aspasia. Classification (NCBI taxonomy): domain Eukaryota; kingdom Metazoa; phylum Chordata; class Aves; order Passeriformes; family Nectariniidae; genus Leptocoma; species Leptocoma aspasia. The sequence goes on from VXAX01013970.1 coordinate 2,169, forward strand.
ACATTCTGAAGGACCTTTTGTTTGATTTCTGGTGGCTGAGTATCCACCTTGGGCTTTCTCCTTATGTATGGATCTACTGAGACGTGCTGCTGTTGAATTCAATGGAATTGAGCCCTAACTGTGATTGGGATATGAGGACACATAATTAGCTGTGTTAGAAAACTGACCCTCAGTCTTTCATTAAGATGGAATTTTACCCTGTAAAATTTGAATTAGTAAAGACATTTTAATCAGGAAAATAAAATAACCAAATTATTCTCCTCTGTTGTTATTTTTACACCGCAGTGAGACAATGGTAGGGAAACTCACTTTAGGTGATATCACTTAATTAGGAAAAGCATCCTAATCAGATCCCCCTCCAATTGCAATAACTGTGGGGAGTCAAGTACGTTTCTCTATCAAAGTAGGAAGCTGCACTGAAGTATAGATATTGATAATTTAAACTGTAACACAAGAGCAATAGAAGAGAAGGCACAAACACTAAGAAAGCGACCTCCTGTTTTCTATACCCCAATTTCAGGACTGCTTCTAAAAGATACATGCTACAGCTCTTATGACATTTCTGCACTTCCACTTACTAAAATAATGGCAGGATCACTACTTTCATATCTAAGACTCAATGGCATGGCACATAGACTACACTCACTGGTGATTCAGTATGAGTAAGTGAGACCACCTCACTCCTTGCATTTTTCTGGTATTTCTGTCCGTCTTACTTAGTGTTGCACATTACATATGGGAAACCCAGAGCCTGTTATGGCCACAGAGAACCTCTTGCTGGAAGGTTCCTGTGGTTAGCACCTATACTACCTGGTACTTTTGGAAGTACAGTAACCCCATATCCTCTGATTCAATTAAGGCAACTGTGGATTAATGGTAAATTAAGCCTTCTGTATTTATAAGTATGCTTACAGTTTCCCTCTTTACATTTATCTCCAATATTATGAGTGCCTATTAATGATAGCATTTTACACCATTCAGTTTTTTGCATAGGAAAAGTGGCTTTGGCTTACTGGGCCTGATACTCTGCCTTCTGCACCACACTAATGCAAAGCCTAGGAACTCCAGAAATCCCTTCAGTTTCAGAGTAAATCTTAGGGTTTACTTCAGTGAATCAGGTTTTTAGTGAGGCACCTCCCCCCTAACTACAAGTAGCCATCCATAATAAAAGCTGTACAGAAGGGAAAAGGAAATAAATACTAAAGTACTACCAATTACATGCAACTAGTTGCATTGCCAACACCAATCATTGAAAAGTTACAAAACAGGCTTTAAGATAACAATTTTTAATACATGTGTAGAATCCTGTTTATGCACTTACTAAATTTGAGTGTTTGGTTTCCCCCAGAGTTTTCCTAAGCAAACAGCTGTTAGCAACTTCAGCACTAATTTGGGGGGAAAAAAAATCAATGCTTATATATTGACTACACAGTGTATAGTAGATTTTTAAAAAAGTTTTTGATAAAGTTCTTCATCAAAGACTCTGAAATTAAACTGTCCTGGCATAAGATGGTAGGTTTTCTGCTTCAGTTATAGGAATAATCGTCTAGGTTTTACCATGTTGATGAAAAATATGGAAATAGGTTACCAGTACCTTCCAGCTAAACTCTGTCCAGAACACTCATAAATGATGAGGGGGTGCCATGAGTAAAGAGAGACTGTTGCTGATACTCAAGCTCTTCAAAACTAGAGCTGATTATGGAGAATTTTAGAAAGATCTCAAGATCTCACATTGAGTAAGTGGCCACTAAAATGACTATTAAACCTAATGTTGATGTATGCAAAGTAACAAATCTGAAGAAAAACAACCCCTTTACATACAGCTCTACATACACAAAGATAGGCTCTAAACCAACCAGCAGTGAGGGAAGGAGCTTTTGGCCATCTTTTTGTATAGTCCTCTGAAAATATCAGCTCAATGGTCAGTAATGACATATGTGGAACATGATATGTTAGAGATTACTGGGGGAGATAGAGACAAAAGCAGAAAGTATCTCCACGTCAATGAACAAATTCATACCACAGCCACACATTAGACTATAGCCCTACAGTGAAGCCACCACAAAGGAAAATAAGATTACAATGGATTTGGGGAAAAAAATAGAAAACCAGATCAGGATTATCAGTAGGATAACATAGTTTCTTACCAAGTCTTAGTTTATTACACTAAGACTCTTCAGCTTGGAAATGTGAAGAATGGAAACCTGTGAAGAATGACATGAGGAAGGTGAATAAGGAAGAACAAGAGGGCATCTAGTGAAAGGATGAAGTAGTAGGTTGAAAAGTAACAAAAATAAATGCTGCATAATCTTTTTTTGTGAAATTCATCGACACAGGGTTTTATCAGGCCAGAAGTGCAAGGGGGTTAAAATACCTCAGACAAATTTATGAAATTAAACTCTTCATGTGGTTACTAGCCACAGCATGACCTCAGTGCAAGTTTCTGCTCAGGAAATCATTAAACCATTGATTTCTTTTATGTCTAAGAGAAAACATGGTAGTATCATGCTGTACTTCCCCTACCTACTAGATTCTGAGAGTTTGCCATTGAACACTGTCAAACACTGCATCCTTGATCATTTAGACCTGATCCAACAAAGCCATTCTCTGGTTATGTTCATATAAGAATTGCCTGAAGAAATGAAAACGGACATTTTCATGTAGCCACATGATTCTAGGAAACAGAAATTTTGAATAAACCTAAATATTAGGAGTTTCCTCATAACATCACAAGATGTGAAAATGTCCATGTGGTGACCTGGAGAATCTGTATATAATTAAAAATTCCAATTAATTTTATTAAACTCCTATGCCATTGTTTTATCTTAAAAGCTTCTGAATTGGCTATTTTTCATCATGGCTCTGCCATGTACCCAACTACTGAGAAACAATCAAAACTAATTTTCAAGAAATGGAATGGCTGAAACCACTTATTTCCAGCCTTTCTGAAGGATTTGAAAGAGAAGAGGAACTAACAGGACTGCTTTTAAACCACACAGTTTGAAAGACTGCAGGGTCACTCGAAGGTAACTTGCAGACAGACAAAGGATGCTGGAGCAGAACAGATGGGCATACTTCCAAAGCATAATGGTTCTGTTTAACTGCAAGATCAGATGAAAGAAAATAAAACAGATATTCAGAAGGAAAATTCTACAGTTCAGGGAAAAGCTTATGATGGCAGGATAAGAAAGACAAAGATTTTTGCAGAAGTACTCTTACCTGAATGTGGAGGACAAACCAGACTGAGGAGGTAAAAAAACACCTGTAGAAGTTTGTTATTGTTGTCTGTCCAGGTACAGAGTGACTGATTTAAAAATCTTCCCAAACTTTGTGTTGTCCTACATATGCCCAGGAAGTGACAAAGAGGAGCTTGGAAAGTTGGAGCTTGAGGTACTTCCTTTAATGAGAAGCCTAGCAAGCCAAAGCTGCTCTTGCTGGCTTATGGCAGGTGGCCATCAAGAACCCATTTTTGTAAAGGGATTAAAGATGAATAGCAGATGCCTAGGATACATGTCAGAGATGTCAAGGAAAGAAGCAGTGCTGCAGATTACTCAGACTGAGGAAAGATTAAGAGCAAACTGATCCACAAAGCTAGGATGCAACCACAGAGTGTGTAACGGGATGAGCTTTACTAGGACTGACTTAGAATCAGTGAAATAAAGAATAGAACAGGGGAGAGCAGAGAGCTTGGAGGACTGAAATTCAACTGCCTGTTTGTGTGCAGCCTGACACACTGCAGTGCTGATCTCCTCTAGCCTACAGAAAGAAAGAGAAAATCCAAGCCTCTACTGACTATTCCTGTGGTCGCCTTGGGTGTGCATGGCCAAAGGCTAAAGCTTCCTTCCTTCTGGCTTCCACTAGGCATGGAGTGACTGCTGCAGAGCATTCACTTTGCTCATGCTCACTGGACATTTGCACTTTCAAGTTAATGCACGGAAAAACTCCCTTTGCAGACCCTCTGCTTTACAATGAATTTTACCTTGGGGTAAACAAATGGGGTTTTATTGCTCTAACATTTAAAGTGATTTTCTGTGACATGTATACTACCCATATATTTTACTTGTAGCAGGTACTGAATAACTGATGCTTTGAGGAAAAGACCTACAACTCCATCCAAATCTGCTACTCTGATTGACCAAAGGTTTTTTTTCCCAGCTTTTCTAACCTGAAACATCTTCTGAATAAGCTGATGCTCTAGAACATCTTTGAAGCTTAATTTCTAAACAGACCACCATTTCCACATGCTCATGTACAAGGGCAGCTTAGTTTGCTCCTCTGTATATTCTAGGTCAACGTGAACATGTAATGTTCACGTTGTAGCAGTGATGGTCTAAGGGTGCAAGCGAGAGCTGACAGACCTGGGAGAAGCAGAGACCTTCCAAGCACAAAACCTTGAATTGTCTCTATTTTTCTAAATAGTGGGTCTAATCAAAGATGTTATTTCTGCAAATTTAACTTCACATATCACAGACCTGCACACTGTTACTTTTATAAAGTAACACTGCCTAGATAAAACTCTTATGTATTTTCATGCTCCTTTTCACTTTCAGAAAAAGATTAAACCATAAATAATATTTTAGATCTACGCTAATCTCAGTAAATATATTTACTTCATTTTATGAAGTTACTAGAAAGTCTTTATTTGATTTTATCTAATTATCACATAAATGCAGGAACATTAAGTGGGCTGATGTCAGCAATCAGGACTGCTTGTTACACAACATCAGTAACAGGGGCTCAGGTATGAAACAACTGTAATTATAGGTATTTAGCCAAAATGTATGTCAGTTCTAACTGATTAGCTGTGTAATTCTTTATAAGCAATTGAAATACTTTATAAATAAAAATTGCAAACTTAGCAACCAACAATATAGTCATAATATAGAAGTTTGACTGACTGTACCATGATACTTAATTGTCTATGTTTTAACTTTTGCTGATCGTTGGAAGCTTCTTCCTTCTTATAATTCCTTTATTGCATATTTTTGTCCTCCTATTTTTTTATTACTTTAGTTTGTTTGGTTTGAGATTAACATAATGGCTAAAGAAAGATACGTCTAAATAAGGTTCAGAATACATCTATCTTGCATATCCATTAAAACTTGATTCTACTACGGCAGACACAAAAAAAATCTCTCAAAAATATTTCATCATGGTTTCATCAAGCTTGATGGTACAATTAGACAGTACTTTTCCCTGGACTAATCAACACATGCATCATTTTGTCAAGTGTTGTGTCACTGGGGCATTTATCCATTCAACACCATGTTGTGGCTATTGCAGCTGACTTAGCTAGCTTGTCATGGTGAAAACCAACCCTTACCAATATTTAAGTGATTCTTCTTTTTCTTATATCAACTGTTGCTTTAAAATAAGGGACACAAAAGTACAGACAAGGTGCAATGACATACAGGCTGCACCAGAGTGACACAGGTGTACTCACGTAGTATCAATTACTGACATCCATAAAAACCAGGCATACCATCAGCTATGAGGTCGTATCAACTGAACTACAGAAAAATGCTTTCCTCTGGGAGGCACATGAAAAACCTGTCTTGGTTAATGTCAACTATGTAACATTTTATAAACCCCACTGAATTATTGCATGTCGCATAGGCCTGCCAACAAAGTCCTGCAGCAGGTCTCTGCAAGTACCTATTCTATACCATACATAAAAACATCAAATATAAAGCCCAGTTTGCTGCACTTTGAGTTATTTCTGCATGAGCAACAGAGCAGGTTTTTGCTTTCAGCAGCTTTGACTCCTGAAACACATAACTGCTGCGCACTTGCAATACTCTACCTAACATTGCACTAAGAAGAATGAGTCAAAACAGCTGCAGTCTGTGGCCATAATGAATATCACTAATTTGTACTTAATTTATAATTAAGCAGAGTATGAAAATCATCATCACGCACATCACACACTCCTCTACATCATCACTTACTATCATTTGCCCACAGACAAAGGACTTTTCAGGCAGACTTGTAGGTTTGGTTCTTTATATTTGTATAATTTGTCCAAAATACTTAATTTAGGGTTAAGACAGGTAGGGCTATACCCAGGTGCTGAAAGTTTGCTGTCAGATGCTACTGGCACAGCCAAAATTGAACCACACAGACCATTCATGTGAAAGTATTAAGTTGCCTGACCTGAAGTGAGCTGTCACAAACTTAAGTATGACAAAAAAGCATGACTCACTGCTATGTGCAGCTCCGAAAAGCCCTTACTAGAGGGAAACATGTGACTTTGCACTTGCTAAAGCAGGGCCACTACAGTTTACAGCTGCTGTCAGCCCTCGAAGCTCTTGCTCTTCACAAACAACAGTACTTTATGCATGAAGACTGTCTCAAGAGCAAGACAGAGGAGCACTGATGGAACCATGTTCCATTGAAATGTGCTATTTTATCAGTTCACTTCAGAGGAAACACTCCGCTTTATCATTTACAGGATGTCTCTTAAGCACATGAAGTAGCAGGAGCTGGGATTGCAGGAGGATGGATAGTGCTGCCCAGAGTGTACATGCATCCAACAGCTCCCTGCCCCCAGCATTCCCCTCCCTCCCCAGCTTTAGTTTCCTGCTGCTGTTACTAGTTCTTCTCCCTCATACCATGATCTTAGCACCACTTGTGTTGCCAGGACAGTGCTAAAGACCTGATGCCAGGCTTTGAGGAAAAGGTGAACGGAAAAGAATATGCGGATTGAGAAAAGCCGACAGAAGAGGCATCAGATGTGTTGCAATTCTGCATTGCCTTCCTTTACAGCAGGCTTTGTTGTTCCTCTAGAAGGCATGTATTTTCACAAGGGCACAGCCTGAGGTACCCATTCACCATCTTTTCAGGAAGCCACAGTGAAAATCTTCTCTCTATCAGTTGTGTTGACACTGGACTTCACCCTTTCATCACTGGCTGCAAAGGAGGCAGGAACAGACTATTGTGAGCATGGACTGAAGAGCAGGCAGGAAATATACTGCACACCCCAGTAAAAACCTCGTTCTAGGTATGCTAAAGGGGGTTTAATTATGTTGCACCTGAGTTTTCTCTCTCCCCTGTTTTTAAATGCCATCAAATAGGAAGAGACTCATGGGTTAGAAATATCCTGGTAAACCTTAAAAATGGTCTGGTTAGTCAGTCATGTAGGTACAGTAACAATGTGCCTTTCTCACAGGCCAAAGACAGGTTCATTGCAGGGATGGCCCCAAGGATGCTCTCCTGGCACCTCCAGGTGCAGAGTAGTACAGGGCTGAATGAAAGGAAATTCGTATAACTGCACACACCCTCCCAGCAGCTCAGCCCAGGAGTGAGTGTCCCAGAGAACACTGAACTGGAATGACCTTTAGGCTCCTCCAGCACTCTATTCTAGCCCTGGACAGTGACTCAAGCTCACACTGCACTCGGTTAAGTGATAAGGGTATGTTGGGAGGGGACACTCTTCTGTGCACGACACTAGAAGTTTGGGGCTCCGTTAATCAGCTGGATCAGCTCAGAGACGGCTGGAACCCCTACACATGTCCCTCACCCTCCTCGAGGCTTGGTCATGGTGCCCCGAAGGCAGTCACCCTTGCCGGAGGTAATAAATTGGTCACTGTGAGGTGCTGCTCTGCCTGAGACAGGGCAGCGGTGGCCCGCAGGTACGGGCCTTGCCTCAGGCAGCAAAATGGCTGCTGCGTGCTCCTGGTCTGCCCGAGGCAGGGCCGTGGCTGCCGAGAGGCCCAGGGGCGAGGGAATGGCACCCATGCGGGGGAAGTAAAATGGTGGCCGTGAGGTGTTGCCCTGGTCCAGCCGTCAGCAGGGTGCCTGTTGCGCCTCCGCCCGGCCGCGCTGAGGTGATAACGCTGTCGCCGCGGAGGCCCGGCGGCGGCGACCGGAGAGAGCGGTGGCACCGCGGCCGGGGCACCGCACAGGGCTGCTGGGCTGTCCGCGCTCCCCGGCTGTGCGTTCCGTTTCTTCACAGTTACAATAAAAAAATAAAATAAA
>VXAX01013971.1:0-10119 GCA_013399835.1 Leptocoma aspasia
TCCAGTTACCTGCTCATGGTACCATGAGTGAAAGGACATTTCTTTCCAGTTAATAAAATGAAGAGAATGTCCATTTTTTTAGGAAAATACTTCTTGGTGTCACGTCTAAGCCGACCTGCAGTATTATTAGAAAAGTGCATTTCTGGTAAAAAGATTAAAGAGGCTGCCACAAATAAAAGTGAGCTTGAACTGCATGTAAAGAGAAGACTATGCTCACCCTGTGCTACTGCATTAGCTCTGCAAAGGCTCCTCCAAGGCCCATCTAGTAGGAAAAGGTTTGTCCTTATTGCAATGCCAGCATCCTTTCTGAAGAAAATAGGGTTTGTGTTCCAAAGCTAATAGATGAAATTTATTTATTTTTTTCAAGGGGGGGGATATCCTTATTTCCTTATTTTTACGTTATTTCCATGTTTATATTTCACACTATTTGTTTTTAGGTGTACACAATTTTATTACTGATGCTTTTGGGAAAGCAGTGTTGCTTGCCTTCCTTTAAAAGCTATGTCACTTCATTCAGAACTACTGACTCAGTTTCTTTGAAGTTACGACATTTCTAATTCAGGCACACTAGTTTCTTACTCAAATGGTGCATCTGCTCTAAATATTTTAAGATAAAACACTTTCCCCCCCTTCATTTAAAAGGATTATTCACAATGTTTAGACTTTCCATTAAGATGATTTTAAGAGGTTACTCATACTGGCTGTAAGCTACAGTTCTGCAAGCCCCATGGGATCAGATAATTATAGAAGTTCCTAATACAAAAACAGCTTAGGATTTTTGAGTGTTCCAAGTATGGACAGTATATAAGGGCAGGAAGATATAACCCACAGTTGTGTGACAAGGCAATGAAATAAACCCTTGAGAGAGAATCTGACACATTGTTTGCATTACAGAATAACACACCTTGCAACACCCATCTCTGAAAAAGGGAGGGCAATAGATCAGTAGGTATCGATGTCTTTGTGTCCAGCTGTAAACCACAAAAGAAGAGCAATTCACAGGGATTTGGTGAGGATAATTTTCAGTGCTGGTGATCCAGGCAGGACTTGCACTATGGCAGGGTTTAAGGCCCCATCCCTGCATGCAGGAGAAATGTTCTGCCTGATATTGCAGGTTAACTCTCCAATAATCAGATCAGTATTTTAACACCCTCCTTGCCCTTCCCATGATGTTTCTCCCTCTGTCATGATAGACATGAGGTGCAGGGAAATGTACTGTTTCTCTTCCCCACAGAGAAGCTAAACAAAAATGGGAACTTGTAAAAATACCAAACTAGGAGAAAAGGGAATTTCTCTGCAATTTTGGCAAGCAAGGAATCCATCTACTCCTGTCTTCCTTATTTTAATACCATTTCCAGTTCTGGAAAAACAACCAAGACAGAGAGTAAATGAGGAATGACTGTACATACAGAAAATATTCTGAAGCAGTTGCTCTTTCTCTGCCCTTCATATTTATTACTTTCCTTCATTCACTCCCCACTTACCAAAGCAAGGGCACTTTTTTGCAAGCACTGCTAATTATGGACTTGAGAGCATTTTAGAAAACTGATACAACTTATATTCTAATAGCTCCCAGACAGTAAGGAAATCTATTACTAAATCCCTGCTGCAGCTACATTGCTTTCTTATTTCTTGTATACTCCTTTGAAATATCTTGTAAAATGATCTTGACAAGAGGTCTTGAATTTAAAACCGAGGGTCTGTCACTGCACTTTCATGATGCACCTGTACAGCATCTTCAACCACCAGCAACAAGGAACTTTTATTTATTAGGAAACTTCACAGATGCTATAAAAGATTATATTGCTATCAGAGACAAAATGAGGCCTTCACAGAAAACCATTATAGCCATTAGGGCTGGTTTCATTTCCCACCTGCCCAAACAGATTGTTTTCATTTTGAAAGCTGTTGTGGGTTTTCAGGTTAGTGCTAAATGATCACTTTAAAATTCACCAGTCTAGGGAGGCTGAGTAACACACTGGGATACTACATGAGACTCTCGCCTCCACAGATCCAAGATGTGTAACAAACTTGGGTGATCTAATTCCTGGAGTTTATTTATGTTTTTCATCTATCATGAGTATAAGGAGCACGGGACCTATCAGGCATGTTAAAGGAGCAGGCAGTGAGGGTAACAGCTGAGAAACATTATCAGAGATACACAGAGAAAGATTTCTTTTATGATTAATGCCACATACAGTCCAGGCAGTCAGACAGAAAGTCAGACCTGAGGGGTGTCACATCAACCACGCCACTACTAAGATATTTTCATTTTTCATTAAAATGAGCTTGCCCCTCACTCATATATAGCAGTGAAGTGAAAAACCTTACTTATCTTTAGAAAACTGGACAAACTAATTGTTCCAATAATAAAGAGTGCATTTTAGATAATCACTGCTAATAAATAATTTAAAACAGATGGCATTGGCTTGTATGTACACAATTGTTTTCACTAAGCAGGTCCAAAATAGAGCATCTGCTTTAAACATCGTGCAAATAAAAGATGAATCACTGATAACAGTTGGTAATAATAATGAAAGTAATAACAATAATAAAGTCCTCTTGATCATGGTCTGTGTTTTAATAGTTCTCTATTCTTCTCCAATTCTCCAGCAAAACTGGTAAAATGACACTGTAAGCAGCTCTAACTTGCAGTACATCTGCCTGTGTGACTATGTGACCATGGATAGACCAAATCCAGTCACCCCACTGCTCTGGGACACAGGAGGTTCAGGGGCTGTATGGCTCTTGAAGAGATTTTATCTCTGTGGAGAGCAGGACGGAGTCACAAATACTGCTGCAAGAAGTTCACAGCAGACATTAATCCACAGTCACTGTTGGAGGAGTGGTCTCTGTAGATGTTGGGTGCCAGTGGCACAGTGAGGTGCTTGGGGTGCCCCAGAACACACCCAGTCCACCACAGCTGGCTGTCTGCCTTATGCTGAAACAGCTCTCAGGAGCTGCATACAGCAGAACCAGGATCTAAAGCATCTGGGCACATTTATTGCAGAATCACACCTTTTGAATTTTAGGGTTTCTACACTAAAAACTTCTTTGTGTAGCTCTCATGGCTGCACAGAAAATCTTGATGAATGAATGTGTAGCCAGGACATGTGTTATGACTGCAGAGATCCTCAGGCTGTAGGCTTGAGGGCCCTTTCACATCTAGGAAGTTCCAGACAGCTCGTTTGGGGCAAGTGGCCAACGCTACGTCAGGAATCTCTGCAGTGGGGGAAAAGTCTGTTGCCTTGTTGAACCTTGTGACCTGATACCTCTCAAGTGCCAGAACAGCTCTAACGCCATTCTTCCCCCACTGAGCCCGTTTATTCACTTGCAGTCATCAAGCTTTGGTCCACCCTTCATTCAGATTCTGCTTGGGAGTTTTGCTCACGGGCTTTCCTGTCTCCTCCACACCACTGGCAAACAGTGGGTCCACATCTAAATGGTTCTGGCAGACAGTATTTTTAACTCTGAGCCTAAGGAGAAAACCCACCATATTATACTCAGATCTGGCAACCTTTTGCTACATGTTGTGGACACACATTTCACATCACAGCTATTTTTTATGCTCTGTTGTTTGCTTGTATTTCGTGTTTTCATTCAGCTGGAAAATACAAACAGTATGGCTCAGCTTGGAGGTGAAGAACTGCCAGTTTGTATAAACACTTTGATAATAGAAACTTGGTGGTGATTACAGCTCAATGTCTGCTGGAAAAAAAACGAGGCCCTTTAGCAAATTTTCTAATGTAGTATAACACTGGTGCTTTGTTTTTCAGCAGATACTCAGCCATCCAGGGGACAGCCAAGCACACAGAATTAAATTGTGTAGGGCTTTGACAGATGCTCAGTGCCAAGTTTTGCTTGTAGCTAACAGATATTTTCAGTTGCCTAAGCTGCTGGTAAACATTTAGTTATTCTTCATGACTCTAAAGATCTTCCCTGTAATCACTGCCTGGCTGAGCTCTCCACACAGGACATAGTGATTTAGTGGCTGAACAGGCAAAGGTACAGCTGAAGAGTAGCCCAAGTATTCTACACCAATAACCTGTGGTGCCAAAATGCAAATTCTTTGAAAGTTCTAATTCTTTTTAGGCCTTATTAAAGACTTGCATAAAATCAGTAGTAAAATAAAGCTTTAAAATAGAATTTACTTATACCCTTGCTAAATTTAATTAAACTAGTTTAATCTCACCTATAATCTGAAATCTGCATCATAATTTACACATTAGGTTCCAACAGAATGGGAAAAGCTGCCTTAAGCTGCAATCAAAACCGCAAAGGAAATTCAAAATATTAATACTTTTTGTACACAACCCTTTGTTCAGGCTTTGCAGGTCAGCACATAAAAGGTCAGCGTAAAAGAAAGAGAACAAACATACATCTGAAGTTATTTTCCTGGGTTTTAAACTATGTCCTTTTGCAAGTTTATTCTACTAAATCACTACGGCTAGGATTTCACTAGGTGAACCAGCTTTAATAAGTGAAGTTTTCATCTCTCCCTAGCTAAAAGAGTAACCTTACTTGAAGCCTTTTCAATTTCCAAAGTTGCCTTCAGCTGTTAGTTTCCAAGAAACAGCTATTCCCAGCCTCCATGTCTCCCTCTCATATGCCACTGAATATCCACCTTATGCTTTCAAAAGTGACTATGACTCTGGCTGTGTTAACTGGCAGATGTTTTTAGAGACTAGAAAGTGTTTAGTCCCTGTGGACTAAAAGTTACATGATGACTTCATCACATAAGCAAAAGCTAATAACGGGAAAGCAAGAAAGCAGACAAGTGTTATATTCCAAAAACATGATGTTTCCTGTGCTTCTGGCAAAGCTACTTCTGTGCCTGAAAAAAAATCAAATTGCTTTAGTCTTGGTGCTCAAAACACACACACCACGGAATGGCTGCGAGATAATTTATGTGCCTCTCCCTTAGCTGCCTTCCCACCAATACTCACTTTCCTTTGGATGGAAGTGAGAGGGTGAAGGCAGAGGAAAGGCAGTGTTTGTTTACCTTCAATATCTGTGCACCAACTATGTGTCTCACAACACTTGCTGGAAGGGGTTACTACACCCAGGAGTTTGCAGCAACACAGCAGCAGAAATCTGAGCAGCTGCCTCAGGACCACGCACCTCAGCTCCTGCAGGGAAATGCTCTTTCAAGTGCACAGCTTTACCCTCTCCTTTTAGAAAACTTTGGAGACTGATACAGGAGCAACTGGAAGTAATTAGCATAAATGGCATCTGCACACAGAGGCAATACTTGCTGTGGTTTCACATCAAGCCATCAGCAGTGGACATCATGCTCTCTCTCTCCACCTCCCTGAGCTGCCTGAGTGACAGATCAAGAAACCAGAGGACGTGGATTCACAGGAGAAAGGCCACCCTCCAGTGACATGATGGGGAAGAAGAGCAAATGAGTAGACAGGCAGCACACCATGGCAAGACACTGTGAAGACCCTTCTCTGTCTAAGAGGGGGAAAAAGGATCTGCCCGGGAGAGCAGCGCGGGCTTTTTGTATTATGAATTCAACGCATGTATATATAAATTTTCCTAGAACAGTAAGGGAGGGGGCTATTTCCTAGAGCTGATTGAAGAAGCATGACTCGATTTTCAATTTCAAACGACTCGGGGGGCATTCCAATCGACTGCAGACAGGAAATGAATACCATACATGCACTGAACAAGGCAGATGCTTTTGAATCTGACACTTACGTGAAATGAAAATATCTTCATTTCTGTCTCCCTTCCACCCCATGCTCACTAGTTAGTTCTAAGCTATTTTTAGGATAAATGGTTTTATTTTTCAAACTTGTTATAGTCTTAGCATGTGCCTGAAGCCACCCAGACGCCACTGACAATAAAGTGTATGGGAGCAGGCAAAAAGCATCTTTAGATTAGTCCCAGCAGCCCAACACAGCAGCAAGGTAAGAGAGGAAAGATAAGAAACTCAATTTTGTGTATCCTCACCTCCTCTGGTGAGGAACAGAGATGGGATCCTTGTGGATAAGCCATATGCAGGGAGGGAGAGCAGCTCTATACAAAGAGGGATCCCAAAGCAAAACCAGCAGAGACACTGAAGGTTATGGCTCAGAACTCACTTCCAGCTATTTAACTGTGCTGAAGAGATAAAAATATATATTTTCTCCTCATGCAGCTCTCACAAGCAAACTGCAATAATTGTCATGGTAGTATTATGGGGTTTATAGCCCAATATAACAATGTAATTGTGGCTCCTTTTATCAATGGCAGCAGTGCGTTTCAGGGAATTGGCATATGCAGCTCCTTTCCCCCACTTAGTCCATATGTGTGCAAACACATGATTTCAGCTGCATACTCCCCTTGTATTTTATTGTAGGAATAGGATAAAAGAAGAAAAAAAATCAGAGAGGTGGTATTAATCTGGCCCTTACTCTGATGTTATGCAAATAATGAGTTCGTTTTATCTTGATGTTAAGACAGCCAAAGCTGTATTCCTAAGAACATGAAAAAATGATCCTCTTAGGAGACAGAAGAAGAAAGAGGGATGGGTAGGTGAGAAAGGCAGCTTTGATTTACATTATTCAAAATGCCATGAATGCCAGATCAAAGAAGAGCAGGAAGCAAATTCACATCCACTGAAGGATTTCAGCAGCTTTTTCAGAGCTATTGATCTCTCAAGGGCAAACCCTTTTAAACACTAGGTGATGCCTCTAACTAGCCAGAACTCTCACCTTATGCTGGCTGAGCCTCACATAGTTTGCTTTCAGCAGCTGAGGAAAGCAGAAACAGCCAAGACAACACTGTATCTGGGTTCGAGGTAGGACACACAGAACTGGACACTGACAAGCCACGTGTTTGGTGACCATGGAGTGCTTGCTCTGAGGACAGACTGCTGTCACCCTGATGAGAGCTCTGGGCAGGGTTTGTTTGCTCAGTGATGACTTCCTAAAAATATAAAGTCACCCCGTATTTTCTGCAGGATGAAGGTGGAATAAGACATCTAAGGAGCTAGTGCAGCTCAGCTGGCAAGCAGTGACTTGTTCATGAGTTTGGACTCACTGGTCTAATCTGAACACCTTGAAGGCACAGGATCCTAAATCAAGTGCTGAACTGTCAAATGCACCACGGATTGGCATCTTCCCCCCATCCCTTCCCTTCCTTGAGACAGGTGTCTTTGGAGTCTGGTAGAGAAGATTCCCGGTGTTTTGCCTTGTCAGTGGACTTCAGGACCATGCCTTAAGCAAGAGCCACTGGAATTTGGTGCAGTAAAGCAATTTAACCTGATCCAGCCCCAGATAATTTCCTAAGAGCTGCCTTTGGGCTTCTGATGTGGATCCCCTTGCAGCAGGCTCATTGCTGCTGCCATCATCGCATCCCTGGGAACACTCCCTTCATGCTGCCTTCCACGTTTGCTATGCTGCACACATGGCTGCAACAGCACACTGTGGATTAGTTGTCTCTTTTCAAGCTCTGTTCACATTTTGAAGCCTATCTGCTCCCATCAGCACTCAGCACATCGTGGTCCCTGGAACATTTTCAGGAAATGGATGACCCTTTTCCTCCTGCATGTTTGGATTGAGAGCTAGTGCTGCTACCACTTCAATACACATCAAAATTCTCCAGGACTCTACTAGGCTAAACGGCTCATTTGAAACCTCTGGCACTATTCTTTTGGTACGCCTGAAGTCACAGGCAGGGTGGCTGCCCTGGGTCCCTTTTGAGATATATATTCACAAATGTTAGACACACACATATCAAGTCCCCTATTCTTTCCCAATAAAAGCCTGGACTTTAAAGCACAAGGTGAGGAATAGATACTCTATTGGCCAGCTGCAGTGAGCCTTTCATAAATAACATGATGATCAACCCCCATAATGGAAAACGATACTCCAAAAGCTCTGCCCTGCCTGACAAACATCTGTTTTCCTCTTGTAGAAAGGAATAACAAGATAGAAAAAATCAAATGCTGAATGCCTAAATAAACTGAATTAAGAAGAGATGGTAGGAGTAATGATGGATGAATTGTAAGCCACCTGCAAATGTTAAAGTTGCCGTACTCTTCTGCAGAACATTAAGCCTATACTGAAAACCTCCAATAGACAGGGACTGTGCTCTATAAAAATCATGATGAATGCAGGCTTGTTTTTATATTATGGAGGTCCTAATCCTCCTCCTCCTCTGCCTTTGCTCTATTGTTACAACATCAAAGACCAACTGCTGGCCAAGATACAGTCAATATGAAAAGGGCGACCAGCAAATTTACTGCTTGACTTCATTCCCTTTAAATGGAATAGGCACCATGGCCCTTTTTCAAAGTCCAATCACAGACATATATCTTTTTTATTAGACATCATGTACAATAAAGTGAAGCGGTAACTTGGAAAAAAAAATAGAACACCTTAAAAAAATCCCATGAGGTGAACATTCCTTTATAAAAATATCACTGTGGTTACATGTTTTGAAAAACTCCGGGCACTTCACAGGGCAAAAGGCATGGACTGGCTAGGTTATAGTTTAGCTAAAATGCATACCCATGCCTAATATTGAGTTGGTTTCAAAAAAATACCCCAACCAACTAATAAAAAGCGATATATTTAAGACAGAATGCCAGTGTCATTCAAATAAACTGAAATGGCAGCATTCATGTCACGAGAATCATTAACTGCTTTGTTATAGCCTGCTCTGCGCAGTGAGCCTTTACAGATTTCTTCAGTCCAGAGAATCTTAAAATCAGGAGCACAAAAATGCCAATATACAGACTGCATCCTAAACAACTCCAGTCTGATTACTGAGGTAACTTCCAGAGGCACTTTCAGATGAGAGTTGTATCAGCAGACATTAAAGACAGCAGCAGTTTTATTGCTCTCATGTTGCTAAATAGAAGAGAAATAATTTCTGGCTATGAAATTAAATAGCGCATAAACAATTTACATTATTCAAGCCAAGTATAGTGGGGTGCTACAGAATCTATGCTAGACACCTATGGTTTTCATTTTCTCTTTTAAACTATTAATCATTTTTGTTTCTTTGGGTAGTTTGCAGAAACAGACATTAGTAGATATCTGGTTACTAATGTTATATTGAGACCAATCCCACAATTATTTTGAAATCCTGCACTGATGCATATGGAAGGTAAAACCAAGCAAATTTATGTTTTATCTTTATAAACTTCAGCAGTTGCTTCCAGTGGAGTAATGATGGTTTTTTCAGGCAAAAACTGCTGCTGGTGAGTGACTTCTAAGGCAATAAAGATATACCAAAGCTGTGTAACTAATTTTTGAAGCACCACTTAAAAAATAGTTGTCTTATCACTAGGTCCTCTTCCCTGTTATTTCTGTTACAATTTTTCTGCCATCATCTCCTTTCATCACAGCCTACAGCACATCTTTTTCAGTGCAGGGACTTCCACCTCCTGCTCAGCATTCTTGGGTATTCCTCTATTGGAGGAAGTGTTTAATCTGAGTGCCCAACCTCAGTACCTGAGCACCCAGCTCAGTGGGAATGCAAAGGCAAGATGCCTGAAAGGAGCATTTGGGAAGTTAAACCTATCCCATGAATGACATGGACCCAGTGACTGCTCCTTAGAAGAGGAGGAATCCACTTTTCTTAGAGTGGCTCCAGTGGCAGAAACAGACAGGGCACTATTTGGCTTTTATAGACACTTACAGAGAACTCACCGGTTTTGTCATGAGAACTGATCCCAACAGCCATGCTGGCAAAGAGGAAATGTTAATCTTCCCAAGGAAGAAGAACTACTGTGGAACAAACAGTCCTGGATTTTTCAGTGCAATGAAACATAACAGATGGAAATTAATTCATGGAACATGAAGAAAGCCATACACCAGGGCCCAGCTCATCTTTATGGACAGAGGTCCTGATGACATGTGCTATGAGCTTATCAGTTCTGTAGAAAAACTGAGCTGTGAAAGATTTGTATTTAAGAGGATCTTGGCTCTGAAGCTGACACAAATAATTGATTTGTCCTGCTTTGTGGAAGTCAGTGGATTGAGGTCAATTTAAACACACTGAGAACGCAGATCTAGCACAGAAGCATAAAAGCCAAGGGATGTTTGAACTCCTCCTGCCTTTCAATGTCCACTGACTCCACCAAGAGTGTGAGAGAAAGATTTCATCTCTGATTTTCCTCTC
>VXAX01013972.1:0-10280 GCA_013399835.1 Leptocoma aspasia
AAAAATTCCACTTGACCAGTTAAACCAGCTCTGCTTGCTAGGATTTGTTGCCAGACAGCTTTCCTTTGCTGTCTACCGAAAGACTGCTAATAGGAAGGTCTTCCATGGAGCCATTCTGGCTCAAAGGCCACAAGAGCTGGGGAACAACGAGTCCTGTGCATGGTCTCAAACCAAAAGCAAAAAGATGTCAAGGCAGAGCTGCCTGGTGTCTCTCACTATGAAGAACACTTTTAATGTAGTACTTCCATGGAGGTCTACCTCCCAGGCACATCACCTAAGGATTAAATTATTCTGGAATATTTGCCTAGTATTCAAACTCCATGGTGTTGCTTTCTGACACAATGCCATGAGGTAGGTTAAGAATGAAGACTTCAAAAGAGTTTATTAAATAGTCTTGAACTGACACATGTATGTCCTCAGAAGGCATTAAAGCTCTTGGTCTTTCTTTTTTTGTTGAGGGTGGAGCTGGATGAAGTTCAGGAGACTGGGTCATTAAAAAGCACAGGATTCTTTTTTTTGGCGTTCTACACAAAAATGCTTTGTTCCAGACTAGCTTTATCTAGGAGTCCATGCCAATGGTTATTTGGTGGCTGACATGAAACAAGTTTAAGCCATTTCACTCCCATTTGTGCACCTACTTGCCAGGAACCAGGGCAGCATCACCTCTGACTGAGCTACACAGGCAGCAGATGACTGAGTTGGGAACGGGGCCACCTCGCTCCAAGCCTCATCAGCACACAGGCAATCAGCGGGAAGTGTTCCTGTCTGTAATGTATCTTCCTTGATATATTTAGCATATTGATTCCTAGAAGAATCTTTCAGCCTCCAGTAACTCTCTCCCAGCTTGCAGCTGATTAGTATTTGACTAAGTCCAGCCTCACATCAGCTACGGAAAGAGCTCTGACATTATCACACATTCAGATTTGTTTCCTGCCTTTTATGTCTTCCAGTAAGTACGTCTGCTCCCTCTAACACTAAACAAGGAGATAAATACTATTCCTTCTCCAAGACAATTAGCAAAATCCACCATCTACTGTGAGCAATGTTTAAGCCCCCAAAAGCTTATGTGACATTTAAATATTTCTGAAAATGCAAAGTCTCTCTTCAGCACAAGGTTACAGCGGGAACAGGGGTTATGCTCACTGGGCAAGGATCCATTACCCCTGAGGCTTTCCCTTCAGTATCCTCTAACCCAAACAGAGCTTTTGGCATCTCTTCTGTTCTAGAAAGCTTGATGTCTCTGGCACTGGATCTCTGTCTGTTAATGCTGAGCCTGGTATGTCTCCAAAAGATTACCGCAGTCCCTGTACTATTCCTGCCATTCCCCTGTACCTCCAACAAATCACGAGCAGCTCCACATTTTTGTAGGGTTGATTCATCTTTTAACTCTGTTAGATTACAAGGACGCTTACAAGGTTTAAGGATGGGAAATTCTAAGCACTTTTGGTCTGTGGCTCTGCGTTGTTCCCTGCTCCGCCTTCGCTCCAGCGAAGTCCCTGGGGAAAGGCTGAGTCATAACCCTATTTGCAATGCTTGTATATATGTCTGCCTGGAACAGGGAAGTTTTACTCTTTGTCCAGGAACAGAGCTGTAAAAGGTCAGGCATCTCTAACTGCAGCATGGCAAGAACAGGGATGAAGGCAAAGAAAGCCTCTTCCAGCAGGCAGTTGTCACCTGGAGGGGAAGAGTCCCAACAGATGGCAGAGGTGAGCG
Organism: Leptocoma aspasia; assembly: GCA_013399835.1. Lineage (NCBI taxonomy): Eukaryota > Metazoa > Chordata > Aves > Passeriformes > Nectariniidae > Leptocoma > Leptocoma aspasia. The sequence continues at coordinate 1,714 of VXAX01013972.1, forward strand.
GTCCTCTTTCCTAACAAGGACAACCCTTGGCTTAATTAGCCTGGTGACAAAACAATTATGTGGGACTCTGACGTTTTAATTCATGAGCCAAATTCATTTGCCTCAAAACCACTTCTGAGCACCTGTCTCTGCACACCTTCCAAAATACTACTTACATGTCACAATCAAGGGAAGTTGGGCTACTTCCTACATTAATATTTCAGTTTTGACAGCAACTTTTCTAATAAAATACTGAAATCAGAGAGGGGTGTAAGTTCTTGTATGCCTAATCAGTCCAGCTGTCAAGAGAATAGTGTTGGCACATGATACAGGATGCTACAGATGCCATTTTATCCCACTCCCACCACCCACTTTTATTTCTCTCCCATCATTTTGCACTAGAATTAATTTTTTTTTAAAGAACTGTGAAAAAAGGTGTGAGCACAATCTGGTTCCTTCTAATTTTTCCTCAATTAAGTGAGGTAGCCAGCAAATTAACACCTGGTAACCCCAATTTCTGGTCAACAGTAGCTTTTCCAGATAAATATTAGCCTTTCAGATTTGCTGTCTTTCTGTTCACCTTCTAAGTTTTTGTGGGCACAATTTGAATAGTTCATTAATCTGCTTACAGAGAGAATTCTTTGTTCTTTAAAATGTCTTACTAGATTCTATGGACAAGGACTTTTTGTATTTTCCTTCTGGTTCCAGAAACATCCTAATTTCTTTTCCTCTTGCTAGAAATACTTCTAATGCTGAATATGCTTGAGTTTATGCATCATCTCAATAGTTCTCTACACTGATGTCCAGAAAGATGATTTAAGCTCTCTGGATTCTTGGGATCTCAATCTGTGCCCAAAATCTGAGGACACAGCATGAAAAATCCATCTTGTTACCAACATTTTTAACTTCTTATCATTCCAGTAACACTTCTGCTTCAGATGAGTGGCTGAAATTTCTGCCCTGAGTTAAATCCAATCCCTCAGTGCTAGCTGTGTGTTACAAGAGAAGCAAATGAGCGCTCAAGGCTTTCAGGATTGCTGTGTATGAGAACAGGGCTCTCTCTTGTACTCAACTTGAAGCATGAGCAAGAAACACTCTGCTATTGGCAGAGATGCAACCAGCAGGGTCTTTTCAGTCTCTCTGGAAAGGAGAAGAGAGTCTTAAAAAAGACTTCTCCAGTTCCCCTGCTAAATTATGCAGCTGAAAGCAAGGTAACTCTAACACTGGATTAGGTTCAAAAGCTGGTCAAGTTCAAAACTTCCTGTCACTGGAGAAATGGTCAGTCTCAGCTGAAACACCACCTCCACGTGAAGCCATGTACTCCACAGCAGCCTCTTTACTAGTTAGGCTGAATTCTTCTCAATGGTTGTGATGCAGTATTAAGCAAAGTTAAAAGTCTCTTTATTATTGCCTAAATGAAAGGATTTTACTGACTTTTTCCCTCCCCCACAGGCTTTCCTTTTTTTGCATTCATCCTAAAATGCAGATTATCAGAAAGACTTCTTATTTTCAAGGGGTTTTTTTCCATTTATTTTGTCAAATCATATTACTTTTAGAGTTTTAATTTCTTGCATTCTGTATATAAAGACTACTATTAAAATTACCACAGTTTGGTTGATGAAATGATGCCAGGAAGGGTTATGAGTGTTCAAACACGTGAATGTAGTCCAAGGTGTTTAAAATATTATTCATGTTCCTGGCAAAGAACACATACTTTTGCCCTTGGCATCTGACCAGAACGGTCCAGTGTTGCACTAACTTTTACAATACACAGATACCAGCCAGTAGAAAGAGTGTAACATTCAGTCATTATCCAAGATCTTTAACACAGATATACACAGGGTTATAGTACATTACCTAAACAGGCAATGTAATCCCACGTGTAAAGGTCACTCTGTGAGGTGCTGGTCAATTTATAAATCTTGCCTGAGAAAGCAAACATGGTGCAGAGTTAAAAAATCCTATTTGCAGGCCCTGTGTGGCTCAGAAAAACCACCACATGGTGAACATGGCATGGTCTGAGGCACAGGGACCCTCACTCTTTAACAGGTTTTAACTCTGGACAACTCATCTGACTTTATGTGTTTTGATTTAACAATTTTAAACCCACGTACAATAATCCCACCTGAGTAATCTGGAAGAGGTCTAAACTTTTCTAAAATATTTGTATTCCAGTTAGAGGAAGTCACACTATGGTCATGGTGTTCCAGTAATCCATTAAACAGCACTTCTGGAATTTAATTAAATGGATTGACAATGCTGTAAACACAGAAAAGAGAGAAGAGAAGCTCCTGGGCAGAAAACAGAACTGCATCTAGGTATGGGAGACAACACCTTTCCCAATAAAGCAAGGCAGACAAAGAAAACCAAAGTGTACATATGAAACTGGAAAACCTCTCTACACAGCTACACGTGTCAGGAGCAGAAAACCATACCCAGAAGGCATTGTTCAGAGAGGTGATGGCATTGTGGATGATACACTGGAGTAGAAAACCATAATCTAAAATAAACTTCCCAAGTGGAACTGGATATGTCACTTACTGGCCCTATTTACACAACTGCAGAATCCACATAAAACATTTACCCTCAGAAAGTATTGCAGGTCTGTTTGCTGTGCTGGTTTATTTCTGCAATAACTCACTGCAAAACATTTGGAATACTGAAATGAGAGTGACTGAAACAGTGAAACCACCACTTGAGTCTCCCATAACCTACGCATCAAATTCAATAGCAGAAGTAGGATCTGGGTTTTCAGTCAAAAAAGGAAAGAAACTACAATGATAATGAAGCAAGACTGTCTGGCTTCTGCTTCCTCATTTCATAATGCCATACTTAATGGCAAAGATACCCATTCCAAAAGCAACTTGACACAAAACCTTTTACCAGTGTTTATAAAGATACCTCCACAATTTACATTGCTACAGAAATCTAAATCCTTAAAACCCTTCTTGAAGTCAAATTTAAATGAAGTAAGTTACTGTGCTATCACAAGCTTATTTCATTTCAGGTGCCTCACTGGGTCAGGTTCAGCAGTTCAGGGATGCTGACACTTCAACACTTTGCTGTTTCCCTCCATAAACCAGATAAAATCTGAGTTTTATAGTTTACTGCAAAACAACTAAACTAACTGTGACTAAGCACAAGTGGAATACACAATGCAGCTCTTTACTGTGAAGTTTAGATCTGCAGTCATTAATTTTCCAATCTTACAAGAAATAGAAGAAAAAGAAGTTGTGAAAACTCAAAAAGGCAGCCTGGAGAAGCACAGCAGAACGACCCAACAGTTTTTCCTTTCTAGGGCAGGAACTTTATTACTAAAAGTAAAATTCTGCCAGAGAGTATTCTTTCTTTTTCTAAGGGCTCAAATGAAGGAATATAGCACAACTGAATAGATTTAAGTCTATTCATTTCCATGACTATATTTGCTCTGAGACAAAACCTGTTTTGGGCAGAGCCAGAATTGACCACACCACATTGTAACCAATTCTGCCAAAGCTTGAAAAATTAGTACTTTTGATAAAAACAGAGTAAAACCAATGACATCACAACCCCTCTCCACACTTCAGCAGTTACTTAAGGTAAAAGATACTCCAGGGCCAGACAGACATTATGTCTTTTTCCTTAAAAGGACCAGTCTGAGAAACTTGGCTTCAGAACAAGACAGACCCCTTAGATACTGCATTCTTCATTAATCTTGTCATTTGAAGGTCCAGTATTCCTTACTTTTGAATAGAGGGAAAAGAAGGAACCAATGGAATGACATGGTGATGAATCTTCCCAGGAGAATAGAGACAGATGGACAGATAATTGTGTCCACTCTGAGTCCTTTAGAACAGTTCCACCAACTTCTCAACAAGTTCCCCCATGCTCTAGTTTTAGTATGCAAGCAAGGATATTACACAGCTTGTTTAAAACACAAAGTTTGCAAAACAAGATCAATGCACCCCTTGCTGCATTGAAACCTCAGGACAATTTCAGTCTAAGGAACAGAGGTAAAACAATGTGACAGCACTGCTAACAGGGACAGCACATGGTGGCCATAGGACAGGGCAAGCTGGCACTTGTACACTTGTCCATACCCCAAACATTAAAAGCTTATCAGGGAGACGTTAAGAATGCCAGAAAAAAACCTGACTGATCACTCCTATCCTTGTGTGACTGGAGCTTCTGGGAGATGAAGTTAACCTGAAGCAAATGTCACTGCTGGCATTTCATCAATCTCACCCAGACCGCAGAGGCTCGGGAGGCAAAGCAAGATGTGTTTTAAGAACCTCTTCAGAAAGAGGACAGACACTCTTAGTGCACATGTTTTGAGCCCTTCTTCAAGTTTTTTTTTCAGCCACACTGGTTAATTGCTTGTTTTTTGTGCACCTCATTTTTTCACCTGCTGGGGAAGTAGCTAATACTCTGTGGGTAATTAATGCTTAAGTAATTGAGATAGCTGTGTGGCACACAGGGATGCTGACCTTAAGAAACTGCTACACTACAGGCATCTTGCAACAAAACAACTAATGGTGTAGACAGAAGCTGCAAGTTTAATGACTTGTCAGCACCTTTTACATGGCCTCTTCTCAAAGTGATGGCACCACATATGCCCGTTCCACAGCAGACCCTAGTTGTTGTAACAAATGCATAAAATCACTGCAAGTAAAATTGCAGTAGACAATATTACACAAAGAACAAGTCCAAGGAAGCCTTATAAAGCATGAAAATACATGCTTGATCAGTACAGAAAGGCTAAATTAATAGCTGCTTCTTACACATGCCAAAGGGCTCCCGACTGAGAGGCAACAATGAAGTTTCAATCCATTATTTGCATTCAAAACCAAAAAAGTTCCATGTGAACAGAAACATGTGTTTTCAGGGATTCTCAAGATGCAAAACATTCTCCTGTAATTGTATATATAAGAGTCAGAGACTGAAACCCATTAGTATGTTTCCACTAACAAAGCAGAATAAAACAGAACAGCAAATTAAAACTTCAGGGAAATGACCAGTGTCAGTGAACAGCTTAGAATGCTGCTGTGCTGGCATGAAGAGAGGAAATCCAGAGTAGTCTCCTAAGGAACCAAGAGCAAACTCACTCTTGTCCCTAGTGACATTTATTCTTATAAGGCTACACTCTTATGAGTGGAAGTACTTATTTTCCATTGCCTCCTCCATTCAGAACTGGAGTTCCTTGCCTTCCCTTACTGGGATAGAAATTGTTTCAGCAATTTTTTCCTACTGCTTTATGAGTCTACAACCACATGAATAAACAAAGTTCTGCACTGCACATCCATCTTTTAAAAGAAACAAAACTAAGACACACTTTTGCTGCAAAATTTAACAGCCATAGCCCACACTCCTGCACATCCAGGGGCTGGGATGAGGCCAAGAGTGGGATCTAAAGAGCACAAGCAGATCTAGGGGAAACAAGTTTGATCATAGTTACCTCTGAGGTTTCAAAAGCCTTACACATATTGTAGCTCCATCTGCATCCCCATTTGCTAATACACAAATATACAGGACTGGGATCCTGAGGGATTTACAGGTACATAAAGTTACTGTGGCTGAGCACAAACAGATGTTACAAATAGACAGGAGGGGGGAAAAGTTTTGATAAAGTAGTTGTTAAAAGCAGGTTCCTTGCGGATTTCAGGTCCACTAACACTAAAAACTTTTACTGCACCATCTAATCTCAGGCTTTTCCAAATTCTCCCCCTTCACCCCTATTGCGCAAAACACAGTTAATGTAACCAGTGCGGCAGGACAGACGGACTCACCAGGAAACCTGAACAACTGCTCACAAACCAGTCTGGCACAGGGGTGTAAAACTAGCTTAAAAGTATGAAAGAAGGTAAAATTTCAGGGCATTCAATTAGATAATGCAAGGGGGACTAATCCTATTTCCACAGTCAGAAAGAAACCAACCTTTAGCACAGATCCACAGCTTAGCGCACGAACTGTCACGCGGTGCTGTCACACACAATCTTTTCTCGGGAAGAGACAAAGGGAGGGATGTACCCACCACACTGAGGGATGTGTGTGCAGGAGACAGAGACAAAAAGAACTGCCCAGGGTCACCCACGAGTCGCTGAGGAGAAAGAACCAGGGGCACTCGTCTCTGGAGAACCAGGGCAGAAGGTGAGCAAACAGGGCAATCCCAACATTTACAGCCCTGTTTAGACTTCGGAGCTATCAGGGAGTGCAGGAGATAACCTATCCCTTACTTCAACATTATCTAAAGCAAACCCTTTATTTTATTAACCCTTATTTTTCTGGTTTGCAGGAATCTTTTCTTTTAGGAGCTCTTGGGAAACCAGTTGGGCTGCAGAATTTTGGGGACAACACATTACTTTTCATCAGCCCCTTCTCAGGAAGGGTGTGCAAGCCAGGTGGACTGAAACACCAAGTGCACGTACTCCAGAGACACTTTAACTTCTCCAAGCTCAAAGAACCTGAGCCAGTGCTCAGCTGCAGCACAAGAACCAAGCCCAGACCTCCAGCTTGGCACGCAGTGACAATGCTGCTGCCTCATCACAGACACAGGTAGGTGACAGCTGAATCACCTTTGGGAGATTTTCAGCAAAGAACTGCCCCAGGAATAGCCCTGAGAGTTACTTCAACAGACTGGGTCAAGAGCAAAGAGAATCTTTTGGTGCAATCTGTCACAACTTCGCACTGCAGACAAGAGAACTTCATGTTCTGTACACCATCCACAGACTGAGTCAGTGCCCCCAGCACAAATTCTTTCCACCTCCAAATGCTCTTTATACCATCATTAGCCTGGAAAGGTGCAAACAGCACAATTTGTGATGCAAAGGCAACAGCTGATTACTGCATACAAACTTACAAGGTGAACCAGGAGGAAACAGGGGCAAACAACGACAAATTCTAGTCCTTACAGACGATAGCAGAGACTTCAGCCATATTTAAAAAATAGATTGCTATTATTTTGGGTGTAAGTTTAAAAACTGTAGCAGATTACAAGAAAAGTGCTGTGTTGTCAGGAGTAACTACCCTGCAATGATGTCAACAAGAAAAACATTTTCTCCTGCTGGCTGTGTAAATCACTACTGCATTTGGATTCATGGGAAAGTTTTTTGTAAAGAGTACCTGAAATCCTGACACCTCCTTAGCACAAGAGTGATGTCCCAAGAGCAAATCACACAAAGCCTGTATTCACACCAACATCACACAAGGACAGGGCTGGTGTGTTTGACTGTCCTGGGTTTAGTCCAGAACAAGGGCTCCCCCCAAGGAAAAATTTAACAAATCAAGGGGAAAAAAAAAGCAGTGGCATTGAACTGCCTCTCCTGCAGCAGTGGATGCCCAGCCTGTGTCAGCAGCCAGGATCACACAGTTTATACACAGGGGAGTGGCACACGCTCAGCGTCCTCAGGGAGAGGCTCTAATGGCATTTGCTCAAAGCCTTTTATTAAGCATCCCTTGGCAACTCCGCGTGGCTTTGGCCAGCGCTGGTCTCCTGCTTGCTGCAGGGAGGAAAGAGGCAGCACCCTTGGGAACAAGCCTCTGCAATGCTCGGTTTGAGAGTTTCAACTGAATGCACAAGACAAAAAGAAGTGGCTGGTAGAAGCTTTACATCACCTCTACCAAACAATATCACTGCTTTATCCACTGGAGTCAGATTATTCTGCTACTACTTGTCTAATATCATTCCTAGTAAACTGAACTGATGGAGCAGCATGGCCAAAGTCTTAGATGAAGTTTGTTTCAGGAGACTGAGAACTTATTTTTGTTACACTTGAGCTGGTGCTGCTTCCTCACTGTAGGAGCAACTCCCACACTGATCCCAGCTGGGTTTTTTGCTTGGGTTCCCCCCCCCGCCCCACCCTTCCTCATATCTACAATGATTCCTTTAAAGTGTAGGGCTGCACTGGATGGATACAGGCCGATTTCACCTCTGTCCCCATTGTGGGTGAGTTAATTGATCACTCACCCACAAGCGACCAATTCCAGCAGTGTCTAGAAGCATTTTATCAGAGTCTGCCTTGCCACAACTCCCATTCTCAAGTCAAGGGAGGGAATGCAATTCCCCTGCCTTAAGGGGATTTTACTACAATTAGCATACAAGAAGAAATCTGATTCCAGCTAAAACACACAAGAAAGTAAACAAAAGGTAAATGTTTAATGACAGTTGAGATTTCTGCACTTCTGTACTGTACTCCCGAGTCTTCTGAAGGAAGGGAAAGAGGATGCAGAAAGAAGGATCAGCACAGCAGTGTAGGACACAGTAGTTTTAAAGTAAGACTGTGATTACAATATTTTAGTAAGTACAGCTCCTAGATATGGTGCACTAAATTCTACTAGAAGTCTTCAATTTACAAAATGTTACTTTAAGTCACTGATTTTAATCTCTTCATGCAGCTGTAATCTGTTTATTATGTTAAATCCAAGCCAAATCTCACTAGTTGACAACTGTTACATCACACCACTACAAATACCTGAATATAAAACATAACCTATTGACACAGGATAAAAGCCTGTGGCTACATTATTATGCATGATACACTGATAGCTTCTTCAATTTAAAAACTCCATGCAATGTATCATCAGTCTGGCGAGGGTTTTTTTTTGTTGGGTTT
>VXAX01013973.1:0-10721 GCA_013399835.1 Leptocoma aspasia
GGGTTTTTTTTGTTTTTTCTTTAATTTTCTTTTATTTTTTCTTTTTAAGTGGTTTGGTTTTTTTCTTCCTCAAAGACCAAATTTAATATCAAACTGCCAGGGTTTGGTAGAGACCCACAGCATGCCCATAGTCCCGTTCTCATCAGGGAACTGGATTGCTGGCTGACAGTGTTCACAAGGACCAGATCCACACCCGCCTTTATTTGTAAGCAACCGTTTCGATTCAGCCACCAGACCCGGGGTTGGTTCCTGCCTGCTAAGGTCAATTGCCCAAGGGCAAGCACATGGTGACATCTAGCACGTTCCTGTGTCCAACAGAGGTGGCACCACAGCCAGAGGTGATCTGAGGCTGGGGCTGTTTCCAAAGAGAGCAGGGACCTCGTGAAAGGGAAAAGCCAGATTAAAGAGGAATTATAATCCTTAACTGTGCAGTGACAGCCTGCGAAGAGAGGATTGCTCAAAAAACCCAAGGGTCTTCCCTCAAGAATGGTAGTGCCTCACTGCTGGTAAGCTGGATGTGGGCTCATGTCTCCATCTTCTCCTTTTCTGGCAGGGGCAAGAAACAGAATTACAGCAAAAAGCAGGGGACAGAAGTCTGGCTGTGGGGATGAAACCTCCTAGGTGAGACCCTGTCAGTCAAAGCTCTCCCTGATTTCACTTGCAGACAGAACCCTAAATACCACTGGAAGAGTGGGCTTCAACCCTCAGTTTGTACAACCTGAAACCTGGTCATGCACCCATGTTCTGATGCTTTTGATGCATTTGCTTGGAATAAGGCAGGCTTGTGGGCCATTCCAGCCTGCCAGCTGCATGCTTCACAGCCATATCGCAGCCCCAGCTTTGAAGCAGCAGGAAAGGTTGTATCTCATTCTTCCCCAGTTCAAATCACCAGGATTAGCTGTTTATTCAGGAGTCCCTTCCCCCATCAGCAGGGGAAAATAATTATAAACCTTCTTTTTATATATGCCAGCTAGCAGACAGGATCAGTACGCAAGGGGACTCCCTGATTTCTGACATGCCTAAGCCCTCAAACAACTGTGGGGTTTTTGCACCATATGGCTCTATCACTTGACAAAATAGTGCCCTAGATAGGCTGGTTGTTTTCCAGCCTGCCACCAAATTAACTTAGGAGGATGGGCACATACAGCCACAGTTTCTGCATTGTTGCCACCGTTTCTGAGGTCTCCAGACCTATTGCAAGCCACTGTATTTTTGCAGCCCCTCCTGCCCCCCTCCAGGACCAGCTACCAAAGGGATTAAACACGGCATGTTATCTACTGCAGTGGCTTAATCACTAAGCAAAGCACTCATCCCCTGACCACAAGGTCAAGGAATTATCTTCCTGACAGATAACACAGCCAGGGCTTGGAACAAAATGAGGAGCTGAACTGTCATTGCAAGCCCACAGGCCACAGTTCTATTGCTGTTTCTGGGGAAGTAACGCTGCTAAGGTGCTATGGAAGTGCAGCATGACTCTTCTCACCTGCCCCAAAATGTCTTTTGGTGTCAGGGGAAGACAAACACAGCAAAAATGGTATTCAGTTTTGGGTACATACATCCCCCTCTCTTTAACACCCCTTATTCTAAACTTGTCCCTCTGAGAGCAAGAGGTTTTGATGGTTAGATGGTTTTGGCACTGTGTACTGAAGAGACTGAAGAACTAACTGAGCACTAGGACTGGTCCAAAAGAGAAGTGACCTTGGGGGAAACATACATATCTAGAAATACAGTTTCTGAGGACAGAGATTCTACACATCAGTTTCAGCAGAAGGTGGGAAGTCCTATTCCCACATAAGCTGGCCTGCTAGGGCAGAGCTGCAGGGCCTGACAGCCCCACAGCTCTCTGCACAGTGGTGGGCTGCGAGAGGGCAACTCACATCAATAGGGGACAAGTTCTTCATTTGAGACTTAAATATAGAGAGCCCAGGTCTGCTGCCACCCTAAGAGGGTGAGGAGAACTCCTGACACAGCTGCAAAGTGGGGTTCTTACTAGGCACCAGCACAGGGCATCAGCTCCCACAGCATTGCTGTGAGTGTCTCAGGACCCTCTGCACACAGCCAGGCAGGATAAGCCATGGTCTCCTGCCTGGTGCCTGCCAAGAGCAGCGCCTTTTCATAGGAGGGGAAGGTGTAAACTGGGATTACAGAAACAGGCTGACAGGATGAGGCTCTCTGCCTGAAGCTGGATAATACAAATAGCTTGCAGTTCACCAGGTGACTTCCTCATGGTCACATACATGACAGGAACTCAAGAAGAGGAATCCTCATCTCTACCAGAGTCTAGGTCCTGAAGAGACTGGTTGAAATTACACATGTGCTAAATGTTCCTTGTGCCTTTCAAAGGCAGCTAAGCAGTCAAATGACATCTTCTCACCTCCCTCAGTACATCTTGCCTTTTGCAGTCCAGCTGCTCCCTAGAGGCCCTGGTTGTTACCGTTTGTCTGTGAAACATTCACACCCTGCCAAGTATGTGTTCCTTACCTGGGAACAGCAAGGGCCACACTGCAGCCAGGGGCACAGCTCTTCTCCATCTTCCCACCAGGAGATGCTTCCTGCAGCACTGATGTGGAATGTGAGAGAAGCAGTTTACACCTTAAAGCACAAGATTAACACATTTTAGCAAATTGCACTGTTCTTCAGCTATAAATCAAAAATAAAAATGGTTTTTTATTACTTTAGCTCAGAACATGAGGAATCTGACTGTCTCTTGCGAGATCTCTGTCTCTGTTAAGCTTGGTGGATCCTCCAAAGAGCTCACTGAGGTTATGTGCATGCTGTCCATCCTCCTGGGCCAGGGCACAGATATCAGAGCCCTTTCCATACACCCACCTCCAGCAGCTAAGGCACAGCAGAGACACGGGCAGGACTGGCAGGCAGAGTAAGTAACCTGCCTGCCGTGCAAGGGGCCTGGATGAGCTAGCTGCAAATAAAGGTCCTTTTTCCCTACCTCTTATCTCAGGCAAAGGAGATAACCACCCTGCAGCATTCTGTGGAAAACAGAGTGCTGATAAAGCTTTAGATTTTCCATTCAACTGCTGTTCCTTGGCTCCCCTCACTTTCCCACCTGCATTTCTCTCTGCCTTTGGGGAAATCAGACGTATTTTCTATATTGTTCTTAATTAGGAAAAAAAAAATCTCCTTCCATTAAGTGACTCTCAAGAGCAGAGACAGGGGGACATGCACTGAGAACCATCTACCTTACAGTCTCCTGGGGGCCCTCTCCTCAGTGTCTCTCCCATGGCCACTGTCCCTGCAGCCCCAGGATCTGCAGAAAGCACAATCCAAGCCTCAGTATCACTTTGTCCATAGCAGAAAACTGCACAACCCCTTCAGAAAAAACACATCTCTCTTCTAGAGCATGTGAAGGAAAGGACCCCTTTTAACCACATGGAAATCAAGCACTGCCCTAGCTGTCTTGTGCGTGCTTCTCTCCACAGGGATGGGGGTGGGAAATGCAGCTGGGTATGCAACCCAGAGCTTGTTCTGACCAAGCTACAATGTGCTCTCCAGAAAGGGAAATGGCTGCACAGGTTCACCAAGTCAGCTGGGGAATGGCAGGAGCTGCTTTCTCCTCCCAAGGAGCTCCAGCCTGGCACCTCTACTTACTAGTTTTTCCATTTCATTAAGTTTTACCTCCTCCATACAAGTAGACTTTAGTAATGACTTCTCTACATTTCTGCCATGCTCCAGATGACAGCATGGCCACCAAAAACAGGATCATCTCTTCCAGAGGATTCACCAACCTTCAGCCTCCAAAGCTTACAGCATCTATTCTGGATAACAATTAATCTTCCCCCAAAAATGGTCTATATATGTTTAGATACAAATAGTTCTTGGAAAATGTATGTCATTAAATACAGCCTTTCCAGTAGTAAGTCTAAGGACCTGGGACAGCAACTGCTTTCATCCTTCTCCCCATTCTTCTACCAGATCCTGCCTGCTGTGTGAGATGGGCTCCCTCCCACCAAGCCTGGTTCCTCTCCTTCCCCCTTGCTCAGGCACTGCCAGCTGGGTTTGCCAGGTTTCCCTTGGGAACACCTCTGCCTCCTGGCTCTCAGTGCACAGCCAAGCCCGCTGGCCCAGATGTTCCCCAGCGAGCTCCTGCTCCTGCATACCTCCTGGAGGGTCTGTGCTGGGTGTGTGTAGGAATGTGTTGGTCCAGGCAGCAGTTAATGCAGGGGGGGAAATCCCTGGTGTATGCCAGAGACGACATGCTGCAGATCCTGTTCCCAAGCCTTTTTCGCCACAGATTAAGAATGGAACTAAAATTCACCCTGTGATAAATAGGTGAAACATTCTTGTCTGTGGCAAGCAGAAGAGATTAGAGGCTGTCTTCAATAAATCTCTGAAGATTAAGGAGAAAGGAGATTCCATAAAGTAAAATCTGATTTGTCTTTGGCACAGCTGTCTATCTAAAGATGAGTACCCACATCCCAGTCCTGTACAATTCACATTTCTCCACACAAAGCCTCCAGAAAATGAGCTGAAGTCATGGCTTTACTACTGTAACTAGCATCCATAACATGGCAGGCTGTGGTATCAGGGCTGTGGGGATGGCAAATACTGACCCATTTCTTCTTAGAAAGGAGACAGGATTCATTTCACGTTAGCTTGGGAACTCACACCCTGCCATGGCAAACAGCACACAGACAGGCAGGGAAAAAGCTGAATATAGTCCTGTCTGTCCTACTGTCTTCTGACCTTATTCAGCACAGCCTTCTTCTTCCATAATTGATGTCTCCTGCTGCAGAGGCAGCCACAGCTTCTGATTCTCTGGCTATCCCTTTACAGCAGTAGTAAGTGCAAGCCCATTATTCTGCAAAACAATTCAAATTAATTCAGAGCCTTAAACCAGGAATCCTTTCTTTATAACACCACCTCTCCCTTACTGCACTGCAGCTACAAGAAGTCAGCAGCTCCATCCCTCCATTTTCCCCATGAGCCCATTGTCTGGGACACACATGCCATCTCCTCCAAGGAAACAGTTTCTTGGTTTTTTTCAGTGACCTTCAAAGATACTTAAAATATCCCTGGTGCATGTAAGAGGGATGTCTTTCCAGGGCTCTTAGAATATAGCTGCAGTCTGTTAAATCATGCAGATAGGAAAATGTTGAGGAACTTTCTGGCACACCACCTGTCTGACCTGACTTATTTACATGATGCTAGAGCTAGGAAATGCACTAGTTTTATAGCCCTTGTGATTTGAGACTGTTTTTCCAGGGAAAAGCAGCAGCAAGGAAAAGGACACATCAGGCTTTCTATGTGCTTAGCTTCAGAAACCACATTATACCTGAGCCTCATGCCCCAGCCCCTGCTCTGGGACAGGCTGCCTGCCCCCTTCCCCAGCATGGGAGCTGCATGCCCAGCCGTGATCAGAGAGAGCTGCCACCACTGACCCTCATCCAGGACAGCTGGGAAGGTGCTCAGCTGCCTGTCTTTAGCAGGGTGCTGAAAGCCTTGGAAAAGCTGAGGCCACAGTTGACCTGGCAGCTGAGGAGTGGAGGCACAGACGTGTCTCTAATGCAGGATTAACAGGCTGCTGTCCTTGCCAGGGCTGTTGGCCCACACATGGCCTTCTCTGTGGGTCTGGCAGTGCAGCTACAGTAGAGACACAGCCTCCAGGGCCACCTTCAGTTACAAAGCCCACCAAGCTTCATCTGAAGATCAAACTTTCTGGTCTGCTCTCTGCCTCTGAGGAAAAACCGGGAATTACTTTTGGACAAATTATTTTCAGGGAAAACAATAAAAATAAAAATTAAAAAACCTGATTATTAAATATTTCTTTGAATAGATGGCAAACTCCTCTGAGTGAAGGTCCAGTGGAGGGGACTGGTTCCTCTGCCTGCCCCTTGCCCCTGTGAAACACATTTGGACAGGACCTGGCACAAAGACTCTGAAACGGCTCACGCTGCATGTCCGAGGTGAAGGGACACCTGGCACCACCCTGCCCAGCTCTGTACCCACATGTGGCCCACAGCCACATGTGAGGTGGGCTGTGAAGTAGGGAGGGAAGTTGCCTGGTTAAGAGCCCGGTGTGCTCACTGCCCATTGCTGTGCATTTTCTGCATGAAATGCTCAAGTCGGAAAGACTTTGGATCAGGATGAATAATATTTCTAAACAGGAAGCCAGTGTTATGAAAAAAGCATGAGCAGCTATGAGGGCGTGTCTCACCTCCTTTGCACTCCAAAGAGATCAGCCCCCCCATCTCCACCATGGCAGAACTGTCCTCCCACTGTTCCTGGGTGCTGCAAACCCTACCAGGGTGAGGCTAATTTCCACCTTGGGGAGTCAGCCCCAGTTAACCAAAGAAATATAAACAGAAAGCTGAGGGAGCAGCCTGGAGGGGAAGGTGAGGAACAGCCAGCTTGCAATCCTGTTCAAAGCTAGGGAGAGCTGGATAGACAGGGAAGGGTGTATACTCACTGTGTAAAGCAATATTTGTTTGCTAGCTCTGTGATCCTCTTCAAGTACAGACAGGATGGAAACTCCAGCTGTGGGCAGTGCACCAGAACCAAGGCCCAGAAGCATATTTCAGGTCTGTTCCCTTCATTCCTTTGCAGAGTTCTACCCACAACAGCTGTTCTTTACTTCCCTGGTAGGACTGTCCTCTCTTTCCCATTCACCCGGAAAGCAACCGTTCTTTCTTGCCCTTCTCTGCTTCCCTGGTCTGGGACTGAAGCAGAGCCCACACACAGCTCCCCTGATAGCCAGGCTACATTTAGGAGCTGAACTAGGTGCTCATAGCAGAGCACTGTGGGGGCCAGGATCAGGAGATGCTCTTCTCCCTTCAGGAAGGGAACAGAATAGCTCCCACCCCTGTTCACAGTACTCTTTCCTAAGGCTGGCTCACTAAATTGCTTCCTTCCATTCTGCTGCTGAAATCTTGGTGGCAAGGTCTGCCTCAGCCTGCTGGAATCCAAGAGGCCTGAGGTGGCAGGAGCAGCTCAAGCTGTGGCCATGGGGCTATTTGCTCTGGGGTGGCAGCAGAGCTGCAAGCTGAGCTCATGCCCACTAGCAAGGGGAAGCCAAAGGCTCCCATGACATGGAGATGCTGTGAGTGTGTCAGGAGAGGTATCATGCATATCTTTTGGGGCATCCAAGTCTGAGGCTGCTCCCTGGATCCACAACCATCATCACTGTTTCTGAACAAGGCTACAACACAGCAGCAGTTGGTCACAGCTGGAGGGATTTTCTGTGTAGCTAGCAGCCATCAAAACTAATTCCATGCCAGCACCAGGAGCCAGCCACATGCTAAAGTGGACTAAGTGTGCACATTCTCTTCTAGTTCCTTCAGCATCAGCCAGGGCAAGGGACTAAAACATTTCCTTTGCCAAACAAATTCATTTTCCCTTACTGCAAGGCTTCAAGCTTCAAATACAGTGTATCCCACTACTCCCCCTTATCCAAACTTGATATATGTGATAAGCACAATTATTTTACCCATCTGTGATACCTTTGAATGGCTGAGAATTTTTTGTCCTCATTTTGGAGCCCACGTTCCCCCTACACAGGCAGGAAATATAGCTCTGCCTGCACATTCTTTCTCTTAATCTAAAATAAGTTCCACATTAAACCACACTTGATCTGTATTTGTAAGGGAGGAAACTACTGCAAGAGAAATTTAGGAGAAGGAGAAGAAGCAGAAAGAAAAGCAGCCTCCACTGCTATTCCTCACATCCTTTTATGGGTTGCAGCATCTCTCTGAAGTACCACACACTTGAGCAGAGAGGGATCTAGAGGGGTGCTGCTCCAGGCTAGAGGAGTTTCTGAACATCCAAATCCCTTGAGAGTTACAGGAATTTCCAATCTCTGCCAGTCCATGTTTAGATACCCAAAACCTTTCCAGCACCTTTTCAGCTCCCCTGAGCAGTCTCTGTGTAAACACAGCTACCCACAAAGAATAACCATAAGCATAAACCTGCATCACAGGGATCATATTCCTGCATCACGGGCCATGCCTCATGTAAACTGGGGAGAGGGAAAAAGGGCCTTAGCTGCAGACTCCTCTTCTCTGAGCACCTGGGGCTGGACTCCTTGGTTGGATTCAGTAAGCTTTTTGCTTCCTGGGAAATCAAACAGCTGTCTTCAGGTTATTGAAATGTGCTTGCCATGGCACACACTTCGGTTTTGAAGCACAGTGACTGTCGGCAGTGCTCCAGCTTTTAGTCACACCTGCTGCACTCCTAGCTTTCAATCTCCTTCCTCTTGGAGCCTCCTCACATTCCCATTGCCTGCAACAAGCATGAGGTGTGCCTTTGCCAGAGTCAGGAAGAGAAAGGAGAAATTAAAACAGTGGCTACTCCCAAGCAAAATACAATCCAATCAGTCTCTGATGAGCTTTGCATTAAAAGCGTACTCCTCTACTTTGCTACAAAAGCCACAGCATTGTCACCTTCTTGCTGTGTCATTTTTATTGCTGGTAAGATTAGTGCACCTAAAAGCACAGCCCATCTCTGCCACCCAGGGACCTTGAATGCTCCGTGACCTGTGCCAAAGACAGAGTTCTGCTGAGCATGCTATCACCCTGGTCATGGCTGTGCTTTCAGCAGTGACTGACACAAGCCTCCAGCTTTACTCCATCAAGGCTGAGAGCCTCTTTTGAACAGGGCCTAATTCCATTGCAGGGAGTCAGTTTGCTCACACCCACCACAAAAAGCTTGTTTCCAAACCCCCTTATTAACATGGAGATGTTAGTATCAATTCCTGTTTTGCAGAACTTAGATAAAAAAAACCACAACAAAAAACAGAACCTGTTTTCCTCATGTTGGAGAGGCAGGGGCTGCACCTTCTGTGGGCAGCCACTGATCTGTGGAGGAACAGGGAGCTCTCTCCACCCCAGAATTAATGACGAAGAAACCAATGAGAGGAGCAGCTCTAGGAGAGGACATATCCCACCACTCTTGGGTGGTTTCCACAGAGAGGTTTGAGGCAGGGGTGCAGTCAAGAAGAACTCAAGGGTAAGCAGAGTTCACTTAGTAATTTAAGCAATGCAAAGTTTGCACTTTTCAGGATACAGCAAAATAAGAGCACATGACCCTGCTGAGTTATTTATTGCAACACCTCTGAGTTAGCAAAAGGTGCCTTTGTTACCCCCATAAAATGGCCTTTATAATTTTTCTTCCTCTGAAGTGCCAGATCTGCCAATACTGAAAAAAACCCCAAAATCTGTAGGTTGGTTCAAGCACTACAGTGTATCCTGCAAAGAGCAGGAAGGACTCACAGACCTGATTGAGTACTCAGTTGGATCTTTCTGTGTTTTGGCTGTGGAGATAAACGTGCAGTAAGAAACAAGTGTTACTTAATACAGAAAAAGGGATGTTATCTCAGTGCACAGAAACATACTGCACTGGTTTGTCCAACAAACCACACATAGTGGCTGAACTGATGGTGACTGTCACCCCAACAGGCCACCTCAGACCCAGCTCTCAGGTGACTCACTACAATTCCTCTTGCTTGGTCATTTCACCCATTCAAATCCATGCTCAGACTAGGTGGGTAAAAAATTGTACACAGACTAGATGAAAAACTGCAGAGTTGTCCTTGTGCATGAGGAAGAAGATGCAAGAACTATTTCACCCTTCACAGGCACACCAGCACCAAGGAGCACCGAGTGTCCTGGCAAGCCCCTGCCTTGGACAACACTTTCAGAGCATGAGCCACTTTCCTGGGAGCAAACCTCTCCTTACTAGGTACAACGTGAGCCAGCTTCTGTCCCTCTAACAACCACAAAAAGTGACTGCATTGAAAAGATTTAATCAGACTATTCCTATGGAAATCTGTAATCTTATTTCCATAGAGATACACTGATATTACACTAAGTCCTAAGCAGAAAGCCTGCCTACTATCTGGAGCTAAAAAAAAGCCAAACTTTGTCACTGAAAACCGCTACCAGCCTATGTCACTTGTGTGCCATGCACAGCAATACACAACACGCACCAGCAACCATTTATCCTTTATTATTGACTTCTGACCCCGAGGGCAATTTCCATTTCTTATCCACTTTCTCTGCTTTAGAAGCAGCACAGACTGCGGGCAGCAGGGCTAGGGCTGCCTTCCTTTCTCTGGAATTAACTTCTGTGCAAGAGCAAAGCCTTGGGGCAGTGAGCACTCCAGCAGGAACCACTCTTCTTCAGGAGGGACTGAAACAGCCTGTGCATCTTACAAGGAGTTAACCCTTAAAGCAGTTAATTGAACCTTTAACAGGAGCCATCCTTTACACTGTGAAAAGTAGCCAAGACAATGCAGAGGAAATCAGCAGGCTTCACATTTGGCAGTGTCTCTGACAGGAACAACAGAGAATGTCTTCAGAGGGAAAAGAAGTTCCCAGGTGTTACCCAGAAGGTGGAGGTGGTGAAGAATGGCCACAGGGTTTTCAGAGCCAGTCTAGGTGTTATGCAACTCCTGAAGTGAAATCTTAAAGGTGTAAACCATCCTATATTTTCTTCTCTCCTCAGACACAAGAGAACAAGTTAGAGAACTCTTCTCATTGGAGGAATTTATTCCTCATTCCCAGGTTTCCCAGCAGAAGAAAGCAATCTAGGATTACTAGTGGAGGTTATTTGAACAGAGGTGAGTTGCTCCCTAAGCCATCTTCCTGTTACTGCATTGCGTTAAAAATACGCAAAGAACATTGAAATCAGTAATTTCTGTGTCCTTTGAAAGGAGACAGTCAATTAAGATGCTGTGGTGCACAGACACAGCTCTGTGCTGGCTCTGCCAG
>VXAX01013974.1:0-10968 GCA_013399835.1 Leptocoma aspasia
CTATCACATCTATTTTATGTTCATTTCAAAACCTTTTGGGGAGTTCTTGGCTCTTATTCAGTATTTGTCAGTCTCAGCTGAGGCCTCTAGCTGTCGTTTTAAGAGTAACTTCATGAGCTCTGTTCAAAGCTCAGTGAAACTTAAGAAAGCTTTCCCAGAGGATACAGGGGTGTTCATGATGGCTGTGGGAATTTCTCTGCAAGCAAACCCCAAGCACTGCAAAAGCTCTGCTCAAAAAACATAAGACAAGAAATTGATCTTTTTATCCTGAGATGTAGCTAAGACGTTCGAAGTAAATTAGATGTGCAGTTGTCAGTGGATTGATTACATGTACTAAGAGGCAAAATACACTAAGGACATTTGCAAGGGGCTGCCAGGTTTGGCTGCAAGCACTTGGGAACCTGCACTCTCTGGTGTGAGAGACAGGCAAGGAACCAAGTGGGACATGGCAGGATGTGCAAGTGGCACTAGATGCCTATATTCAGGAAGTAAATTTGTTCTGTGCTTCTAAGATAGGACTTTATTATGGATCCTGCTGTGCACTGCTGATGCACTAATGTAGAGTCTGCTGTGGCTTTTCTGTGTAATAGGAAGCATAATCTTAAAACTTTGTCCCAGAATGTAACTCTTTGTAGTGGTGCAAAAGTTTTGCTAGTGAAAAACCATTACTGTCCCAGAGATAAAATAGTTGCATTAATATTGTAGACCTAAACGAAGAAAAGGTTTCTCCTGGTTTTCTTCCCCACATATGTCAATTCTAGCTGTGAGAATTAGGGCAAAAAGCAGAAGAGAGGAGTGCGAACAAGGCAGTAACAGTTATGCAGAGATTCATTTAGAGTCTGACTTTAAGCAAAATCCCCCAGTAGCTTCAGCTTGTGCTCAGAAATCAGACTTCTGACAGATATACCAGAAAGACTGTCTTGTAACTTGCAGCCCAGCATTACTTAGGGGAATGTTTTGTTCTCAAAAGTAATGGTATTAAATCACTGGGTCAGGAGAAGGAGATGTGTTTTGATTAGGTACACAACCTTCCTCTGACAGCTTTGAAGACCTGCAGTCTAGCAGATGGCAATGTTACAAGGACAGTTGTGTTTCTCTTAGGTTGCCTGATAAATTCTGTGCCCTTGGTTTTGACTGTGTGAGATTTTCATGAACCATTATTTATTTTCTTTGTCTTGGTTTTTTGCCTACTTCCTTTTACAAACTGTTCTTTATTTGTCCTCAGGTTCACTGCTTGTTTGTGCAAGGAGGATGGCCAGGAAGCCACCATTAGCTTCACTTAAGGCAGAGATGGAGCAGGCAGTGGCTGGGGTCACAGGCACAAAGTTGTGCCATAGCACTGCTGAAGTGTGTGGCACTGTCACCACTGTCCAGAGCTGAGGTCTTGGGTCAGCCTCCTGCAGCCTCAGCACTCACACTGGGCCCTGCTCTCCTTGCAGGACTCCAGCAGGCATTTCAGTGTGCTCTGGTAGCAGTGCCTGTACACTCAGTATGATGGGAAATTGCCTGTTGGTGGTGGATTCTGTGTGTGGTTAGTGTTCTCTGTGTTTTGTTCTGGGTATGGACAGGTTTTGTTAAATTTTCTTTGAATATTGGGTTAACACAGGAGAATGCCATCCCTGTCTCTCACTCTTTTTTTGAGTGACAAATACACGTTTAAGATTCAGTTGGTGGCCTTTGGTTGATTCCTGCAAAAGGTACAGAGGATGCAAGTGGTGTCACCCTCTTTAAAAAAAAGTAGGAAAACCTTTTCAGAATGTTGAGAGGGTGACATTGCTGAAATATACCTATAACAAGGAAAGCTGATAGATGCAAAGCTTCTCCATGATCTAGAAAATAAGGAAAAAAAGGAAGTTCAGCTTGAGGTTCCAGCAAAGAGGAATCAGATTCCAAGTAAATAATGTAATTATTTTAATTGCAAAAGTATTATTTTATTATGATTTTATTGTAAACATGAATTTAAAAATTTTGAAACAGGAGGCCCTTTTCAGGAGGTATACAGTACAGAAAGGAGAATGATTCCTAGGAAGGGAGGACCAGATAAACAGCAAGTGTTAGGGTGTCTGTCACATGCACTACACAAACATTCCCTTGCGCAGCAGTCACAGCAGTGCTGTGAGTTACAGGAGAAAGAAGAAATAGATGGTATCTTATCTTCAAATTTTAGTTTACAGCTCAGCACTGATGACAGGAATTCTCTTTGCTTAAACAGATGAGCCAATAAAAATATATGTCCTCTGTTATTCACAGATTATCTATTGCAGCAGCTAGATAGTGTAATTTATTGATAAGAAGAAAAAGTTCCTGATGAGAAAAATTCCTCCGTTGCTCCTTTTGGGAAAGAGCAGCAGGAGGCTGTCCCTGGTTAAGCAAAGGTACGGTTCTGTTGACTTCAGCACAAGCTCGCTCATGCCTCTGTGTCAGATCATTTTTGTTGTGACTTGATAGTGCTGAGACACCTCTCATCAGCTATTCTGAGGATTTCTCATTGTAATCCTTCACATACACCTCCTCCTTCTGCACACCCTTTCTGCTTTATGTGAGCAGTTTGTGTAGAAGCAAAAGGGGCAGAAAGGAGGAGGTATGGCAGCATAGGGCAGCACATCTTTCATCTTTTGGGATACAACCTTGTCAGGAAACAGTGGGGAGATGTGCCATGCCAGGAGACCACTGGAGAAACTACATTTTTGGGAGAAATGATGCCTCTGTACTTCCTCAGTATGAATTGGGAGGCATAAAGGTTTCCCTTCCCTTGATCCTTCGGGCAGCCCAGCCTGTCTGTGCCTACCATGCACAGCTGATTTTCCACTTGCACACCTGTCCCAAGGGCATGCTGAGGGAGCCTTCCTGAGCCTGTGAAAGCTTCTGATAGGGACAGCACAAAGGGCTCTTTTTACATCCACCTCCACCCAAAAGACAGGGGCACATCAGGCTGGTATTTCTGAATACCTCATTGAAATCCTTTCTTAATTCTCCTAGAAATCAAGAAGCCCGGACTTGCTCCCAACAAAACCAATGGCAAATCCCTATGATAATAAAGTGAAAAGAGCAATCCCTACACAGGTGTCTATTTTCATTTCCGAAAGGAAGGCTGCAGACTGTCTTTGACAGTTTTTCAACTAAAACTAATACTCACTTCAACTTATGTCTGAATTATTTAAAAAGCAGCAACATCCCTTTGCTCTATTGTAGTCAGACACTCAAGATCCCTGCAAAATATTTATTTTGGATAGTGTCTATATCCAATTCCTCTTTTTATCAATAGAACAATATTTACAGAGGTCAGGCTGCCAACTTTGCCAGACAGACGCCCTTTACATTCAAGAGAAAACATGATTCATTTCAGGATCAGGATTTCAGCTGCAAATTAAAACTTTTCTTTGATAGACTGAAAGAGGCAAGTCAATAAAGGAAAATTCTTGATAGCTGGAATGGAATGTCTTCTTTGAGACTGCCAATATTCAGTTCTGATCACTAATATCTTACTTGATGGATGAGATTTTTTTTCTCTATCTAATTATACCCCAGAGGCAATGTTTAAAAGAAATGGAAAGATAGCTATAAACAACTGTGCTGTATGACAGTGTCAGCTTCTTTTTGTTATCTCTTTGAGACCATGAATATCTTATAATGTATTTGTACAGCACACAGGACAAAAGTGCTCTGACCCAAACCTGTGATTCTCTAGAAATTGCATATAATTAGTATTAAGCCCAGTAAGAAAAATAGCAACAATGCAAAAGTCAGAGATAAACTTACAGACTTGTGGCTTGCTAGTTTTCGGTGCACCATCATATCGCAGGTATGAAAATAGACTTACTCTAGTAGCCACAGTGTGTGACACAGTAGGAAAAATAAGCTCTGTGCTGGATGAAACAGACCAGAAGGTTTAGTGAACTTTGTTTTTCAGAGCTGTTACTCATGGTCTTTACTGCAGATATCCCACAAAATTATTTCTTGACTCTCATTGAAAATATGTAATATATTTTTCATCATGTACCCTTTTTATGATGATTAAATATCATAACCCTACCTTTCAACTAATTGTAATGGCCTTGTTATTCTTGGTTTTGCCTGACTATGATTTCAAACTAATGATCATTAGTAGCAATAATAGTCCTCTACCCTTTTATCATGCCTCACATCTGTGGGACTCCGTGTTAAGCATTACTACGTGCATTACACCAATGCTTACCCTGAGTCACAGAGGTTAATTAACTTAATAAAGATCTTAAGGCATGCCAGAGGCAGAATCAGGAATAAGGAAAGTAAACCCTGAGCTCTGATCTCTCTGGCCTTGACAATGTAACAGTTGTTACTAAAGGGTTAGACAGACTGCAAAATGCTATTAATCTCTAAAAGCTGAACTTCTTTAGGTACAGATTATTTGTGTGGGAAGGAAAGTAGGAAATCGCTTTGTTGCTAAAATAAAGCTGAAAGTGGGACTAATGGAAAGAAGAGCTCCTACTTGTCTGGATCACAGTGCTTGAAGGCAGGGGCAGTGGGTATTGCAGACAGCTGGTACTATTTGTCAGGCTGTCATGTTCACAAAACCAGCCTGAAGACTGATGTGATGTACTGAAATTCAGTTCCCAAACAGCACAAAATCAGATTTCAGCGTTATTTTGCTAACCTCACTGAAGGTCCTCAATTGAGAGCCTGGGAATAGGGGAGCTCTTAATATGCAGGCTGCCAAAAGATCATGTTCATCTAACTTTTGCCTCAGAGAAGATTGCCACTTTTGGACCCTGTTCTAGTCAGCAGTGAATCACTGCTTGCTCAAACACAAAGCTGGATAAATTTTGATGTTGTAGAGAGCAAGAAACTTGGAAACTTTTAAGTCTGATTACTACAGAAAAAAGGTAGTTTCTGTGTCTCTTCCCAACCACCATGTTGCTTTATTTTAATGTGAGAATGTTTCACAGAAGCTGTTAATGCTGCTTCCGATTCTCATGGGATGGAGACTGGAATCAGTGAATTTAAAGTGGCATTTTATATATATGCTGATGGCATATTAATATATATGATCTAGGAAGGATTTCAGCTTTTACACAGTTTGAATCACTACTAATTTTGGAAAATTTTCTGGCCTTAAAATGAGATATAATAAATTTAAAACCCTGCCTCTGCATATACCAGATAACACACTTGCCATCTAAGTTTTCCCATTTAAGGTGAAATGCTAAGTTGTCTAAAACCTCAGCTTATGTATCACCTGTTTCTATTTAAAAGAGAAAATCATTATATCAAAATACAAAATCAATATAGAACATCTTGCTGTGCCTTGATCCATTTTAAAACATAACCAAGGGCCAAATCCAGCTTTTCTCACTGAGGTAGGGAGCCTCTTAAAAGTAAATATTAGACCCTTACACTAAATTGTATGTTATTGATCTGAATCTTTGGTGATACAAGCAGAAACTGATGCATCCATAGTGCAGCTCAAGCATGAAGGGTGGAAACATCCTAAAATACATCTGAGTGGGCTGAACAGGACAATATTAATAGGCATGAAGCAAAAACATGTTCATCCTTTCTAAAAGCGCACCTGATTTGGACCTGTTTATTTCCTGTTGATGTCACTGAAGCATCTTGCTGCTCACCATTTCGAAAACTCAGGCTGCTTTTCTGAAAACCTTAAGAGGTTAAAAAAATAGTGATGAGGTAATACAGCAGGTAGGAGCTGTATTAGCACTTTGACAAAACACCCCATAACGAGACTATCAGGCTGTACATGTCAATCCTCAGTGCAGCAGTGGGTAGTCATTAGAAAGTTGCATTAGTATACCAGAATTAATATTCATGAATCCATGATGATAGTTTAGGAAAAATGTAGATATAATTTGTCCAAATATGCTTTAATGATGTAATCTCTGATCTTTCAGGTCTGAGTCTCTCAAAAAGAGGAGTAGATATTGTTGGTCAAACTCAAAATATTTTTAAAGGTTTTCAAGCATCAGAAAGTTATTTCTCTCTTTCTTTTCAATTTTTGGGCTTATTAGGATAAAAACTATTAAACCATGAAGCTGAAAATTTCTGATTCAGTGGCCTTAACATTTCCAGAAACAGAACACATCCACTTCATTTGAGAACATTCTTCCAGGAGATGTTCAGCTAAACTTCACTCCCCCGAGTACTAAGATAAACAGCCACAACATCTTTACTGTGGCTTTACCTGTACAGACTTTCTTAATTTGATCTCTTAAGAAAAGATGTAGCATTGGCCTTATCTGCATGTATGCATGCCTGTTTGGGTACCCTCTTTAATTATGTTTAAACTCCTCATTTCTTTCAACCACATCTTGCAAATGTGTAGGAGACAGAAAGATCCTAGAAG
This sequence comes from Leptocoma aspasia, assembly GCA_013399835.1. NCBI lineage: Eukaryota > Metazoa > Chordata > Aves > Passeriformes > Nectariniidae > Leptocoma > Leptocoma aspasia. The sequence goes on from VXAX01013974.1 coordinate 6,338, forward strand.
TTAAATAAAACCTGGCAAGCTGCTAGAGGAGAAAGCCCTTCCCCTGGGTCTCCCCGCCAAAGGACACAGCAACATGAACCCCACTGTTACTGAACATCAGAAAAACCAGACACCATCCATAACTCTTGGGAAAACCACGTTCATCTGTTCTGCCAAATCTTCTGCCAATCTTCTGTCAGCCTGGGGAGGCCTTCTGCCCACAAGAACACTGGGGGCCATGTCTTTACTCTGACAGCTCCCGGGCTACACAGTTAAAGGCCCACAGTAGCCCTCTGCCTGGCTTGGGAGTGAGAAAGGGAAGGGAACAGAAACATGGAGGCATCAATAATAGAGGCTGATCCAAGCTCCCTGCAGTTCCTTTAGTGCTGTCCCTTGCAGGTGTTACCCAAAATACTGCAAAAAGTCACCATCTGTCAGAGGAGGTCATGGTTTCCAGCCTTGCTGAGGGCAGACAGGGAGGACCTGTGTGAAATAACAGCAGATCTCACACACCTACAAGGAAAAATATCACAAACTGGAGCAAGTTCTCTCCACTTTTAGTGAGGGTGGTAAACAAGACATTCTGATAGAAAGAATAAGGCTCAAGATGTGTTTTTAGAATAACTAGTCAAGGTGGTCTTCCATATAAGACAAGTACAATAAATCCTATTTATAAGTTAAATAAAATACAAGCAATTGAGATGATTTAAGTCTACTTGTGGAACAAGCAATTGTATGCATTTTAATTCAGACTCATTAATAAGTAATTTCTGAAAGCATAACTTCAGGAAAACAGGACTCAGAAGAAAAATAAGGCTAAACAGATCAAGAGCTTGAAAAACTACAAAATCCAAACCCAGTCTTTCTCCTTGCTCGTAATATTTGCTTCTATATTATGCTGACATTTCTAAAGATTAACTACTATAAATCATTACTCCATATTATTTCTACTGTCAAATGCAATGAAAAAACTTCAATGTTTTAAATGTCTCATGGAGAAAGTAAAATACATCTAGGAATCAGAGTTGCTAGTGCACTAAAATACTTAATTATGTGAGCAAATCGTTCTTTTTTAGCACTGCATTATTTGTGTTAATGTAAGCTGAATCTCAAAGGGACTGGCCTTGGAGTCAATTAAATATTTGGAGTATCACAGCTTTCATATTTGAGGAACACCAATGGAGTAAAGTGCTCCTTGGCTATTTCTGTTTAAACTATTTTGTGCATGGAGGCAACAGGCATGGGATTTAAGAGGGTATTCTACACTGCATAAATTACAGTATGTGTAAAAAACAAATAGAACATATAGAAGAATCAGAAGCATATGCTTATGATTATATGCTTATATGCTTATCTTATGGCCCATATGAACAACAAGATATTAATTTTTCATTTCCCTTTTTTTCTATTGCTTCCGTATTTCTAACCTATTCTTTTTTTTTATTTGGTACTGTATCATGTAAGAGTTTAACACTGAAACAGTGCATGGATTCCCATATTCCCATGCACCGATTACCATTAGCTTCTTTAATTTTTGACTAGTTTTCTTTGACTTACTAATAGCTTTTTGCAATCTGTGTCATTTTAAAATGCGTAAAGTAATCAAAATTTTCTGCACACATTTCCTAGGCTGTTCACCTGGTTTAGACTAAGACCAGCCACATTCTGGTGGCAATGACATTTAACTTTAATTTCAAAGGCTTAAATTCAGGTATTTAAATAAAAGTTCTGAAAATCCTACCACAAAATTCCCACATTTATTTATTTTGAGTTTGTTATATTTCACTCTGAACTTTCCATATATATTTTTTAATGTTTTACTTGTCTCATTTACCAGTTGATGTGTAAGTTAATACTACAAAAATTCATAGGTAAAGGCAGTTTTCTAAAGGCTGTGCAATGTGACACTGGAAAGAGACGTGCAGAAGGGTAGAAATACCCTGACCACTTTCTCTTACTCTGAACAGCTGTCAGAGCCTTCACTGAGACATGCTGAGCTGGAAACTGAGGTTCTGCTTCTATCCCAGTTTGTGGTACCTTATTTTACTAATACTGGGGTGACTGTTTTTCCACCTTAGGTGTTTATCCCATTTTGCTTCGTGAAAAGGAAGCCCTAGGAACAGCCACTAGGTGTTTGCTGGTTGATCAAGTACTGCAAGGGCAAGAGGACTTAACCCTTCTCAGGAGGGACTGTCAGCAATGAGGTGATCCCTTTCCAATCCAGTTTGGGCTCTGTCATCTCATAAGATAAGTGAGTAGCTTTTCTCAGTGACAGCAACTGATGAGATTTCATAAAGTGAAAAATTATCCCCTTAGATTTTTTTCCCTTGATTTAATGAGTGCTAAAATAGAAAGTTTTTTGTGTCTGTGTACCCTTAGGGAGCAGCTCTGTGCGGAAAGGAGGTGTCTGCAGCAAGTAAGTGCATTGTGGACTGGCTCTGCAGGGACAAATTTAAAACCTGTGATGTCTGGAGGTTGCTACAGTTGGACCGGGAAAGGGAAATGAGGTAGAAATGCCCAAGGCAAGGCAAGGTTCTGATGTTCTCTTACATTTATATCCACTGCTAGCACCTCCTGCTCAGGCTGCAGCCAGCCCCATGGTGTGCAGGGCAGTGCAGAGTGCTGGGCAGGGCTGGGCAGCCAGCAGAGCCAGGCTGTGGGAGTGTGGCACAGACCTGGCGAGTGTGAGGGGTCAACACACACACACATCTGCTTTCTCTCAGCCTGGGTCCCACCTCTAGCCTCGCTCCTTCTCTCTTGCCATGTTAAGTACTAGCAAGTAGCTTATGTTTAACACTGAACAAGAGAGGGGAAAAAAAAGGGTAGAAGGGAATAAAGAAAAAGCACAGTGTCAATGCTCAAACAAGTGTATTGATAAAGGTCAAGTGCATAGTCTTCTCTACCTGGGTTTCCAGTTTAGGAGATGGCTTTGCCTCGCTCATAGTTTCCTAACAAGAAGAAGAGCAGTCCCAGTTCCCTGTTCTGACACATACTTCCAGTTTATGTGAATAATTTTGACCCAGAATCTAAAGAATTTAATTATCCACCTCCTCATCCACAAAACACAGGTAGGAATCATTTCCTCCTTCAAATTTGTTTACTATTAAAATGTTCTGTTAAAAAGGTGTATGGAAAAACCACCTTTAAGTGCTCATATCTACCTTTGGCTTTGTACCAGGGACTTCAGTAGAAACGTAATACAGAAAAAAAGCCCTGTTCAGCTGCTGGAGGTGTCCAAAGCTGATAGCATAGTTAATTTCTGTCAGGTAAGTTCCTAAAAGGCTAAACAGGTATGCTTAGGAGCATTTGGCTTGTATAGCACTGTGCAGATTGACTCTTAGATCACACACAATCTCACTGCTCCTTGAATTCCTCTCTCTGCAAGGCTCAGACCACAGGGTGTGACTGCAGAACACAACTCCCAGGTCAGGCACATCCTGGAAGGTGCTTTTATCCACCTGTTGTGTTGGAAGGTGCATATTTCAATCCTGACTGCCCTAAGGTGCAGTGAGGCATCTTTGTTAGCTATAGGGACTTCACTTGCTGTGAATTCTGCTGGGTAGCATTAGCAGTAAGTGATGTGAAAAGTGAAAAGCATTTTAGGACTTGCTTATGGCCATTTAGTGGATGAAAGAGGCAGGTCAAAAATCTAGACCTCCCACATACTGGTTTTTAAGACTTGTTCTCATTTTCCAAGCAGCCAGAGCTGAATATTGATTAATTTGAAGTCAAACATAGTTACACAAACATAGAGATCATATAGTGTCTTTGTGCTGGTGAACAACGTAGATTACAAATGTTTTCTGGATGTAATCTTCACTAAATGTGTGAATTTTCTTTCCTTAACTGATGAATGCAAATACTTGCTCAGGTTTCAGCAAAAATCTGTACACTCTCAGACTTGGACACTTCCTCAAACACTTTTACTGTGCTGTAGTGGTTTTGGGCTCAATGATAAACTGTACAGAAAAACTGCTTGCTGACTTAAAAATTATAAACCTTCCGAGGTGATTCTTGTCAATAAAACATTAGTAATATTGTCTAAATCTATGCTTATAATATATTTTTTGCCAAAGTGCAGTAACAAAAATTCTTTGCAGACTTCTGATGATAACAGATTTTAATAGCAAATGGTCAGATCTAAGTTCTTATCTCAGAGTGAAGTTGTTGAGTCTTCCTAGTTCTAGATTAGTTACAGCATTTTACTAGTGTGACTGGAAAAAGAACCTTCCTGTGAAATCCTATGGATGAATAATAGGCCAAAATTTTTATGAAAATGAGGGGGGAAATACAAAAATACATATTTTATTCCCACATATGTGAATTGAAAGTTCATAGGATTTTCCCCTTTGACTTCAGTGGAGCTTGGAGCCTTACAGTTACCTTCAGTATTTCAGAGCAGTAATTCTTACTTTCTTCTGATTTTTTTCATCAGAAGACTTGGAAACAGCTGTATAATTCATCCTTTAAGCTGTAGATCCTCTTAGGATGAGAAAAGAATCTATGGGCAGATATGACCCTCTATTTATGATAGAAATAGTTCTTCCTCCCACCTCTGATGATCAGGAGCAGCTGAGTTTCTGTGCTGGTAAAGAATTCCTTCAGCACAGTTACCCCCACCAAAATCCCTCCCTGTGTGTGTGTCTGTGTGT
>VXAX01013975.1:0-10994 GCA_013399835.1 Leptocoma aspasia
AAAAAAAAAAAAAAAGAATAAAGGGAACAGAAATCTGCAGTATCATAACAGAAATCACAGATCAATGTGTTTGCCCTAGGAAATGAACAGATACACATCAGGACTTGGCAGATAAAGGAGTCTCCCAAGCAAAGCAGAAACAGCTCAAAAGGGAAGGAACAAAACTGAGAAGGAAAGAAAGGGAAGAGGGAGTGGGCTCTGGAGCAGACACCATCAATCTGCACATGTGGAGAAGGAGTCAGTGGCAGTACCTGCCTCCCGACCAGCAAAGGCTGTACATGCAAAGAGGGAGGACAAACAGCCCTGAGAAAATACAGATGATTTGCTTCCAAGGACTTTTTCTTGCCAGAATTTACAGGCCTGCAGTTCTCAGTTAATAGATGGAGCTCCCCTTAGAGCTTCTAATGGAAGAGGCTGAAATGAAAACCACCCGCTCCCCGAGGGAGGGGGGGTCAGATCCAAGAGCCCGCGTGAATGTGTTCTGCATCATCTCTGCTGGGACAGACCTCTGGACACCTCATCACACGCCCAGAGATAACGAGCTATGTGGAAGTGGGAATGTGGATTTTTAAATTAAAAAAGAAGAATAAACGGCCTAGCACAAAGAAATCATCATCAGAAGGAAATCCCAGTCTCCCGGCACACCTCAGACGTGCGGGGTTTTGCCTCTTCCCTCCAGGACACCTCCTGCCTGACTGCTGGTGAATCCCATGGGATTTCTGTGCCTCATCTGCTTTCTGGGTGGAGAGGGTAAATCCATTAAAACCGTGCAGATTTTGCCTTCCAGCTCCACTCTCCAGCAAAGAGCAGTTTCACTTTGGTTCCTGTTGATACAGGGTGGGGAGGGGAGGGCAGATCACCTCCCTCCAGGGCACCTTCCCTGAGGTGATGTTGCAGCTGGTGGACAAGGGGACTTGGGGACAGTGGCCAGCGAGTGCCATGCCTGCTGCAGCTGTTTGGAAGAGGCACCCACTGCCAGCGCCCAGCCAGCAGCGACTCCAAACGCCGCAATCAATAACTCTGCCCAGACGGAGCCGCGCTCCCAGACCTGCACAGGCTGGCAGGCAGCAAATGACACAATGGCAAAAAGAGGGACCCCAACAGCTATTAAACACAATAGGCAGCAAACGCCTCCATCGATATTCCGGACACACAGCCTAACTCTCGCCATAAATCACTCCCGATCACACTGAGCACACAACCTTTGCAGAATTGGCGAGGTGTCGTTCAGCTCCACAGGCAGCGTTAAATGCAAACTGTTTAGTTAACGGGATGACATATTTGCAGTTTGCCTGCATATGCCCTGAGTTGTCAGCCTGTTCCCAAACACACAAGGCAGTTGGAGTTCTGGCACCAAGCAGGGCACTGATGGATTCAAAGGGTAATGGAAAAGTGAGGTGCCACGGAGGAGCGAGGAGCAGAGCAAAACCCAACTGGCCCATTATCCAGGCTGCAACACCAGTTTTAAAAGTCTGCAAAATGGGTGTGAAGGGATTATCCTGCCCCATGCATGTCCCCAGTCTGCAAATTCAGACCCCTCTGTCCCCTCCAACCCTTCTAACCCCTGTGGCTAGTTCTCTCCACCAAGACAATCCATGGGTAGCCGACAAGGAGATAGGAAGGGGACCGGGACAAAGCAACCCCCACACTCAGCTCCCAAAGAACAAGGTGACCATAACAGTGAATTATCAGGCCAAAGGCAGGTGAGTGAGCTCCCACTGTGTTGGGACTAAACAGTGAATTGCTATCAGGAAAAACCGAGTGTAACCCAGGAGCAAAACCGACACACAGGACCCAAGGGCATGTCATGCAGGAGAAAGGCGCATGCAACCATATATGTAGCATGGAACATGCATATTTAATATATTTGCTTGGCAGATGGAATAACTTTGTTAACAGACTATTTAAATTCCTGAGGGGGTACCTGTAACTATTAGAAATTGATTTTATGAGCCTGTTATACAAACATTACACTTCAAGGTCTAAAGCATATTGAAATTCTTCCTGTTCTCTCTCAAACAGATGGTGCTAGGAATTTTTCTGAACCTACTCGTATCCATAAATACTACCCACCAATCCCTCTTGCAAGACAGAAACGATCCTAATTAGAACGGTGAGCCCTCACCATCTTTTCCTCATCACACAGTTACTATAAAAATGCTCCAGAATAGGACAGTTTTGGCAAACCCCTCCCTGGGCAAGCAGCCGTGAGTACTCCCCTATGTTTGTCTTGATCAGACAGAATAAAAAGGGTTTCAGTGCCTGGAAACAAGGCAGAGAGAAAGAGTGGGATGGCGACAGGAGTAGTCAGTGTCTGTGGGTAACAGAGGCTTAGAGCTGGGTAAGGATGAGGATGCAATGCCAGCAGCATCACACCTCCAACCCCAGGCTCAGCAACACACTCAGGGCTTCAGAGTACACCAAGAAATTGCAGAGAAATTAATGTGGGGGGTGATATTCCCCTACCACAGAAAAAAAGGGCTCAAGGGATTGGTTTCTAAAGAAAAATTAAAAGAGCTCAATTTGCCAAGCTTGACTAGGCACCAGCCAGGAGCAGGCATTGGGGTTGGGAGAGCCTGATGAGGAGCCACTGGTGCCCAGGGTATTTCCACACCACCAGGAGCTGCCTTCCAGGGCATTACAAACAGGAGTGGGGGGATCAGAAGCAGGTTAGCACTGTAAATACAGCCCTGAGCTCCTCTGGGAGCCATCCACTTGTATCTGTGGCTTCCTCAGTGGGTGTTCAACCAGAAATGAAATTTTGCTCACTGAGATATCTTTCAGGGCCTGCAACAGATTCATTTAATCAAGCAGCCAGATTTGTTGCAGGATGAAATTAATTTTGTTCTGGGTAGGAGTGGAGGTAGTTGAGGGAGATGAGAGCTCCTATTCAGGGGAGAGAAACAATACTTGGTGTGATAAGGTGCCCAGCCTCGCAGCATGAATAGCAAACTGCAGCTCAGATAGGCCACCGGATATTTTTTTTTCACTATACTGCCATTCATGAACAACCCTGAGCTCAAATACTGCCATAAAGAGCATTCACTGAATGGAAAAAAATCATTAAAAATTGTGGCCTCTTCCTGGACAACTCAGCAACAGAAAGTGCCAGCTACATTTGTTGAATAAATTGCTTGCAGGGAATAGTTTTTACTAGGTCTAAATGGGATGAAATTAAGCGTAGGGGGATGAATGCCAAGTACCACAAAACTATTCCTGGGTGTGAGAGGTACAAGGCAGGGAGCAGCCTCTCCAGTTAGACCTCGACAAAAAGCCCTGTCCAGACCCCTGGTACGTCCCTCCACCAGGCACCCCAGAGATCTGGGGCTGCTTGGTCTGAATTTGGCACTTCTATGTCTCATCAGAGGGCAGAGGCTGGCCACTGGGTCAGGGACTGGGGCTGCTGGGTTGAGCAAGTGGGCATGAGACTCTGGGGGTTCCCTGTGTGCCCTGCAACAGCCCAGCAGCAGATCTGTCCAGGTATCTCCCCACCAGTCCCAGCCCATTGTGGAGATTGCAGAAGATTGTTTGGATTTGGGAAGTTGAGGGGGCATCACATGCACATGGGAGAGAGGCAAAGCTTGCAAGAATAAGTCCACCTGTCCCCTCCTCTGGTTCCCCTGCTCCTCAGCTGCAGCAGCCACCCCAGGCTCCCATCCTCAGTCCATCCTCAGTGTTTCCAGCCCATTCCCTGCCCTGACTCCCAGGCTCACCCCAAGGAAGCACCATGACCCCAAGAACAGAGGCAGGCCTGACACCAGCAACAGATGAAGCTTTTCAACAGTTATTTTCTAGGACTTCAGAGGAGGTAAGAGAAGAAGGTCTTATTAAAGAAGAGAAAAAGAAACAAAAATCCCCAAATTATTTTCTTATTCAATCTGCTGTCTTGTTTGGTCAACACAAAGCAGGGGTTATCACAGGCTGAGGGCTGGCACCCACTAAGGGAGCATTAAAAGGATATTTCACAACCTCCATCTCCACAGAAGAGGCAACATTTTTGTCCCTTTAACAGCCATTAAGGGGCAGAGCAGCCCAGGGCAGGATGCTCACAGACCCCCAGCCCCCATGAGCAGACTCTCTCAAGCCCCAGCGAAGTGTTCCAGCCCCACCAACACCTCCAGGACAGGCACAGGTTGAGTGAATACCTGCAGGGTTTCCCTGGGCTCTGACCCGTGTGTGAAAGGCATCTGTGCGCTCACAGCAGCTCCTGCCGTGCCCCGGGGCGATGGCGCGTCGCAAATTGCCACAGACAGGGGACTGTAATGCGACCCAGCAGCGGCAAAGTGAGCCAGCATCCTTCCGTCCGAACGCACAAACGCATTGTGCCACGGAGCACGGAGGTGACAAACCCTTGCCAGGCACAATGGGGAGACCGTGGAGGTCCAGGCCTTCCCTGCAGGGAAGGGAGGCTCAAGGGGGATCAGGCTAATCAGCCTCAGGATCTCCTCAAGATTCACAGGGCAGGAGGAATGCAGCAGTGCTGTCCCCGTCCCACCCTGCTCTCCCCAGCCAGTTTAGGAGCACAGGGACTGGGAGTCCCTTAGAAAGCAACTGGGGGAGGATGGGTGCAGATAAGGGGCGGAGGACGCTGGGAATAACAGCTCACCCTGAGCTATTTGGAGATTTTTGACTAGACACAAAGAGTCTGGTGTGTCTTGGTGGCCTCTTGGAGCCATGAAGCATCTCAGGGGCCCCAGGGGCACAGTGCACCCACACAGCCCCACTGGCCACGGCAGGAATGGGACAGGAGAGACCTTCAAAGAGCATTAAAGATGCCCTTGGCCTAAGGACTGTAGTGACTTCACATCAAAGAAGCACCACCCCTTCCAAAAGCAATTCAGCCACATCCTGCCCTGCTGCCACAACCAGATAAAAACTGAGCTGAAATTGGTGTCCCCCTGCCTACCCCCAAATTTTGCTTATTCCATGGATGGGATGAGACCCTGAAACAGAAGGTTTCTACCCGTGTCCTACTCCCGGTGCCTCCAAACCACTACTGGGGGACACTGATGGGAGGTGCTGGGCAAACCTGGAGTAACAGCACGGCTTTGGGTCCAAAAAATCTTCCCAGGAAGCAGAACCAGTGGCTGGGGATACAGCATGGTCACGGAGCTGAGAAGAGTATCCAGACACTTCCTCGTCAGCCCCATGAGCATTTCCATCACACTGGTACTGCAATTACAGAATCAGCCAAACGGCTAAAGAGGCTGGAGGGTTTGATTTAAATAAATAACAATAATTTAGCTTCCAAATTGCTCCCACATTGAGGTGCTTCAGGCTTTGTGCAACGCAATAAAAGCCCTCTCTAAAAACAACAAAACACGCTAAAATGTTATCAGAAAAACACTACTCATTAAAATTAACAATTAAAACAAATTAGAAGGGCTCTACTGACACGGAGGGCGAAGGAGAGCATCCAAATGAGGAAAAATGCCTAGTAATTTTTAGTCACTGATAAGTAAAATAATGGTCTCATTTAGTACTGATTACCTAGAATTATTTAATTTTACTTCAAATTATTCAATTTTTGGTTCAAGTTACCTAGTAATTTTTAATTACTGATACATAATGCAATGACGAATGGCTCTTATTTACCTCTGTCTGCACAGAAGCGTGCAAGAAATCAATAGGCATTTCTGGCAAATTATTAAGCGACTTGATGAAACGACAGGAATGCTTTTCCCATGAGCAGGAGCTGCCAAGCCCCAGCCCAGGATGAGCTCTGGGGCTGGGCTCAGGCTGAGGGAGGAGAAGCCAGAGCAGCTCCAAGGCAGGGAGGCCCGGAACATGCAGCAGCTTTCGGGAAGCGATGGGGTCAGAGCTCGGAAAAGGCAAACCCACCCCGTTGCACTCAGGAAAGAGGCATTTGGTCCATTTTTAGCAGAGAGCAGGCTCAGCCACAGACTCTTGGCTGCCTCATTGATTTTTCCCTCTTAATGGAAACAACCTGCAGGACTGAAAATATTTGCAAACGGCTCAGGACAAAAAAGGGAGCAGCAATAACAACAGGGGCAGAGGGGAGGCTCTTCCAGAGCAGTGTCATGCTGTGCCCCTTTCCCAGCATCTCTAGGATGTTTGCCTTCCCCTGGGCATGCTGCCTATCTCTTTTTTTTAATCCTCAAGCAAGAGCATTCCCTGGGTATTTGCCACACATGGACCAGTCTTGTTAAAGATATGAGGGTGGAAAGGGTCAAACGAAGAGGAACTGATTGTCCTTAACCTGTGCATGGACAAAAATCACCTCTTGTCACCTGCTGGAGAACTCGTGCCTCCTGCCAGAGCCAGAAATGCTCAGGCAACTCATCTAGGCAGGATTAGAGCTCAGAACAATCTTCATAAATCAGAGACAGAGCCAGGAAAAACAGGAGGGTGTTCACCAAGACAAGTGCAAGGTTCAACTGAACAAATACAGGGCAGAGGGGAGGAAGCCTAAATAAATACAGGGAGAAGCTGGCAAGGCAGCTGCTCTGCAGAAAAGAGCTGGGGGATGTAATGGATTGCAGGCTGAACACAAGGCAGGAGCCTTGTACTGCGACAAAAAAAGATTAAAAGATTAAAAAAGCAGTATTGTTGGGAGATAAGAAAAGAACATCTTGCCTCCAGCACCCTCCCCAGCCCTGCCAGAGTCACCCCTGTGAATATGTCCTGTTTTGGGTGCCACCCTGTAACGGAGTGGGAAATGAACAGTGAGAGCTCGACAAGGTCAGTGAGCTCTGCCAGAAGCCTGAAAGCCTTGGAGTGGTTGCCTGGCTGGGGTCAGCCATCTCCTGGGGAAGGAGATGGGATGTCCCTCAGGTGGAGGGATCCTCCAGGGAGGAAGGGGCTCATCCATAGTGAGTGAGAAACAATGGGTTGAAGCTTCAGGGAGGACAAGCTCCTTTTGGCTGTAATAGCCATCAGGAGTGAGTATCACCTCCATCCCAGAGGGGCTGAGAAACCTCCCACAAGCCCAGCAGGGGTTGAGCTGGTCCTGTCTTGGTGCTGGGCTGTAGCTCTGGCAGCTGCTGCTCCCCCCTTGCCTTCCCAGCTCACATCCAGCCACGTCTTGCCCTGCCCAACACCACCACGGCTGTTTGGCTGCTGAAGTGTTTTCAGCAGTCACTCCTATTATTTTTTTTAAATTAAAGAAATAGCTGTGAAACACTTGATAAAAATCTATAGCTCTCCTCGCCAGCTTGCTGATAGAGTCCCCCGACTGTTCATATTGGAAATTCAATTCCAATCAGTGTATTGGCAGGAAAGGATTAGGGTCAGTGCCAAACACATTCATCCTGGCCAGCACTTACATGAGTCTGTGTGCGCTCCACCAGCTACCTGCAGAGGGCCCATCTCAGGAGCTGGCTGCTGGAACGACTCCCTGTGGGGCTCTCATGCCAGCACCCCATGATGTGCCCTGTGGAGGGTGTGGGCACATTCCTTGGTGATGCCTCCACATGCCCAGGCTGTGCCTGCTTCCCTTCTTCCCAGCAAAGCTCCCGTGCAGATCAGAGAGCCCTGAGGCATCTGCTCTGGTCTCTGCTGCACAAGCAATGGGGTCTGGTGAGCAAAACCTTCAATGGTCCTTCCAACACTGTTCCCTCCACCTTCTGCAAGGATCAGCCCCTATATCAGGATACATATGGACCACCTAACACAGAGTAACTGGGATTTTTGCACACAGTAAGGGCCTCCAGGACCCTTCTCCATCACCTCTGTGGCTCTGTCCCATCAAGTCTCCCAGGCCAAGCTGCTCAAATACATCACAACACAGAGCTTGGTGTTCAGTAGAGACCACAGGACACCAACCTGCCTTTGGGTGTGTGAAGCCAGGGCCAGGGAGAGCTGTCCCAGGTTAAGGCAATACAACAATGAATGTCACATCAGGTTCAGGTGTGTCACAGTTAAGGAGATATTGGAAATAGAGTCAGCAGTGGAGAATTTCAAGCAATTGGTTTTTTTAGGAGCGTGGAGATAAATCTGAATAAAAATGAGTAAGGTAGAGGCATTACCCACAGGGTCTTATCTGATCTGGCATCCAAACCTGCTATTGCCTCCACTTACCCATCTTGAGGAGCTTTTAAAATGTGAACAGCTACAAATCACACTCTTTCAGTTTAAGTGTCAAATTAAATCAAGACAAACGTTCCCCTGTTCCACATTTCCTTTGGTCCTTGGCTAAGCCCTGCAGCCCTTTCCCAAACCTCCACCTCCCACAACCTGGCACAACCCCAAGCCTTTGCCTTGGGAGACATCTTCAGCCTGAACTTCCCATCCCTCTGGCATGCAGAGCTGCTCCACTGCCAGCCCCCCTTTCCAGCAAGAAAGTTGCTGACGACCTTTTGCAGAGGAGTTTTGCTGTCAAACTCTTCCAGTCACCAACTTTAAGCCTTTTACCAGAAAAAGTCAGGCAAAACCAGAGTTCATCTTGGCATCCAGCTCACTCTGCATTGAGTGTCCATCCCTCATCCAACAGTGAAAGCTCTGCTGGGACAGACAGTGAAATCCAAAGAGCAAAAGCTAAAAACTGATAAGAAACTCATTTTTACACCAGCACATGATTTATATGTGGAACTCACTGCCATAAGATACAACGAGGCAGAGAGTTTTGTAAGATTTTAAAGAAGATCTGACATTTACGCAGCTAATAGAAGATTCTGTAGCTCCATGAGTCAAGGTAGATAAAAGGAAGATGCCTGGAGGGAAGATAAGGCCATGTGCTTCAGAGCATAAGCTAATGACTAATAGCAAAAGACAAAGAAGAAAGCACCCCTGGGAGGCTGGGTTTTTCCTGTGTACCAGGTGTTTGCTTGTACCTTCTCTGAAGGTCCTGGCACGTGTTTCTGCAAGATCGGATATGCGACGAGCTGCATCCCAGGCTTGCCCCAGGACAGCAACTCCCCTGCTCCTAAAATTCTAAGTTTTGTTTTGGTTTTAAATTAGACCCAGATCTCAAAGCCCTGAGAAGCCTCTGTCATTAATCCTCCTGACACACAACCTGGCTGCATGCACTGGAAATCATTGCTCAGGGGTTGGCAGTGCTCCAGGCAGAGGGGACTGAGGGCTGACTCACAGGGGCCCCAGGGATGCTGACACCAAGGGCAGGCACCAAGGATGTCATCGTAGCTGCACAGAAAGATCTTGTCTGAGCAAGAGCATGGTGCTGCTTGGACCCTGCCAGTGGCTGGAGGGACATGGGTGATGCTGGCAGGACACATGGGTGCATTGCTGGCTGGGCCCCATCTCCACAGCATCCTGTGCACTCAGGTGCTCTCACTTGCTGCAAAGCATGAGGTCAATGTGCCACAGGTCAGGAGGCGCAGTGGCAACTCACAAGCCTCCCCACTGGAGTAGGGTTAGGAAAGATATCACATATCCTGGGCTGGAGCTGAACCAGAGACACAAGCGCTCAGTCGTACTGACGCTGGGTGTGGTGGCACCAGGGTTTTGTGTTCACTTGCAGCCATGTATTCCCACATCCCATCTCCATGTCCTTCCACTGCAGCAACACTGCCATAAGCCCACCTCCCACCTCTGCCAGATGTGCTGCTTCACTGCCTTCTCCTTTGAAACCCCTTATGCCTGTGCATTGACATCCGGAGCTGTCACTGGCCGCCTGCCGGCGCGTGCTTCGTGCCTCGGTCCAACATCTCTTACCTTCCCAGTGTTTACATGAGCTCAGCCTCCTCCTCCCCCAGTCTGTCTGCGGGCTCTGTCCTGCCTGGCAGCACACAGAGCTCTCTTTGTACAGCTACTGTCCTCCGAGATGTGGATGTTTAGGTCCCAGGACCCATCCCCTTTCCCTTCATCCCTGAATTCAGCCCCCACTCCATCAGCCAGCTCTGGGGCCATTAACATCACCCAGGCTTCTTACCTTGAGATTTGTGGGCCCAAATGCTCCTTTGTCTCCTGACCAGTGCTCCTGCACAGAAGTGGACCCCACTCTCTGCCTGGCCCAGCTCTGCAGGAGGCAGAGCTGCTCTGTCTGCACAGCATCTGAGCGTTTCTGGCCGTGGGGAAGGTCCCTCAGCTGCAAGCTGGAGATGAAGGTCAGAGCACTGGAGGGTGATGATTTCAACCCTACTGCTCAGACTCACCATGTTCCTTGCCTTCATTGCCACATTCCCACACCTGCTTTTCCACTACGGTGGGTTAAACCCTCCTGTTGCCCTGCAACCCCATGGCTGAGGTTGGGCATTTTCCCCATAGGTGCTGCCACTCTCCTCGTGCCCAGCTCCATCAGCCCTGCCACAGTCCCCTCCCTCACCCCACCCTCCTGGGCTGCTGCTCCCCCTCACACATCCCCATCCCTGGCAGGGCTGGTCTCTACCGAGCTTTCCCACTTCGGGAAGGAGACAAGCTCAGCTGCAGCACTCCTAGTCTAAACAAAAACCCAGGTACAGCACCCCAACTTCCTCCTCCTCCTGGTGCTCTCTCCATGTACTTGTTTGTGCCTCTCCCAGCCACAGTCTGTCATTTACTGACGGCACTTCAGCCTCCCTAATTCAAGACTGGGAGAACTCTGGGGAAAGATTGCTTTTTTTCTTTTATTTACATATTTCCACAGCACCCAGCAGACCCAGTCAGCGCACCAGAACACACACAGCCCCATCAGGAGCCAAATGGGTATTGGCTCCATCTCACACTTGCCTTCATGCCATCAGTGGAACAGCCACAGACCAGTGATGAGCCCATATTCCAAGGGCTACGAGCACAAGGGAAGGAAGAAAGCCTAAAATAACTCCCTCAGCCTGAAGCTGGCAGCACCCAGAGCCGTCGGGGAAACCCATCCCACCATTCATGCCTCGTTAAAAAGGCTCAGCTGCCACTCAGCGGGCAGGACCCAGCTGTGAGGGACTGATGAGCCTTTTAGCATCCCGGCAGATTGCAGCGAGCGGGTGTGATTTGCTCCGTCCTGATGTGGCAGAAAGTTGCAGCTGCGGAGAGCGCTTCAGCATTTGTTACAAAAGAGCATCCCACCCTTTTTTTTTTCCTTCCTCTTTTCTTTCTTTTTTTTT
>VXAX01013976.1:0-11229 GCA_013399835.1 Leptocoma aspasia
TATATATATATTATATATATAAAACTTCAGAATCAAGTCATTCTGAAGATGCCTCCAGTGCTGCAATAGCACCTTGGAGGCTGATCTCAGGCTCGAGACCTAACGTGTCCAGCTCCCTGGCAGGTACATGGATTTAACACATATTTATGCTCCCTGCTACAGGTTCTGGGAGATCAGAGCATCTTGCCCAGCAAACCAGTGTTTGCCTCTTACTTTACATATCAGAAAATGGAGCAGAAGGAGAATGGGGATTGCCAGAGGGTGTCTAGCAAGCTAAGGCAGGGCTGCGTTAATGGCCATGTTCATTCCCCTTTACTGGAGGGAAGTGATCTGTTGGACATGGGTTGAGGACAGTGCCAGGGGATAAGTTTCTACCTTGTTTATTTGCTTGCAGAGTAAATCTCACTAAGCCACTTGCCCCAGCCATCCTGGAAGACACTTCCAGCCATTTGGGTAGGAGTCATTGTGCTTAGAAGAAGGAAGAGCAAAGCCAGGTTAACTGGCCCTCCTCCTGTGTCAGTTTTTGAACACATGGTGGATGAGGCTGGGATTGGCATTAGCTTGCCAGAAGAGAAGCTGGCAGGTTTCCTCCCCTTATTAGCACTGATTTGATTTTGTTCATCAAAACAGAACCAATCTAACAGACCTGGTGCAGATATAACAAGGCTCTTTATACAGTCCCTGTGTTATGTATCAGCAAATGCTGACCAGCTTTTTGAAAGCACTTCTGTACCAGAAGGTTTGGGCTGTTCTGGTGACAAACACAGTGCTCCTCTGGGCAAGCCTCAGCACACTGCAGGAGATACAGAAACAAATTAAGCAATCAGTGCAATCTTGCACCATATAGAAGTAATTCTTGCCTGGCATTTCTGCCTGTTTTGCTACAGCTTCAGTGGCAATAAAGATAATTAACAACACTATATAGTGCTACTATACAATAACTAAAACAATGCCTAGTTATTAGTAAAACACACAGTTGTATTTTTTTATGCTGCAGTAGCACCTAGAGGACAGTCACTGAGTCTCACTGTATGAGCAAAAAATGTTAATTTTTCTCTGCTAGGTTCTTTGGGATCTCCACAAGAGCAGTGTCACAGAACTCTTGCTGCTGTTTCCCTGGAGCATCTTGGCACTGTAAGAATGAGCTGAGAGCAGGCTGGCCAGGAGGCAGCCACCCAGGTCACTTTTCCTCTTGGGAGCAGGGCCCAGAATCCCACTGCTCCTGGGAGCTCTGAGTGAAGCATTACAGAGGCAGGACACCCTCCATTCAAAGGCCCCTGATTTCACTAGGCCTGCCTGAGGGCTCATCTCCAACCACTCCTGTCACACCATTCATGTGTTACCATAGGCTTTATACAGGAAGGACTCCATGGATTTCAGATGTTAAAATTTATTTCTGAATTTATGGTAGCAATTAAAAATATTCCGTTGGACTTAACTGCAACATCCTTTTAGCCTATTAACTTTTATTTCTGGAGCTCCTGGGGATTCTACAAAGTAATTAGCAGAACTGTGGCAACTGAGCAGATTGTTTTATGTGCTGGGCACATAGCATTTATATCACTCTCATGCACCTGATTTCCTGAGAAGGAGAAAAGGGAAAGTTGCTCATAGAAACTGTAAGAGTTTCATCATTCAGAAATTAAAATGCACTGAGCATTGGAGATTTGCTAGAGCATAATTAACTAACAGCTGCAGGTTTTCTAAACCCTGCTACCTACTGAACAGTCCTTTAAGCAACAAAGATCAGGAAGATTCCTCTAGGAACTGTAGCCTGAACAATTACTGCAGCCCAGGACATATGTGTGAGAGAGACACTCTCCCCCACCAGGTTCTTCACTAAGATTATGAGGATTTGAGGGAAAGGATAGTGAGCCAGGAAGAGACTACTAAACCTGTGAGGGCCTTCATAAGCAGTGTCTGTCTGGAGACAGTTATTCCATTCCCTGCCATGCCCTGTTGGAGACTGTATTGGGCTCTGAAGGCTCAGCTGGTGTTCTGCTGGAAAAGCAAAGACAGGCCTTCCAATGCCACAGGCCATCCCATTGAGCAATACTTATATAAAATTCAGTTACACTTCAGCTGTGTATAAAGCACAATTACCATCTCACAGACTCAAGGGTGCCCCATTTTGCAGTCTGGAATACCAGGTCACATCTGCACATACAAATGAAGCATTGAGCTGCCCCTCACCACAGCAAGACTCTGCAGCTTGGCAGCCCCAGGCTGGAGGTACAAACCAACCCCAAGGACACCTTTAGCTGAGAACCTGTCCAGAGCACCTGGGTGTGCTCACAAACCAGTACAGCAACCATCCTGCCTCTTGGTCTCAATACCTTCTTCACACCAGTGAGATTTTTGGACAGAGACCCTGCAAACTCCCAGCTGCCATAGGAACCGGGGCTGTGCTGTTTCAGGGAATGCTGCTCCAAAAAGGTGTGATTGCTCTCTTTGTTCCAACACAGCAAGAAAACCTAAGTTCCAAGGTAACTTCAGTCATGGGCACGGTAAAGAGGACAGGGAGAGACGAGACAGGAGCAGCCCCTGTGCTCAGACAACTCACAACACACTTTCCTGCCCTGTGCAGGGTTGGCAGGTACAACAGACTAAAGAAAATGCCTTGGTGCCAAACTCTAATTGCCACTCTGCTCCTTTCAGATCCTCAGGAGACATGTCCTGCATTCACAGCCCTCAGCTTCGGGAATGCTTTGATAGGGACAGAGCTGAAAGTGAAGCTGCTGCTCTACACCCGGCAGAACCCAACCTGTGCTGAGGAGCTCCACTCAGCAGACTCCAAGTACCTTGATGTGACCAAGAAAACAACCTTCATCATCCACGGGTACCGGCTCACAGGCTCTGCCCCGGTCTGGATCCCTGACCTGGTGCATCTCCTGCTTTCTGTAGAGGACATGAATGTCATCGTTGTGGACTGGAACCAGGGGGCAACTACTCTCATCTACAGCTATGCTTCCAGGAAGTGCAAAAGAGTTGCTGAGATTCTGAAGAAACTTATAGATGAAATGTTGGTAAGTTGGATGCTCCCACTACGATACAGTCATTAAGGCACAGTATGTAAAGGGCACAAAGGAAGTGCTTAAACCAGCAGGATGTCTGGGAATAGAAACTCCTAAAAAAGGAATACATTAATTTTTGGAAGTGCATGTGTACTGCAGTGCCAAATCCTACCCTTGGACTTGGTACAATGGTATTTTGGTGCAATATTCAGTTTACAATCTAAGTATCTACAATTCTGGGTACAAAGCTTTCCAGACATGTTTTCCCATACATAGAAACTCTACTTCCACTTTCTGTATATCCAAAGGCATTAAGGGGATCAGCTACAGTTCACAGCTCCTCTAAGGTGTTGCACAGGCAATGATGGTGCTAGATCCTTAGGATCATAGTGTCTGCTAATTCCTTGCAGGAACCACATATGGGGCAACTGGAATTTTACTCCTGGGGCCCATCAGTGGCTCCTGTCCACACTTGTAGTCATTTGCCCCAGGAAAATACAACCATTGCCTGAACTGTTCTCATCACAGCTCTCTGAGGTGTAGGCCTCAAACAGGAATGCTGGCTGCTCTGTGGGACTGTCAAAGGGGAAATATCTACAGAGGGTAGAACACTCTGGGAGATGTTATATTCCTTCCCCTATTTTTTTTCTTTATTTTTCAAAAACACATGACCATGAGTACTTTTAAACCTCAGATTGATGGAGCGTCCCTTGACTCCATGCACATGATAGGAGTGAGCCTGGGAGCACACATCTCTGGCTTTGTGGGACAGATGTTTGATGGCACGCTGGGAAGAATCACAGGTAAGCCTTCCTCCAGCACTCCTCCTGCCTCAAGGAAGGGCAGCCCGGAGTCAGGCGATGCCACGCCCTTGGCTTTGTGCTGCAGGCCTGGATCCCGCGGGCCCCCTGTACAGGGGGACGGCGCCGAGCGAGAGGCTGGACCCCACGGACGCACAGTTTGTCGATGTCATTCACTCCGACACCGACGGTAGGTGACATTCCATCTCCTTCCTTTACACGGAAACCCAGAGGCTGACTGGGAGCACGGGGAAAGGGAGGTGCTGGTGGGCAGCAGTGCCTCGCTCCTCTGGCCCAGGAGCACAGCAGGCTCCCTCACTGAGCCTCTGGGGCGCTGTGCTGCCCACACTGTCCCCAGCACTCCCTCAGGAACTCCTGGTTCGTTTGCATTCCAAAACATGCTGCTGACGCAGCAGTTATAAAAAACTTGACCCATGACTTACAAGGACTTACTTAGGGACCAGTGAAGGAGGTCCTGCAGCACAGTCCTGCCAGAGCAGGACACACCAACATCCCACCATGGGGTCAGGCTGCATCCAAGCACACAGCATTTCCAGAGCTGGTCCCACAGCTCAATGACTTGCACAGAAAATCAATTATCCCCAACCATGTTTCCCTGCATGATGCTTCCAGTCCCCATCCCACCTCTTAAGAGCTAAACTATCCTCTAGGGCAAATCTGGACTCTCCCTCAGCCCTGTCCTTTTCCAGACCCACCAGCCAGACCAGCAGTGCCATGCCAAGCTCCCCATGCTGCTCCCATGGCCACCCTACCGCTAACACCTGGCTTTCCCACCTAATTGCTGCCTCTCTTCTCCCAGCCCTTCTAGGAAGTCAGATTTCAGCAGCACAGCAACAGCCAGGTTTCACATCCCTTTTCCTCTCCTGCGCACAAGTGACACAAACACCCACATTTTGTACTGTTGCATGCACAGACTTATTTTAGGTACTTGATACCATTGTTAAAATGACCCAGCTGGGTCACAACTGTTTGGCCTGCTGCCTGAACAGATGGATGACATTCGTATTCCTGTACAAGCAGGCATCTGAGAGCAAAATAACTACTATTTTTTCCAGTTAGGTTGCTATATTTCCTTCTTGTGCATTTTACAATTTACTATTCCCTCCCTGAGTCCTGGTATTCCCTTTTGTTAGGACTGGGTTATGGAGAAGCACTGGGACATGTCGACTTCTATCCCAACGGTGGGACCGACCAACCAGGCTGTCCACTGACAATATTTTCTGGTAATTAATCCTGCCCTGAATTGCACAAACCTTGACAAAATTTCTCCAATCAGAAAAAGAGGAGAAAGCCAGAGAATCATCATCACCACTTAGAAAATACATGAAATCCATGTTCTGGGAAAGTCATGGCAGCAATTTCTTCTCAGGACTGGCATGACAGGGGTTTAGCTGATGTGCACCAGGCAGAGATGAGAGTCAGGGTGACATCTCTGTGCCTCTTTCACAGTGCAAGTGGGACTAATCCTCTGTGCAAAAAGTCATCAGGTAGATATGTGCCTTCATTTTGTGACTCTATCCAGAAAATCTGTGAGATGTTTTGTTTCTAATTACTTGTAACACACAAAAACCCAAGGACTAGCAGTGGCAAGGACCTGTTCAGAAAACAGGTTCAAGATGAATGTGGAGCAGGCAGTTATCCCAAAGCAAAGGCACCTTCCTTGGCAGTGACAGACAGTGCAGTCTGGAAGGCACAGCCCTAGTCTTGAACAAAAGAAAGCTTTTTTTCCTTTCAGCCTGGCAGCAGAACTGGTTTGATGAAAGCTGTGTGAAGAAGATACCTTACAGAAGGAAATGCAGTATTGTGAACTCAACCCTTATCAGACCCAAGAGAATCTATATAGGAGAGCAGCCCGAGCCAAAAATCCCTAGGAAATGAGGTTTCACTCATTTTGCTGCTCATGCAACAACTCATTTTATTAGTTATTTCTTTCTAAAGAATTTTTTACACCAAAATGGAAGGCCACATGCAAAGCTAAAAGCAATATCCTGCTGTCAGGCCTGAGCTCAGAGAGGAGAGGAGAACACCAGAGACAGGACTTGATCCATAGTTGGATCCTCTGGAACTGCAGCAACCACACAAACAAATGTTTTTAAAACCAAAAAGACAAGAAGAAAGGCAAAGCAGGCACAGGCAGAGCTGAATGCACTCAAAGGGAGAGGCTGCTGCCCACCTACTGTTCTGCCAGAGCCCAGTGCTCTCCAGTGCAATTTGTTGGGTTCAGACTGGTCAGTGACTGTCCACTGGCGTGTGCTGTGGGCATTAATCCTGTTTCCCTGAGGCATGAGGATTACTAATGAAATATTTCTTCCCTGTACATGATTAAGGATTGCAGTATTTTAAATGTGACCACCAGAGGTCTGTTTTCCTGTTCCTGTCCTCCCTGACACAGAGCTGCAATATCACCACATACCCGTGCAACTCATACAGGAATTACAGGAATGCCAAATGCACCAGCTGTGAACCCTTCTGGCCCATGCCATGCCCCATCCTAGGTAAGGATCCAGGGAATGTCAATCCATCCTGAATACTGAGCTGCCTGTCATCACTGTAACTTGGAGGGTGATGTTTTGCTGGAGGACTAACATAACATGGTGCTTTGCAAAAGCACTGAAGCTATTTCTACTGGGGTCTTTGAGGTTGCTCAGACCTGCTCCTTCTAATATCACATCATTTTATGATCTAGAACAGAAATCCAAAGGTAAAGGATCCGGAACTAGAAAAGCCAAAACTAGACTTGGGATCTTTACACTAAAGTGAGAGAAACAGTGCAGTAAAGTCCCTCAGTTGCAGAGTTTGAGGGACAGGGGCCTGTTCTTGCTAAAATAAGATTTACAAGTAAATTCCCAGCACCACAAATCCCTCTGTGCTCAAAAAGGAATGGCAAATGGGTGAACAAAGGGAATTCTGGACTTGTCTGCCCCAGCCTGGGTGTGACAGCCCAGCCTCTAGCTGGCAGCTCTGAAATGTTGATGCTAAAACACCTGACACTTCCAGAAATGAGGTGGCAAAGCCAAGGGGATGATTTTCATTCTGCATTGCAAAATGAAATCCTTCTTGACCATGGGTAGCAGATGTGGAAAAGGATCAGCCTGAAGAAAGTGCTGAACAGTAACCAAGCATATTCAGTCCTAAGCCTTTGGAGTACAGGATGATGTGTGTCAGTGCTACTTGGCAGCTGGAACACAATGCACTATTTCTTAAATACTTGCTTATTTTCAACCATTTAGTGGCTCATCTACCTGTGCAGTAACTTGGTTTCATTCCCAAACTGTCACCTGCAGGTTATTATGCCCATGAGTGGAAAAGCTATTTAACACAACAGAGCCATCCAGTGACAAGTATGTTTTTCGACACAGCGGACAAAGAACCATTTTGCAGTAAGTGACTGAGATTTCTGAGATTATTTTTCTTTGTGCATTCCTCTGTCAGCAGCAGCTGAGCAGAGACAGTTATTTGCTGGTGGTGTTATAGCCAGCATTTTAGAAACTCCAGTGGCTGCTGGATGGAATTGTGTCCATCTGTGGTTTGCCATAATCTTCTTTATCTGCCAACCTGTCCAGTGCTGGGAAAGCCAACTTGCTTACAGTTCTAGGAAATTGGCTGAGAACTTTCAAATTAAGTATAAAAGTTCCCAAATCACGTTTCAAAGCACATACCATTCTTTTGTGAAAGTAAGAGGTGTGTGGGAATGATAAGAGAGAAAGACAGGCTGTACAGGTGAAAAAGCTACCCTGGAGAAAAGTGAGAGGTGCAGGGAGAGGAAGAGAATCTGTGGAAAAAATGGTTTCACCAAGGTGAAAATGTTCATCTCATGCCTGTGATTACCAACATACCAGGGCATGGGCTGAGATTATGGCCTGAGCTCCAGTGCTGGTCAGCAAGTGAACTCAGACTCACAGATCAGAGAACAGAAAATTCTGCTCCATGACAAAGATGACAGATGACAGATAAGAAGAACAGAAATGGTGGGGTTCAGAGGGGGGCTGAAAAAAGAAATACAATCTGGAAGTGAAGGGGGAAGGCAGGCAGTGAAAGGCAGCGTGCTGGGAACCATACAGAGAGGCCATCCTGCATGGATAACCCTTGCTGTAGTGCTCTCCTAACACCTCCTAGTGTTTCTGGTTGAAATCTCTGCAAAGGGAGATGGAGAGCAGGGAGGAGAGAGGGATTTTCAAGATAAACTGCAGGGGCTGTGTCCATCCTCTACCCACAGCTCTGCTCCCAGACAGTGCACAGCCTGGACAGCAGAGTGAGCCCACAGGGTCTAACTCCACTCACTCTCTCCCCTCAGTCTATCACTACTTGGTGGATATTATCACATGGAACAAAGACACCAGGAGAGGCACCTTCAGCATCATGCTAGCTGATGAAGCTGGGAGGAAGGCAGAATCAAAAGTTAATCCGTAAGTCTGACTGGTCTGAGCATTTCTAAGTGTTAGTGCATCCCTTGGTACAACTGCACCTGGGGGAGGTGACACATCCTCTCCCAGTTTCTCTGCTGATACTTG
Organism: Leptocoma aspasia; assembly: GCA_013399835.1. NCBI lineage: Eukaryota > Metazoa > Chordata > Aves > Passeriformes > Nectariniidae > Leptocoma > Leptocoma aspasia. The sequence goes on from VXAX01013976.1 coordinate 8,347, forward strand.
CTAGTGCTCATCACTATGGGATTTCCTGGCCCTATGGAATTTCCACAGGCTCTCCCAGCACACAGCCCTGACAGCCCAGCCTTTTGGTTTGGGCCCTTCTCTGTCACCTTAAGGACTGAAGTGGACAATCTCAGCCAGCAGCACAGCTGCCCTAGGCTTCTCCTAAAGCAGAAGGAAAAACATCTCCCCCTCTTTCCTTCCTCTTCCAGGGAGTTTTCTGTTCTAGTTCCCAGTGCCCAAGACAGCTGGGGATTAACCTGGGCCTGAATATGTCACATCCAAAATCAATTCATTCCACCCAGAGAGACAAATTAATGGTGTTTATGTGACATGCAAATTCCTGATTGATCTTAACTACATTTCAGCCAAACAAGCCTGCATAACTAGTTTTCCCAAGTTTCTCTAAGTGCATATTCCCTCAGGCATATCTGGTATCTGCTTGCACTGGAGCAATCAGCATCACTCCCACACCAAGGCCAGTGCAGATTTCATTTATATCTCAAGGTGACTCAGTGTTCAGGCCTGCACAGACAGCCAGGTACAAATATCACTTGGGTCTAGTCCACTTGGGATCAAAGCAGAATCACAGTGAAAATTCTGGTTTGGGACCAAATGGCATCCAACGTCTGTGTCCCCATTTCCACCCCAAAAAACTGAGGGCAGAATGGCTGAGCAGGTTGATACCTGGAGACCTGAATCCATACCCATTTCCTGTAAATCAGAAACTAATCACAAGCTCAGGCCTCCTCCCCCAGCCTGTTTCTAATATTACAGTGACTACATTAAACCCAGTGCTATTCTCTTGGTGACTCTGACACTCTCTCTCTTCTGCTTTACCTTTAGAGAAGCTGCCACCTTCCAGCAGTACAAACAAATCACTTTGCTCATTGGGTTTGACCAGGATCTTGAAAATGTGGAAAGAATTTCCTTGACATTTTCCACAGGATCTGTCATTGGCCCAAAATTCAAACTCAGGATTCTCCAAATGAGGTTCCACTCACTGACAAACCCAGAAAGGTGAGCAGATACTTACAAACAAACCATTTCTGTTGGTGCAGACTGGACAGAAGTAAAGGAATCTCCCAGATTCCTGGCCTGGCTGAGTATATGCAGAAGAATTAGATTTATTTTTTCATTTAGTAATTCTCATACACATATCTTGGGAATAAATTCCTCGTTAATGGAATCCCACAGCTGAATACTTACTTGAACACAGAGGCTGTCTTATTGCACTGGGAACATGTCACATGTGATGTGACTCTGACGTGGCCTGACACCTTAACCTTTGGTCAGGAAAATTACCTTGGACAAACTGCCCAGGCCTGAACTCTAGGATGAAGGGAAATGCGGCTCTCTGGGAAGAACAGATGTTCAGCCCCAAATACACATTTTATATCCCAGCCAATTTGTATGACTAGTGAAGCAGGGAGATTCATTTACTCCTGGAATTCCAGCAAGTGGGAGCTGCTGGCTGCTTTGCCCCAAAGCCCTGACTGGTACCCACAGCATCAGGAGGTACCTCTCAAGACACTGCTGATGAGATTTCCACCACCTCATCAACCTCTGTCTGCTCTGCTGTCCTACCCTTAAGCTTCCCACCTCTGGAGGTTGAGAGTTCTGCCTGAGCTCAGCAAGCACAGAATCTCTTATGCTGACCCTGTGTGCAAGGACACTGTGTGGACTCCACATCATGCTTTGAGTTTGGGTTAAAACAAGGCTGGAAGATCACAGGGTCAGGAGTGTGAAGCAAAAAGACATATAGAGCTGCATAACACGTTTCTTTGCATTTCATGAGGTCTGGTATCCTTATCCTAGCCTTGGAACAAGGAAAAGATTGTGTACATCTACAAAACAAAGTCCTGCAGCTCTCCCTTGCTGCCACTCCCTGTCTCCTGTCCCACACCTCCATAGTCACTTCTAGTCCCAGATACACATTTAGTCTTTTAAAAAGCAGACACAAATGCCCTAATATTTAATCAGAGGATGCCATCTCTCCCCAAGGAAGGGTTGCCACTGGCCATAAGCACAGTTCAGGACTTCCAACACTTCAGCTAATCAGTCATTGCACCTGGGAGGGATGTCCCGCCCTCTCCCCTTCTCTGTTGCTCAACCCACTTCACAGGGCTAATGGTCATGTTTCCCCAGTGAAAACCCAAGTATTTACACAGGTTTTTTTGCTCAACTAGCTCCAGACCAGATCTATGTTTGGACCCAAGTCAGAGCAGTGGCAGAACTTCTCATGCCTGGAAGAGGGAAGGAACAGGCAGATGAGCTGCAAGGACCACCTTGTTTGGGAGACACATGTGTGGACTGGCTTAAAGGGAACCACAGACTCGGCAGCCAGTGCCTGTTTGTTTGCTGGGTTTTTTGTGCTTTTTTTTTCCACAAGCAGAAGACGACGTAGAACAGAATGGCAAAATGCTCATATCCCTGGCTTAAAGCCAACCTCACTTCAGGTGGACTTGGAGCCAGTTCTCTTGAAAAGATGACTTATTTTATGCAGGCGTCCAGCAGGTGGGGAGATGACAGAAAAAAGCGCCGTTTTTTTACTTTTGGCCGTGTTTTCACACAGACCCCAGCTGTGCCGATACGACCTGGTCCTGACTGAGAACACCCAGAAAACCTTCAAGCCCATCCCATGCTGAAGCCGGAGCCGGGTCCCGAGGATGCTGTCCCTGGACGGGGCAGAGACATTTCAGCGCCGTGTGGGGACTCCCTGCTGGGCCCCGGGCGCCTTCTGTGGGACCGAGCAGCGGGGCCCGCCCTCCACGCACAGTGTATAAACGGGCTGGGGGAGCGACAATAAAACCATGGCGGCACACGGCTTTAAAGCGAGGCTTTAAAAGGGGGAATCTAAAGCGTGCGTCCGCAACTGAGCCGGCT
>VXAX01013977.1:0-11356 GCA_013399835.1 Leptocoma aspasia
CTAGGCCATTCTATGATTCTGTGCATAAGGGAGATGGAGGGGGGTTTGTTTTACAATAGAATAAGCTTTTTATGGAAATGGTTGTACCTAGGCAAAGTTTGAGAACCTCTGTGTTCTAGGAAAGCTATTTACTCAGAGTCTTGGTACATAAAAAAAACATTTTCTGTTGATTTTTGGTTAATGAGCAGTGAGAAGTAGGCAAAGATGTCAGGCCCATGGAGGCACATTTTTCTAAATAATGATATGGTTGATTAAGGTGAGGAGATTGAGGGTCAAAGAGATTATGCAAATCTCACTTAGGTAAATGTTTATGTTAGGGCGGGGATCGCTGTCTTGTTTAGAAGCAAATTTAAGACCTTTAATCTTTGCTTGCTGGAATAATGTGAAGACAATTTTCTTTGATTAAATTATATGCTAACCCCTCGCATGTTAGTGCATTGCAGCTGCACCCTTATTATCCTTCTGTAAAGGATAGGAGCTTGACTTCCTAAATCTTGAATTCTGCTGGATTGAGGCCTGTTCTTGGTTTATGGTGCTGCTCTACCAAAGCACAGGGTTGTACGAAATCCCTCAAACACCACCTTCTAGCTGCTGACCTGCACTCCTGGGAATCCCAAGATCCATCCTCCCTGAGCTGTCTCACTGGTAAACTTGTGTTTATACCAACACTTCTCCAATTTCAATTATAGGGGCAACTTTTAAAGCAGCTGTCATCGTGAAACTCTGTGTTTGGGCACTCTGAAATAGTCTGGGATGTGTGTACCCATTGGAAGCATCTCTGCTCATAGAGAGAGAGCCTGCTAAACTCATCAGTGTGTTTAGTCTGCCAAATATGGGCCAAGAAGGGCTGATCCAAAGTCCACATTACAGTGAGTTCCTCTTGTTGATTGCACGTCATCTTGCACTGTAGATACAAGATTGCTGTGAGCACACATCCCATTGCACGTCACCTGTGACAGGTACTGACTTCGGTGGGAGAAGAAGTGGAAAACTGTGAAGAACACCAATATTCTGACAAGGTAAATGGCTACAAAATCAGCATGAAACCATAAGTTTTTAACACCACCAGACAGAATCTCCTTTCTCCAGAAGGAGTCAGCTTACATACAACATCCTCTCAATACATCCCTGTGTACTATCAACCATCAGCCTTCTCAGAGGCCTGCACCAAGTGGTGAACTGCCAAGAGGCTCAGCTCAGTGACATTATCCTTTTTCTAATTTGCTTGCTCAGTGATAAAAGCAGCACACTGCAGGAGCATTTTGCACTGGGTAATATTGCTGCCACTGTGTATTTGGTTGATACATTGAGAGATGATCCCCAGCTGCAAGACTTCAAATGTGAGAGCTTTACTGATGTTTTTGTTCGTGTTAATTTTCCTGCCTGTACTGGAGGAAGAATCTGGGTGATGAAGAGGAGTGGAGAGTATTAATTTTCATTTACTAAGCTGTCTAGAAATAATTTGAACCACCCACACAGCTGAACAAGTAGATTTCAGAGCCAGGGAGGTCATCAACACCAATAAAATGCAGTTGTCATATAGTTTAGACACTATGCATGGGCAGAAACCTTCTGGTATATTACTCATGCAAACTGAAAGTATTTCTATAACCTCTGACCCTGCTTGTAAACAGCAGATTCCAGGAATTCTGCTGGAAACCATACATTACTAAGGCAAAATTGTACTTAGCAGTAAACATGCTTCCCTTGGTGAAAGAATCTGGAAGTAGAAGAATGCAAGACCTTGAGACCACTGCTGATTGTGGGGAAACCGCTGAGGCCATCTCCTGCCTGGCAGCTGGGAAAACACCCATCCCTGGGAGCTCCCAGTGCAGATCTGTACAGCAGGCATGGCTGTTGTGCATGAGCACCTCCTTAACACGCTATCAGGCCAGCACAGGCAGCCCTGCAGTGCCAGGGGTGAGCACACATGCCATCAAAGATGCCTCTGGCATGAAACGGGAAGTCATCAGAGGAATTCAAAAAGCTGAGTGGGACAACAGGATGGATATTTTAATGGCGGCAGGAGGATGGAGAAGCAAGTAGGTGAGTATGGGAGAGACAGAAAACACAGTAGCAATCCAAAATTAATAGTGGCCTTGGACTTGGAGAGGTTTCCAGAGATCAAAGAGAAGATTTCTGAAAGGTGATGGAGGAGGAAGTGTGAATTTTGCATAGGAGCTAGATGTAAGAGGGAACAAGAATTCAAAGTGGATGATTGTGCTTCAAGGATGCGAAGCACAAGCTACTTTTAGAATAACTAGCATGGGTCCTCTTACCTCAGCAGTGCAGCTTCATGTTCAGGTACCAACCTGGCAGGTGAGGGAGGGAGTTGGCAATCAGCTGAGAACTCAACTGGCTGCTGATTACATCGCCAGGAGTAAAGAGTGATCTGTTTTAAAGCTCATCCAGGGTGTTCATACACAGTTTTACCTATACTGGAGGCACATCTAAATAAAACCCCAAAGGCTGTCATGTCCATGGAGAATAGACCACATGGTCTGTTCCATGAGGATTACAACTCTGCCACCATCTCCTTTCCAAAAGTACATTCATGGGGCTCTTGCATTCAGCTTTTTCAAGAGAAGGGCTTCATTTTTTAATCCAGCACGTTTTTGAAACACTGCAGAAAAACCAAGTTTCATAGCCTATGTGATGAAAATGTAGGGCAGATAGCACAGTATGGTTTTCTCCAAAAAAAGAGTAGAGGTGGATTGTTCTAGCATAAAATAGAATTAATCTATTATTGCTGGTGTATATTGGTGTTGCGTATGCCAACAAAAGGTAAGGAGATTATCAGGTAAAGACTTACAATGCCAGTTTATGGCTGTTTGGTTGTTAGCCCACTGCCATCATGTTGCTGCCCCAAATGGACACACGGATTTTTTTCAGTGTTGTCCTTTATGGGCATTTAGCTATGCAAGAAAATTTTCATCTTTTCATCTATTAAAGGCAATAGAGCAAAACAAGGCAAAAAAACCAAAACAAATATGAGATCTATTTAATAATGAATTCATTTCTTTGTAGATAAAAGAAATAAAGGCTAGAGCAAGTATTTTCTGTATTTAGAGTATATTTTAATTTATCGACATTCAGATTTCTCTCTGAGTGCTCAATTTTTCAGAATAGAAATTTTGCATAATGTTACTGGTAGATCAAGTTGACAAAAGGGGTATTTGGCAAAATCTTGCTGGTTTTTAATCCAGAAGGTTTTAGTAGTTGCAGTGTGCTGTGATAGCTAAGCCAGCCTGTCAGCCCATGGTGACTGAAAGGGGTGAGGTTGTCCATCTCTCCCTGCTCTCAGCCATGTGATCCCAGTTTTGTGGGCACTGTGAGCTGGGATTCAAGTCTGCTAGATATGCAAGGTGCTGTATTCTGTTCCTCATCTTTTCTTATCAGGTCCCTGAAACTCCCTTAAGGCAAATGGAGTAGATCTGTACCCACTCTTGTATTTACAGCACTCCCTGCACAAAGAGGGCAGTCACCCTTCCTGCCTCTTGGAGCTTCCTGTTTGCACTGCTGGCTTTGTGCTGGCTCTGGCAATTCCCTGTGTCTTTTGAGGCAATCCAGCTTGCTAACCCGATAGGAAACCTTTTTCATGAATCACGACTCTGCCAATTTAGAAGGCTAAATTAGTTCATAAAAGGGTCAAGTGCATGCCAGACAACTGAGGACAAGTGGTGTGGTTGTGGAGCTGGGAATGCCAAGGTGGTAGAAGGAGGAAGGACTGTTCATTGGGGTGGTGGAAGTAGGCACTTCATCTCAAGTCACCTTTCTATTTCTTAACTAAACAGGCTCAGAGGATACCATTGCAAAGGTGAGAAATAGCTAAGGGACAGTCCTGTGCTGCAGGAAACCATGATGATGAATCAGTGGGGTGTTGTCCTTCCTTGGAGTCAGTACTGGCCTGATGAATTATAGGATGCAGTTGCTGAAAATGTAGTGGTTCAAATGTAGCAATTGAAATGAGATACAAAATCAAGTTCTTGAAAGGCAGGGTAAAGAAAAAAAAAGCCCTAATAAGAAAGCCCACAGTTTTCAAGGGAAATTCAATAGTAAATTAAGTTAAAATACAAAAGTTAAAATTATTCACCCAACAAAAGTGAAGAAAGAATTTCCAGTGGTTGCAGAAAAGAGTGTCTTGTCCTCAGGCAAGCAGCCTTTGTTACCTCCAGGGCAGTAACCACTCTTTTCCCACTGGAACAGGATACCACCCAACTGGGTGTGACCTACCAGTGTAGCCCCTGTAGCCTTCACACTTGGACCAGAATCCAGAGATATGCTAGGGACTGTGTGACCACAGGCACACATCCCTGCTGCCCGTGCCAGTCCCCCAAAGGGATCTTACAGACTTGCAGTGGTGGCACAGATCAGGACCCACTCTCCTGAGTGACCTGTTGGCCGAGGAAATAATAAATTATGACAAAGATATATTCTTTGATTAGAGACTCCAGGCAGATATCATAGATCAGTTTGTACCTCTGCAGCAATATTTAAAGAACTAAGCATGCTTTGTATTTCACCAAAAGAGACGATGAATTAGCAGTTACTTTGCTGAAACTTTGTTTTGCTTCTGTAATATCCATGGGCCAGGATGGGGATTTACTAACCCTTTGCAAGCCATCAGCCCAAAGCACAGCTACAGCCTTGGCTAGTATGGTGATGGAAGGTTGAGTCCAATTGTTCCAAGCAAGAGAACTGAGAGCCTGGTCTGTGAGGTGCACAGCATCCTCACATCTCAGGAGAAAATAGAGTGCTCAAATTCACTGGAGTGGAGGCATACAAGATGTGAAATTCAATGCTTCAATGAGCTCTGCAAAAGCACTAAGCTATTTGCAGCCCATTCTCCTCAATAATGTGTAAATTCAAAAGTTAGAAGCACTATCTCTGTTCTGCATGTGCCTCACTTTGGGTTTTGTCCATTTCTGGCTATTTTGCCACTGATATTATTAATTTCTTTTCCCTTCAACCTAATTTTGTCCCTTCCCTGTCCTTCTATTTTTTTGCCTCCAGTTCATGTCAACATCTGGAGACTGAGCTGTTGGGTGAGATTTCATCCTATGTTGGACAGTTTTACCCACTGACCCAGTGCCTGCTGTGACTTTGGCTAAGATAATACAATTCATTCAGTGTCATTCACAGCAGGAGCAGAGAAGAAATTGTTTCATTCCAGGAGCACAGAACAATGATGATACAACCAAAACCAAATAAATGTAAACACAGAGCACTAGTTACCTGCCAGCCAGCATTTAATGGAGGTGAAAGGCAGGATGAATTCTCTTGGCTACCATCATCTGCCAAAACACACCCTGAAAGAACAGACACCCAATGCTATGCTTTGAAAGTTTCAAAACTTGTGATCCAACTGTTAATATTCCCCAGACTGTAAATCACAGCTCTTCTAGCCTGCAAAATGATACCAGCTGACTGCAGGCTCAGAGTGAGCAAAAAGAGTTGCATCAGCCTCCAAAAACAGTACAGTAATTCATCTCTTTGATTTGGCAGAACATTTTCATAGGTACAAACATGGACTGAAAGCAAATGTTGGCATTCTGCCTTGTTTTGCTACCTCGCACCCCTTTTCTTCCCCACAACCCCTTTTCCTCCTCACTGCGAAAAGTACATTAAAGGCAAACAGATTCACCCAAATTACAATCCTGCCTGTGAGCCAGCCAATTTTCATGGTGTTGCAGTTAATAGCATGTGCTCTTGGAACACACCACTTTGGCTATCAAAGAGGGATTTGATCAGAAGGCTAAGGGCTGTTCTGAGCAGCAACATTTGTCCCTCGGTTTACTTTGAAAGCTCGTTTCCATGTACAATAAAAGGAGCAATACACTTTTGTGCAACTGCTACCCAACACCCACAATGAGTGATTATAAGTGAAAGGAGCTACTGATTCACTTAGTCATCTTCTGTCACAGATGCCCAATGACCAAACACTAATCAAGTCTTTGAAATCTTTTTCAAAGTCAATCTATGCAAACCCGAGGGGAAAAAAATTACTCCAAATACTTGCAGTTTTGTCGGTAGCTGCTGTGACTACTGATCAGTCCTCTGCTGTTCTTTGGAGACAAGAGATGTGTTTCGAGATTCACAATGAAAAGAGATGAACTGGCCTTGCAAACTTCCCCCTAAATTAAGAAATCCATATTGATACTGCAAATACTAATGAAAACACAAATACTAATGAAAAGAGGACTTTGTTCTCTTGATGGCACTGTATATCATGGAAATAAAGAACAGGCCAGATTAAGTCTCCTGCTAGGGTGATTCCTCAAACTTACGACTTTGGGACCAGAAAGTCTCAAATACACTTGCCCCAAGTCCTAATGTACCTTTGCTGTAAATACTCCAGAACCCCCAGAGAAGCAGCTGAGCTTGCTAGAAAAGGTACTGTTTCAAGCCGTTCTCCCCACAGCTCCTGGAATAAGGTCAGCACTCCATAACAACTCTCCTTTTTTCTTGGGACCATGAGAGGAAGAAAATACTAATTTCTTATCCCAGCTCAGGGGAGGATGAGGAGCACCCTGGCACTTGGTCTGCTGTTTTTAGATGACTGGTGGCTGTTTTCCTGATGGGTCATTCGTGCTACTCCTTTTGCCAGTTTATGCTGCTGGTGGAAGCCCAGCAGCTGCTTCCTCTGCAGGATTTGAGTGTTTAGGTCTGCCTTCCTTGCATATGAACGCTTCTCTTGTGCCCTGAGCAGGGGGAGCCTGGAACAGGGTGAGGTCAAGTAGGTGTCTGCTTCACAGGAGCAGGTCCCCAGCAGAGCTGGGCAGCAGGGCCAGTATTCAAAGTACTGGTGGCATTCCTGCACTGGGAAGGGTAAAGGAGAGATGTGCTTGCTAGAGACCTGCATGCTCAGCTGGCTGAGTAAGTGAGGCCCTTAACAATGTTATTGGACTGCAGTTCTTGGGGGCATCTAGCCAAGACTTAATTGTGTCTTATCCAGTGAGTTCTTGGTCATGCCCCCCTTTATTTTTCTCACCTTCCTGTGCTTTTCTCTAACCAATTGAAATTTGAAAGCTATAAAAAGAAGGAATTTTTTACTAGGGTCTAGAAGTGCATGATTTTTCCTCTCGTTGTGAGTATTAACATTGCTGATATCCGTCAAATTTACTTTCTGCTTGACATGTGTGAATATATACAACTCTCTTTCCTGAGGATAGCTGAAGTGACAGATGATTTCATTGTTGGCATTGTTGGAATTTCATATAGGCATAAGCACAATGGAAAAGAAGGACTGGCCACTGTTATGGTGATATGTTTTCAAAAACATGTATTGTCATCTTTTTCTTTGTGTGGTATGCAATGATCATTAGGAGTGGCAAAGTGAGCATCTGTTTGTCTGCTTCGCAGTGATTCTGAGCTGCTGCTCCACAGTCTGTATCATCACCTTCTGCAGTCTGACACTGCAGTGAGTGTCTTCAGAAACCACATCTTTTTATTTCTGAAGTAGTGTGCAAAGACAGCAAAGGAACTGCTGGCTATATGAACCAAAATCTAGCAGTCCTTACTTAGGTCAGCTCCAGATGCTTCAATTCTGTCCATGAAATGTCCACAGCAGCATCCACCCTGGAAATAACCTCAGGTTAATTTTCTGTGCCCTCAGTTTTCTCTCTCCAGGCTTTTCCTCTACTCTGACATGAACTTTCTGTGATGTTTCATGCCCACACCATACTGTGGCAGCAAAACTATAGTACTGTACTGACCATTCAATGACTAACCTGTAACTGAAGAATAATCTTTACATCTCTGCTGAATTTGACTCATATTCCTAATACAAGTCAAAATACAAAAAAATGCTGCAAGTCCAGATATGATTGGTGGGTAATAAAGTACCACAGCCTCCTTGAAATAGTAATCTGTATTCTCTGCTGATAGCCATATTTCCCAGCAGGTCAGGATCCTACCATGGTGGGGGGGAATCTACATTTTTAGGTAACAGGGTAGTTGCCCAAAAGCCTATTTCTAATCTCAAAAAAGAGCAGCAGGTAGAGCAGAAAAAGCAGATGAAGGCATAGAGGGGCTGTAATAGTAAATGTAGATTCAAAGCCAGTAGCTGTCAGTACACTGCAGTGCTCAATGCGCATTACACAGAGCTGAGAGGGATGTTGAAGGTGGTGTTTACAGAACAAGAGTTGATTCTTCCTGTAAAAGGTAGTCTGGGAAGATAAAGCATCAGCACAGGAATCAGATTTTAGCAGGTTGCTCTTTTGATAGGAGAAATACCACAACAGGAGAGGGGAGCTGAGGCATGAAGAGCTTTCAGAGAAAAAACAGAAATGAGACTTCATTTCCATTTCCCTCACTGTTTAATTTTCTCCCCAAATGCCCTGCATGCCACATCACCTGAGCATATTTTGCTCTCCAGCCTACCTCACCACCACCATCCTATATGCTAAGGAAAAGTTGTGCTCCTGGTTTTACATTCAATCCCTTAATCCCTCTACAAATTAAAGCTGTTTCCCTCTTTCTGCATCACTGCTGTACCCAGTATTTTTTACTACCGGTAGCAATTTTCCTTGTGCAGGTGACACCTCTTCCTACACTTGTGCTTGGGAGGTTTTTGCTTCCAGGCCTGAAGAGGCAGGTTGGGAGGGCTGAAACCTTGCTCTTGTCTCAGAAGCAGGCTGTTAAGCAGCAGTGTGGAGATTACAGGGCTGTAAGGAGCTGTGCCAAAGCCACCACCAGCAGCTGTGGCTAATGAGGGATGTGATGTCCATGAGAGGCCCTGAGCAAGTCCTGTGGTCAGATCCTCAGTGCAGGAGGAGGTTTGGTGTGATCTCATCCCTCTCCTGGGACTGTCTGCACCAGGAATGCAGGTAAGGCTGCAAGAATTGCAGTTGGTCTTTGTGGTGGTGGTGGTGTCAGGGATGGTGACATGAATGCTTCATGCAGGATCTGGTAAAATCTTTGTTGGGAAAGATGACTTTATTTTGGAACTTGTCAGGAGAATTCAGTGTTCCCATGTAAAAACCCTGATGTGTGAGGTATTTCCTTGCTACTGCATATGGTTAGTCTACATGAGCATTCAGGATTTCCAATGCTTTTCTAATATAATGAGGGTTCAGGGCTGTCTGTAACACAACTGTTTCTTGTAGAAAACTTAGGCTTCTGTTATATTGGATCATATTCAAGAGCCAACTGTGTGCATGTTTCCAAAGAAGAATTCTAGTTATCATTGCTACATACAAGATGCCTTGTGTTTTGTGAGCTCTATGGTAGGATAAACTATGGTAAAATAAGGCAAGTTACGTTATTGTTATGTCATGAAATAAAGAAATCTGATGTGGTATTAAAAAACGTGAATGTGTGAAGGCTTTACTACACATACAGCCTTCAGTCTCTCACCTTAGTTACAGGCAACTGGCTTCCCATTCCACTTCACTATGTGTTGACACATAGGGTTGTTTTTAACTGTTCTTTTTATCTGAAAAGTGAAATTAAGAGAAGCTGGTGAAGACCGAATTGCATTTCAAGAAATAGACCTTGTAGTAAAGTATGAAGGTCTGTTTCTTGATCTTGGCTTCTGGTTTGCTATATAACTTGGGTTAATTCCTATGTGTGTTTTGGATCAGACTGAGCCCTGTAAGTCAGTCTGGTTTGTATTATTTCAGTTGTAAAGGACCTAAAGCTATGAGATGGGATCTTCTGGCACTAAAATCATCCTACTCTTACCCCTTTCTCATGGAGAGGATGAGAAAGCAGAGGAAGGAGCAGTAGGTAAGGATTTTGTGGGTTTTAGGAGTTCCACAGAGGGAAAGGGAGGCTGGTGAGGTTAGAGGTAAAGACAAGTGGGATGGGCAGGGCTGTCTTTCATCATAACTGTGTGGAAAAAACATTCATTACCAATAGTTCTCTGTCCCTTTGAAGGATTGAAAGATAATTAATGAACAAAGGTTTGTTTCTGTTTGGTTTATCATTAGTTTAACTGCAAAGGTTTCCCTTTTGTAAGAGGAGTTGAAATGTTTGATTGTGCATCTGTGGTTATCCTCACAGCAGGTGCAGCACCTGTGGTAGATTGCCCTGAAGTGTTTGCAGTGGGAAAAGACTAAATGACTAAAACTTGGGCTCGCTCTTGATATAGGAGGGCACTTGTGAGGGGGTCACTAATTTGAATAACAAGGGGCTTCACTCCTTGTCAGAGAGCCTGTGGAAAGGATAAGAAAATTAGTAGGATTGCCTGTGATAGTTCTTGGGATGGGACAGACAGACAGTCATTTAGACACATAAATGAAGCAGTTCTTCTCGTGAACCTGTCTTGGGTTGTTTATTGTCTGACCATGCAGTTGCTGTTAATGGGGTTTGGTGGGCAGTGTCCTAAACTGCCATCAGCTGGAGAATAGGAAAAAGCCAGAACCTGGGTTTCAGTCCACCCTCTTTGCCTGCATGTTTTTCTTTCTTACTGCTTGGGTTTCTTCTAGAGGTGATTGGCGCTTGAAAAGATGTGGATATCTTTATGTAGGAATCCACATGTCATAGTGACCCAGGGAATTTGTGTTATACTGTCACTGGGCAGGGACACAGAGGCCATCTGAACTCCTTCCAAACCTGACCAAGGCCAGCATTTCTGTTACACTGGGAAGCTGAGCAGGACAGTGGTGGGAGGGCTTCTATAACTGGTGATGCTGGCTTATTCCAGCTGCAGAAGTGCCTGTAGAATGGAATCTGTGACAGAGGATTTACACTCGTGCCCTGAGATGTGGAGAGCTTATGGATGCAGCTTCTCCTACAGTTGCACCACCTCTTCCAAGGTTAACTTCCTACCAAAATGCAGCAAGAAAGGGAGAATTTAAAAGGCAAAACAACTTAGATTCCTTTTTCTTGGTCTGTGCCTGTGTAAATGTTCAGCTTCTTACCATTGTTTATCAATCAGTTCTGTGTATTCTCATGCTCATGAAACAGAACTAACTCAAAGAGGAAGGTATAGCTGAGCAGTAGCATTTACTAAACGTCAGTAAACATCTCAGCTGTGTGTCTTTGCCACTGTGACAGCCTCTGAGATTATCTTTTGGAAGAATGATATAACAATCTCTTATTCCTTGAAGAACCCTTTTTGTTCTTTAGTTCAGGTTTTTTGGTTTTTTTCTTTAGTCATTTGGTGGTTTGGGTTGTTAGTTTTTTGTTTGTTTCACCTCAAATTCTTTATTGTTTTAAGTTTTAAAACATTCCAGTACTTTAGGGTAAGGCTTCTCAAACTTATTTGGGGAGAAAACTCTGCAGACATCCTTCTTTCAAATGCAAACTAAATGCTAGACTGCATTTTGAATATTGCTTATATTTGCTCAGCTTTGTGGGTTTTGTTTGCTTTACTGAGAGGCTTGTGAGTTGTCTTTTTCTTTTCTTTGTT
>VXAX01013978.1:0-11567 GCA_013399835.1 Leptocoma aspasia
CTTCTTGAATTTGCCTATGAGGACATTGTAAGAGACAGTGTTGAAAGCCTTGGTGAAGTCAAGGCAGACATTTGCTCAGACTTCATCAGCTAAAATTTTCAAAATAACAAAGAATTTAAAATTCTCATGTCCCTTCCCCATTTTCTCACCAAGTCCTGATTTCTGTTTCCTCACTCTACCTACCATCACCACTGCTTGCCAATTAGATAATTATTTCATGCCAATTCATTAAAAGAAGATTTAGTCAACAGAATTAGCAGTGTGAAACCAGCACAGGCACTCTTTGAGAATTTGTAAGCCTTGAAAGTAAAATATCTCCTTTAAGTTGGCAGGTTACAGAAAAGCTCTAAAGATTTCATATATCACATCCCCTTCTCAGATCTTTTTCCATTCTCCTTCTCTCATGTGCACAGAGTTCATTGCTCAGACCAAGTACATGTTACCTCCCAGAAAATCCCTTTGAGACTAAAGTACTTTACAAGCACAAGTCTTCATGAGAAGTTTCATAAGGGATATATGCTCTCACCAGATTCTGCTAAGCCTTGGTAAGAAACTTGGAAAAAAAGATTGATTGATACAAAGCAATTATTGGCTGCTGTTCAACAGAGATGACAATGTGATAATTATGTAAGTCTCATATGAAGATTAGTTTCATTGCTTGGAAAGTCAGCCTTGCCAAAGATGCACATATTCAGCAAAGCATTCCAAGAGGGAAGAAACTGATAAATATTTGCCTATCTGATATTAGCAGTGAAGCAAACAGCCACTGTTACCCTCAAAACCTTGTCTGATACAAGAGAAACATGACTACAGAAGATTAATGCAGCTTCTGAGGAAGAACATCATATTGATACTCATTGTAGAGCATTCAGATCAAAGCAAAGGTTTTCTTTGAATACACTTTTAACATTTCAATCAAGTTTCCTTAAAGAAAAATGAAATGGGTCTTTTTCTAGTTTTGTAGGAAGCATTCTCCACACTGAAATAAATTTTCCCTCTACAGTTCACGGAAAATACTATCTCTAAAAAGTAACCTCCTACGCTTCCATAAACTACAGGTTAGTGAATTCTGTTAGACAAATACGATGCAAGTGCTCTGCTAACTAGTTGCTCCTACATTACTCATTTGCCTTTCCTCCAGGGCCAGGGTTTCTTACTTGGATGACAGATGGTTGGACAAACCCTTCCTTGTATTTAAATTTTCTTGTAAATATTGTGAGAAAGAGCAAGAATCAGGATTTACCAAAAAAAATTATCACTGAAAACCAAACAAATTAATGATGCATACTAACCAGTCATCATTAAAAAACTCTACATTGCATGGAAATTTCCAAAGTACCTGCTATTGAAAAAAACACATGCTTAGTAACATCTCATCATGGAGCTTTTTCACCTCTCCAAAACCAGGCCTTGTCTGTTGCAAATATAAAATAAAGTACAGTGTACCAGTGACCCAACAAAACAGTGAGGCTAAATTCAGTCTTTGAGTAAACTGACATAACCCACTCAGACTTCATTAGGAGTAGGGCCTTCTTTTATCAAAGGCAATTTCAGTCTGATTTATTCTGAGGTCTCCAAAAAGATACTGTTAAATCCATTGAAAAAGAAATGTAGGAACATGGGTAAGAAGCACAGAGACCTGATGCTTCAAAGAAGGATATATTCCTTATATGGAGAAAAAAATGTAGACAGGTTACTTAGCAAGACTCAAACCATGTAAGATTGCATATAACTTACTTGCTTTGCATATGAAGTCTCCTCAATAAGCAGTTGACATGAGGACAGAAGAAGGAAATTTTTCCAAGAAAGTATACCAGAAACTGTACACCCAACCCAGGTTTAAACTAGAAAAAATATATTATTAGGGATGTGTTAAAGGTGGTTCAGAATTCAGTTTAAATCAACCATATCAAATGGAAAATGTATTAGTTAGTCTACTGATGTTAATATACAGCAAAGTTCAACCACGACTATTTAACATGGTTTTTAGTGTGTTTGTGTTCTCACTCCCAGCAAGTATTTTGATTACTTCTACAGTGAAAACCTGCTCAGACATTTTAATGCAACCACTATCTATTTTTTTTAAATGCTTCAGCTAGGAGGAATATCTTACAACAGCTGAATCTACTGTAGTTCCATAAAAATAAGCAGGAGCAGCAGTGTAGCTACAGAGCCCGAAATGAGGAGAGGCTGCATAAGTCAATGAAGTGGGATTTGGGAGTATTAAATAAAGTCAAATCAGAGTACAGAGACAGTAAAGAAGACTGGCTCCTTCTTAAAAGAATATACTAGTGAAGGAAATGCAGTGGAGTGACTGTGGTATCCAGACCTTATGAGAGTGAGAACTAGGTCAATGTGGAAACTCCTACTATGTATTCTGTGGTGTTGGAACCTTGATTTCTCAGTTTTACCACTTAATTCAACAATCAGTATTCAGCCCTCGTAAAATGGCAAAGACATACAGCTGGAGACATAGCCAAGCACAGGTCAATTCAGGCCAAGATTTTTGCCACAGCACGGCTCCAAAAACATTCAGCCCATATGGCCTATATTTTTTCTTCTTGTTATTTTGCCCTAGACCTTCCAAAGAATAAGACTGCTGGTTTTCTTTTCAGTTGAAATTACTGATAATGTTGCTAAGAGTTTCATTTGTGTTTTGGATCACATGAAACAGATTAGGCAAAAAAAAACCCTGCTGTTCCTTTACACTTTAGCATATATTAAAAAAAAAGTTCAGGAGAAAAAAGAAGTCATCAGATTAGTTCATTAAATCACATGTAGCAAAGTAATCTAAATACAATTATTCTATGGAGGATGAGAAATGGACAAGAGCCAATATGAAAGATAGTGTCAACAGAAGACAGCAAAGCAGACTCAACTTTGTACTATGACAGAGCTATAAAAATGGCACTAAGTTTCTAGAAATATACATGTGTTTAATTTAAAGTAAGTGAATACAGTAAAGAAATTAGGACTTTTCATAAGCCACCTATTAACTGGGTATCACTAAATAAACAGAAACATGATATGAAAAACATAAAATTAATTAAATTTTTCTTTGTACAGAAAAACGTCTGTACAAAGACAAAAAAAAAATCTTGCTCACAAGAAAACCTAAAAATTATAAGGGAAAAACACATAAAAATTGAATAATTAAAACAGAAACTTAACAAATACATGAAGAGCAAGAGATCAATGAAGGAAGATGAGTGGTCCATTACAAAGGGTTTCGGATCATATACATTTATAGACTAGATTTCTTTTTTCTTAGTATTCAGGGAAAGTGAGAGCAACACGATAGTTTCCTAAAGGGAGAAACTGAAGACTTAATACAAACTAACGGTGATGTTTGAGCTGGTAGAAGAGAAATTAGAGTAAAAATAGAAATGGCTTCAGGGTTAGGCAGCCTGAGTTTAAGGATTTTGGAAGGCACAGCACATGGAGGGGAAGGAAAAAATAAGATAAAGAGAGATGGGGAAGGCCTCCTGGCCAACAAATGGCAGTGATGGATAACTCAAAAGAGAGGAGGCAACTGTAAATAAAACCCAAAATGAGCTTCCAGAAGCAACACAAAGAATCAAGAGTAAAATGAGAGCTAGCAAAAGCACAGCATGAAGCATACATGCAGTTGCTTTCAACAGATGCATCACCTGTCCCCAGTGCTGGACTTTGGCTATCCTCAGGAACAATCTCAGCTTTCAGAGAGATATGGTGAGCAACTGAAATAGCCAAACCAGTCGTCTTAAAAACTTATCGATATTAGATGCCAAACCTAGAGCATTTCTGTAATTTTTTAAAGTGGAAGTCCCACAAGATGGTTGAATTTAACCAGATTAGCTCTCTCTTCATTCTGCGAGGAAATGTTTTTTGTTCCTCCAGCAAAGCTATTTTGGGTCCTTTTTTGCCCCAAGAAGAAAGAGGAAAGAGACAATTCTATGAAAACACAGAGGAGATCACAGTATACAGCAAATGAACCTTGACTGACTGAAAAACCAATGTGTATTCAAAATTTTTTAGGAAAGATGATTTATCAAAATGTATCTAAATAAATTATTTTTATATGTTTTCTCCAGAGTCTTCTGATCATTAAGATAAATTATAAGAGCTTGAAAGGAGAGGTCTAACCTTTTTTCTTGCTGGGTACACTAAACTGTCTCTATTTACAGATCTAAGTATCACATATGTACCACAAATAACTTCAGCCCTTTACTGTGTGGTTTCCAAGAAATGGATAAAAATTTATCCATTTCCAAGAAATGGATAAAAATGGCAAGACCTGAAATCCTGTCCACTTAAAACCTTGGACAAAGTTTTAAAGGTACTCAGTCTTACATAGCTGATAAACTTGGTTTTCTCAAAGCACAAAGCAACCAAGTACTGCAAATGAGGTTCTATTGAAGTGTTGCAAGTCCAGTGTCTATTATCCATAAGAAATTAAAAAAATATATTGACCTTTAAACTTTCCAGGATTAGACAGCTTTTACTGAACTGCAACTCAATATTCTCTTGTGAGTCTGTCTGTATCCCCATCTTAATTCTTCTTGGATTAGTGGCACCCAGGCTTTTGCTGGAAGAAGGAGCAAAATCATTGGTTTTGGCCAGTTTCCTTCTTCAGAACGCATAGCCTCAAGATGGTCTCATGAGTCAAAATGAAACTAAGATTTGCTTACAAGCTACTAACTTCTTCTAATTTTTGTCCAGACCACCTAGACTCCATATGTGGTGCCTCAGAGCATTTTAAAAGTGAGGCACCCTCTAAACCCCATCACAGCTGCACCAGCTGGAATACTCTGATACTTCTGGAGACAGAAGTAGGAATATGTTCATTAAATCTCCATACAGGGTAAGAAATGAGGGCTGCAGCTATGTTGCAGGACAGGTTTAGAAGTTTTAAAAAAATTTTGACAGTATTTTTCTTTTAGAGAAATCCTCTAACGATCTGAGACAATCTTACATCCAAGTTTGGGTGCCTGGTTTCAACGAAGATAAAGGTAACTGGAAAGAATCCAAAAGAAGCCAGTCAAAATGGAAGACAACTCTAGAGAAAAGTGACCTATAAAAAAGTGTTGAATGGGATTGTGTTACATAAGACAGAAAAAGCTGCATAATACAGGAAAGGGAATGACCATATTTTCAAGTCTACAGTTTATTACAGAAAGGAACTAGTCTGTTCTTGGTCTCAGCAATGGACAGGATGAGAAGTACCAAGCTCAAATTATCATAATGGAGAGTCCAGTAAGACATTAGGAAATATGATGTAGTTTCTATCATTAGAAATCTCCAACTTTGACTGGCCTACATCAGAAATAACACAGGTTTGTCATATTCAGTGGACAGTTGGAGACTTTGTTGTTGTAGGACACTTTATATACAGCTGTTACGAAGCCATTAATTGTGAAATCAAAAAATCAAATTAAATAACTGAAATATCCAGTAATGGCTGGTTTGAAACCCTCAGCACAACAGCTTTTTCTGCAATGGCTGAGCATACCAAGAACATGCTTACAATGGAGTGCTGGCAGTGGGGATGCTTCTTCCCCAGAAGCACTGATATCCTGGGGTGTTAAGTACATAATATATGTAAATGTATATAAGTGTATCTACAGAACAGCCAACCAAGGATAGTTTCTGAGGCTAAAAGGAGGTCAGCAGAAGAGAACTGGCTGATGGCTTCTCTGACTGGCTAGGACTTAGACTCCACAGACTGTGGCTCTTCAAATCCATCAGAACCTCACCTCCTGAGTGGCACTTGCCCACCACACACAGTTAATCAGGGTCCAGAGTCTGCTTTTAATGTCATCTCTTCCACAATTCAGATTCACCCAGCCCTGCTGAGCTATAACTAAGAGGTTCCTTTATTGAGGTGTTTAGCATAACCACTGGTTTACTCTTAATTCAGCAATATGAAGCCAAAGACTACATGCATCTAAAAGAAACACACTGTACACTACACATTGTGTTCATGAATTGTCCTTTTGTGCTTACTTTCTAAACTGCTACTAAGTACATAATAACCACTTTAGCCATTAAAAGGTATTCATGCAAGACAAACAGCAGCCATTACTTGAGGTTATACTTTGAGAATGATACATTAGGATGTTTCTCATTTTGGATATATACCTCTATCCAATAAAAAATATCTTTTGTGGACTTCTGTTCATCTTTTGATGGAATGCACACTTTCTGTCTGTTAGCCCAGTACCCATTTGTCAGCCATACTCTCGAGTTTCTCATTACTTCAGAAACTAATATACAATGATTAGACTTCATATTCTCCATACTTTTCATATTTTTGTTTCTATATTTTCTATGTCATATTGAAATTGTGCATTCTTGAAACTATGTTTATAAAACTGCATTGCTTGAACTCTCTAATCTTATCAGATGTAAAAATTTATTTTCCTTTATCAATCTAAATATGCCTTCAGATAACTGTTTTTATTGTTCGGTGTATATTATTTCTCCTTTATTTATGGGAAGATATATAAGACATAAAGAAATATACACTGCAGGTTGTCCAAATGAATAAATCCAGTTGAAAATCATAGTGACCAATTCTGTAACCGAATAATATTCTTATTATTCCTGTATGAAACAAGATTTTAGTATTTTCATAGCATTAAAATTGTAGGGGTTTTTTTTTTGTATAAAGCATTTTCCAAATCTGCTTGTAGTTTGAGTCTTCATTCTGCCAATGCCCTATATTGAAACAAATCCTGCAATGAGTCTCTAAAATCATGCTATTAAATAAACAAAAAACTACAACATTTATTCTTATTTGTTTCCTGAGTGTAGAGACTCCTAGGCTTGTATGTTTTTTCTCTACAGCCAGTTTCTAGGATGGTTAGAAACTCTTTGTTTGTTTGTTTGCTCATTTGTTTATTTTAAAATGAAAGCTGCAGTTCACAAGTGTTCACATAATTCCTGATGAATTGTGTGAATGTTTTCATGCAGAAAACTAGCTGTTTTTCTGAAACTCATAACTATGAGACTATGAGAAGAAAGAGTACTGTGAAATTCCAAAATTAATCCAAGGAACTGCAACTTTTTTTCCAAAGGATATCCATACAGCGACTACCAGGAGTAACTGTGAGTTATCTCAGATGATACCTTGTGTCAGAGAAATCTGAATGTGTTTAGATCATTCTGTTTATTAATTGTCAGAACACTATGAAGTTCTAATTGGTATATTTGAAATAGTATTACAAAATTATGAAAGGGAGGGAATTAATACCTGTTCTCAACAGAATTCTAAAAGAGAGAAATATGGTCCACAGACCTTGTTAGCCAGATCAGCATAAATGTATGTCAATACATTCTGAAAGGGTTAGATGTCCTTCACTGCACATAACAGTAATATCCCTAGGCTACAGCTGCAGCATGAGCTTAACTCAGAACTCAAGGCTGTACCTAAAGCTCATCAACAGAGAAACATACTGCAGAGGATTTCAGTAAGCATGAAAGTCTACCTTTGAACCAGCATTTGGTACTTGAGTCATTGGGTTATTCTACAGAAACAGTAACCAAAGAGAATTACAGCATTGTAGGGGCTACATCACATCCCTAGTTGGTGCCTGCAGTCTACAAGTGTTAGGAGGCACTGACTGTTGGTATTCCCTCAAACAGAGTTTTCTCAATGTATCTTATGCTTCTTCACATCTACTGTACCTGTCCTACATAAAAGATGACAACTGCCTATTGTATACATCCCTCAGTGATGAACATGGTGTGCAGACAGAGTGAATGAGCTTTTACAGGGGCTGAAGGGCAGGTAAATTGAATAATCCTGTGGACTAGATCCCCCTTCTCAGTGAACATGGCTGTCATGCCCACATAAGAATCCTACTGATTCCTTCAGTTGCCTTCCTCCCCTCTACCCATTCAGAACACGTTTTGTCTCTTAGTTCTCATTAGGCAAATCAGTGAATAATAGCTAGAACTATAGCTATTATTATAACTTAGGGGACAAAACTGGTAAAAGACAACAGAGGAATTTTGTTTAATTCTAGAAAGTTGTGCATTTAAATATTTACTACAAGTAAATGTGCCAAGTGAAACTTCCCCCGCCAAATATTTTTTTCTTACTGGCTTGCTCCTACTGTGTCTGTCTCAGCATGTGATTGAATATAAAATACTAAGTATCTTTTGCAAGTGAGTTAAATACTATCCCTGTCTTCTTGCTTCACTACACTTGTTTTGATCCTTCCTGAAAAGACTAACAATCTCTACCATCTTTAGGACATCAAAATTACAGCCCAAGACGCCAAATATCAGGTGGTCAACTTAATAGCAAACAAACATCCAAAAGTGCTGGCTAGCCAGGTTTTTAAATTAATTCAGCTAAATTTCAGTAATATTTTTCCCTTCAGGACATGAGAGCAAACATTGGACAAACACACAAAAAAAAACTTTGTCGAGAAAGGACTACCATTGAAAACATAATCTAAGTTGCATTTAGGGAGGGACAAGTATTTCAGGACCAATTGCTGCCTCTGTCTCTCTTCCTCTATTCCCCTCGCCACCCCTAAAAATCAACCAGACATCATCGTTTGGATTTTGGGGGCTTTTTTTTTTCAAAAACCAAAAACCATCTGTGAACACTCTAAAGTAGAATGTGAAAAAAATAAAGACCAGAACACTTTTTTTTTAACTACTGAGTTTAACCAGGTTAAAACACTTAGAAACCTACTATTATGTAGCATTATATAGAAAAACATTATATTACCTAAGAACTACACACCTATTTCTTAGTCCACAACTTGTCAGTAGCTCAATTTTCAAGAACTATATTATAGTGTAGGAAAAAGGTCTGAGAATCAGCATGTCAGCATCTTTCTAGATAGATTTCTACAGATGTCCTAAATAAACCAGCACTGCAAATATTTAGGTTTTCAAAAGGGAAAGGTTTACTTTTATACCTCTAGCCCTCTGGAAGGTTGTCATAGCTCCTTCTACAGATCACTGAGTTCAAGTCCATCACCTCATCAGAGTGGACATATTTTTGGAGGAGCAATAATGCAATGTTGCCAACACTTGCAAGAATTGGTACTTCTATTACAGCCCTAAATTCCTGTAGCTGTCTGAAAACTCCATTGTTTTTGCCTAAAAGAACTTCCAGTCCCTGAGGGTTATCCAGAAAAAAACTAAATGTGACCAACACAACATGGCATCTCTAAAAGCTAAGTACACAGACCTCAAGGAATATGTATAGCCTTAAAACATCATTAGCATTAAACCAACTGCACCTTCTGTCATAGTATCATGAGCTAGAATTGCCTTGAAGTATGAATCCTTGTATGCCTTCTCTGCTTGGGGCTCTCCTTCTTCCCTTTGGTCGCTCCATCTCCCAGATGCTACTTTTGCAGGATATACTGGCAATGACAGCTGAGCAGCACACCATTCCAACAACCTCATCAGTTCTGCTGTGAATCTGTTCAGTCTTTGAGAGAAGCATGCTGCATACAAGTGCATCTGTCTGAAGCACATGAAAAAATCAGAGTTCCTAGTACTTTATGCCAAGGTCTTACATACACCTGTGAGTCTCCACCTCCCCTTCATGTGATGCTCTTTTATACAGTTTGCAAGGCATCACATCCACCATTAATCAGCAGTAAAATCTGGAGCCTGCCTCAGAGAGAAGGTAAGTGCACTTAGGTTTTCTCCTCAGTCCTGTACCATTTCCTGAACCTCTCTTTGCAGTATTTGTGTCTCACTGGACTGAAAATCATTAAGAAAAATGAAAAGTTCAGAAAACTAGTTACTGTTGGTGAAGAAAGGTGAGCACCCAGGTTATTATACCTCAAATCTGGATTTTGTATTAATTCTTTTAACCCCAGAACCAGCTCACCCCCTCTGAATTTCAGAGCAGGCGTTTCAAAGGGAGGACTGAGGTTCAAATCAAAACTATGCATGGGATTTCCCAGGCATCTCATTTGCAACAAAAGAGACTCCCACTTAAGTGGAAGTGTGGACATATGGAAGGGGAGCAGGCTTGCAATCAGCACTCCCTCACTCAGACCCCGCAGGAGCCAGGCCTCTGGGGCTGTGCCCTGTTGCCTTACCCTAGAGACAGGCTCCATTCCCCAGGGCAGATGAATGGTATGCGTGGCATCAGCAGCACAAGGCATGCTGGGGCACCACATGGAGGGAAGCTGGCAACTGTGTGTAGCTGCTCTTGAAGAACCTAGAAATGAGGGTGAAAAATACAGACTAAAAAACCAAAATGAACAAAAATAGGATTCTCTTCTGTTTGCATTGGGATGCTTAGTATGCAACCATTTGTTTGCTACAGCCTCACTGTATGAAAAAGTCTTTGACAAAGTTTGAGCTCTTCCTCCTCCCAACAAGAAGTTTCAAAAACCTAAACCAAATTAGGTGCTCCAAGTTTGTTAGAATTAAAATTAAACCCAAACACAATGCAGAAAGCATCATTTCAATTGTTCCAGGGGGACAAAAGTAGCAAACTGAAGATAACAAACAAAAATATAATTGTTTCCTTATTCCCTCCTAATTGCCTAATTGGTTTTGAGAAAGTTAAGTGATTCAAGAGTACTTTACAAACACTAGTCTTCTTCGAGCAGCATGCAGTGCAAGTTAAACCCTCTTAGCTCTAAAGCCAAGACTTCCTAGAACAGGCACCTAGCATCGGGATCCAAAACAGTGTTAATTAGGCATCTAAACATCCTCCTTTTCTGTGTCATCTGGAGAGCTCCTGGCCCTGGGAGACCACAGGGTGCCTGCCTGAGACAGTTAAACAGGGTCACTGATTTAATGTGGATTCGGGACTCAACTTTGGTCCTTTCGCCGTATTATTAGGGCAGGAGGAAGGGAAGGCGGAGGAAGGGCGGGCCACGGCTCCGTCTGCAACGCGCCTCGGCCGGGGTCAGACCCGCTCCAGGGGGCCTCGCACCGGCTCCGTATCTCCATCCCTCCCCGGCCCACGCCCGGGCTGCCCCAGGAAAACTCCTCGGGACATCGTCACTCTCCGTCGGCCAACTCCATCCCAGGCACTTCCCGGCGCAGTCTGCCCGGCTTCCCCGCCGCCGGGGCGAGGGAAGGAGTCGCGCTGCTGGGCTGCGCCCCTGGGGCAGCTCCCCAGCCAGCCCCCGCAGGGGCTGCCGTGCCGCCCGCCCCCCGTCAGCACTCACCATATTACAGATGGAGGCGATGTTTCTGACAGTCATTAGTCTAAAGGTTGCAGCGATCCCACACCGCCATCTTTATAAGGTGAAAACAGCCCCGCTCATGGTGGGAAGAGCGCAGGAAGGGATAGGGGGCGGCGGCGGCTCCTGCTCCGGGGCTGGGATAAAAGCAAGAGGAGGGGACTGCACAGGCACCCTTTGCTCCCGCAGAGCAGCGAGAAGGACGGACCTTCCCGGCCTCCCTCCTCCGGGCGAGTGACCGGGAGCTTCAGCAGCGCGGGGAGAGCGGCCGCATCTCCGCTCCTTCCGCCTGCGCCTCTCGCACGGTCCGCAGGGCCCCGGGCTCCCGCTGGAGCGCTCAGCCGCGCCTCTGCGCCAGCCGGCACCGCGCTAATCTCTCCCTTCCTCCACCTCCTCCTCTTCCTC
>VXAX01013979.1:0-12176 GCA_013399835.1 Leptocoma aspasia
TTTTTTTTTCCCTTAGAAGGACGAAGTGTGCCTGGTTGGGTTCCTTGGCCCTGCCTGAAGAAGTCTTGGGTTTCTGCTAGGATGGTGATGAAGTTTGTGGGAACAAAACTGCATGTCCAGGCTGGCATGCTGGTCCCCTCGAAGTGACACAATGCCATACACGACCAGCATCCTTCAGGAGAGCTTAATCCCACACTGCTGACATGTACAGCAAGAAAACACACAGGTGTTTAAATTAAGAGAAGTCAGTCTTCTGGATTTTCCCATGCCTCATAAAACACCACAGAAGGGGCACCCACCCACCCTGGAGATGGTGCCCAGTGTCAAACCCCCACCTGCTCCTCAGGATCTAATGCTGTACTAAATAGGGTGTGAGAGCCCTGACCTGCTGCATCAGCCACCCCCACCTCGCTGTAGCAAGGAAACTGCATCTCTCCCCTCATGAGAGCCAGGGATGGAGGCACCCCAGGGTGCTCGTGGAAGGAGGCAGGGCCAGCAGCTGCTACGCTAAAGTGCCTCAGGGCCCCAAGGGCTCCTCAGGATGCTGTCAGTGCCGGGGCTGCATCCTCCGTCCTCATCTCATGGCTTGCTAGGAGGAAGGATATTTTGGCAGGATGGGTGGCTTTTCAGGGGGGAAAAGGGACTATTTAGGCTGAGCTGGATCTTCTCACCTCCTAACTGCGGAGTGTGTGCAACAGGGCAGCGCGGCGGCACTGCTGGCCCCGGGGACGCCCTCTCCAGGGACACAATGCTGACGCTGATACTTGAGACACTTCAAACGGTACCAGCCAAAGCCCCCGAGAGCAGACTGACAGCAGAGCTGCTGGCGCCGTCCCCAGACGGGCTCCTCGGGTCCGAGGAGGGCTGCGAGCGCTCGCCTCTCTATTTACATTACCAGGAATGCACAAAACAGGGGGGCGCAGGCTGGGGAGGGGGGTATTGGCTGATTGTTCCCAGGATCCCCTTGTCAGAAACCCTCCCTGCTCTGTTAGTGTCTCTTGATATATGGCTTGCATTAGGGGATGAAAGTGAGGCATAGCTTGGGGTTTTGGCACGACAAACCCCATTAAACTCTCTCTGGGAAAATGAGTCCAAGAAGTGTTTTGGGGGGTTGAGTCACTAACGGAGCTGTGAGCAGCATTTATCCGCACCTCCGGCAGCCTGGCCAGGGCAGGAGAGGGGCGGGTGCTGCCGGGGGCTGGCAAGCAGCTACAGCACCCCTCTTAGCCCGCCCCCTCCCACTGTCCTGCCGGGGATCTGGGAGTGCTCACACACAGGGCAACTGGCCCCAGTCCTTCCATGGCATTGCTCCCAACTCCAGGCACCTCTCTGCCACCTGGAAGTTTTGGGGTGGGTGGAGGGGTCACAGAATTGGGAGTCTTCCCTGCTCTCCCAAAGCTGTTTTTGGGGAGGAGATGGAGACAGGATCCTTCCCCAGCATGGCAGCCTGACTTGGGGGTCACCCCGTACCCTCCTATCTGGAGTGCTCCATGGGCAGTGGGATGCACCTTCCTTGTACCACACATCCCTGGTGCTTTTCATTTCCCCAGGGACAGCAGGACAAACTGGGGGGGACCCTGCCAGCTCAGCCCCTCTCAGTTGTGCCACTGCCTTTGTCCTCCTCTGCTTAGAGGTCAGGCAGAGCAGGAGAGAGCCATGCTGGAAGAACACAATGGGAGCTTTTTGGGCCTGAACAGCTGGGTAAACCCTCTTCTCTCTCCCTGGGACCAGGGAATCAAAGACAGGCAGGGGGAGGGAGGGTCAGCACAGCCCTGAGTCCCCAGCCCCTCTCTCTGTAGCTCCCAGACAGAGGGGGCCAGGCAGAACAGCCACCTGCCTGCATCCCCAGCCCCACAAAGGCCACTCTGCAGGTGATCTGCTCCAGGGCAAGGAGAGGGGGCTGCCAAAAACTTTCCATCACCCCACAAGGCAGCAGGAAAATACCTGTAGAGGCTGAGGCAGGAGTCAAAGCAGCAGCAGGGATGACTAAACGCAGGTGAAAGGAAAATTGCTCCTGGTCAGAGAAGGCAATCCTCTCCAAACCTAGCCCAAATTGCCCTCTCTTCCCTGTTTGCACTGTGTTTCCTGCTCTCTGTGATGAGAGGCCACATGAATCCCTAAGTGCCAGTTGTGCAGCAGCAAGAACATGTTGTCAGATGCCAAGGGCAATGCAAAAAAAAAGGGTGGGAAGAGGGACAGCGTGGGCATTTTTTGTGTGCCTGCCCCCTGCCTCCCACCAGCCATTCTCTCACTGTACTGTGCTTGCCCCTTGTTTCCCTAGAAAGGAATCAGGAATTTGCTGGGGACCAGGGGCAACAGGCAAATGCAGAGCATCACAAACACCTCTGGCTGTTACTTGTGTTGGGTTCCTGAGGTCCCTACCTGGGAAAAAGGGCAGGGATCTCAGCCCCAGCACCTGCTGTGCTCCATGGGTCCAGGAACAGCATCCCAGGACAGGTGGCACAAAGACACCAGGGGATTGCAAGTGGCACTCAGGTCACCATCCTACAGGACATCCCGCCTGGCTTCCCTGGCCTGTCACAGCCCTTCTCAGTGCTGATGTCCAGTGCTGCCTCGGCATCCCTCAGTGGGGTAATGCTCGTGGGTGCTCGTGGCACACTCTGCCCATGCCTTGGAGGGGAGGGGGGCCATCAGGAATGAGAAGCAAGGCCCTGGAAGATGTCCAGCTCTCTTTTAATTAACCTGAACAAGCCAGAGCTTAAGTTTCCGAGCCAAGCTGAAGTCTCCCTGTTAGGAAAAACCTGCAGTACCTGGCAGTAATTTAATAACTCTCATTTCGAGCTTTCTAATAGCAGTGCTGTGGAACGGCTCCAAACCCACTGGTCTCCCTGCCTTTCCGCAATCAAGTTACCTTTATTGCTTTATAGCAATATTAACAGAGATACCAGTGTTAATGCCTCACCTCAAACTCAGCTGGCAGGAGCCTGGCACGGCCGAGAGGAAACCCGGCGGCGCGTGGTGGGGCCGGGACAGCGGCTCCCGGCACCGCTCCAGCACCCACCCCTAGCCCAGGAACAGCCCCTGTGCTCCAGGCCCCAGTGCCAGGCACGTGGCAGGGTGAACTGTCACCCCCGGGATGGGGCCTGGCTCAGGGGTGCCCTGGGATGAAGGATGCCCATTCTCAGAAATAGTACACACCATCACCCTGGGATGCAGCATTTTTTGGGGAGGTGTTTGCATTGCTGCAGGGGTACAGGATTAAGTCCTTTCCCAGCCACCGGAGGAGCCACCAGGACCCGTGGGGAATGTGTCACCAGTCCCAGACACCTCTGCTCTAGCAGGCTTGTCCCTTCCAGCATAGCAGGAGTTAGGGTGTCTTGTGGGGCAGGGATTGCCTGCCTGCCCCAGCAGAGCTGCAATTAGCTCAGTGCACTAACCTAGAAGAGGGGCTCCATGGCTTGAGGTGCTTCAGAAATACCCCTCCGTCCCAGAGAGGGCAGAATTACTTCCATCTTTGAATCCACAAGCGGAAGAGGGACAGGAAGAGCACATAGGAGACAAACACCTTCCTTAATATGAAGCCCAAATCATTCTGTTCTACAAGGAACACCCCATCACACAGCCAGGGCCATGTGAGCTGTTTATAGGAGTCCCAGCCATCCATCACTCACAGGTGTCCCTCCATGGAACTTTCCCTGGCTCTGATCTCCCTCCGCTGAACCATGTCACCCAGCAGCTGATGCTTCAGAGGGGTTCCCCCAGTACTCCTGGCTCTGCTGCAGGTTTGTGATAAAATTGTGGTGCTTCAAGAGTAGGTTTGAAGAATGTGATTCCTCCTTGCTGGCTGGACATTGTAGGGAAAGCTTGTCTTGAGGCACAGCCCTCAAGGGGTACCACATAGGGATGTGGGGGTTGTGGGGGATGTGGTCACCTTGCCCTCCCTGGACTCCCCTAGCCAGCCTGGGTGGCAAGGGACAGACTTGTCACTGCTGCCATGAGCATCAAGTGGCAGTGAGGAAGAGGAAGGGCTGAAGAAACACTTAGTGTGTGACATGGTGGGGAAGGCATGAACGCTCCAGCCCTGCTGTGGCGGTGGCAGCACCACATCCCAGGGCACAGCAGGATTGTATCAGAGCCCCTGGCCAGGGCTGACCACCAGCATGGGAGCTGCCAAAGCAGCACTGCTCCAGTTTATGGGATTGGAAACAGCTGCTGGTGGGGCACAGGTAACCTGACATAGCAGGGACACGATGGGCTGCTGGAGGGGACAGACTGACACAGAGCATGCCCTGCTGGGCTTCACCCAAACCTTACTGGTCCCCACAGGTTTCAGCTGGGAGCTGGGCTGGGGCAGTGGACTCTGCAGGGACTGCTGTGCTTTCCTTGAGCATCTCCCACTTTGATGGAAGGTTTCTCCCCAAGCTGGGAAGTGGAGCTGAGTATCAGTTTGTGTGTGGAGCCACTGCTAATACCTTCTTTGCTATTTTTAGCTCAGCAGCCTTGTGCTGTTCGTTTCAGCATTTTTTTTTCCTCCCAGTAAATTCCAAATCTTTTCCCTCTTTCACCTTCTATTCCGGGATGCTGCCTGTACCATTCGGCTTTGATCTGCACTGATGCCAAGTGTGTTTTGAAACTCTAAGTATAGCACATCCCTTGAATTTCTCTTATCTAGCAAAGCAGTAATATCCTCAAAGAGCTCCAGCAAGCTGGTTAAAAACCTGACATCGCACGGCTCAGTCCACACCAGCTGCTCCTCAGCCTGGTTCCCAGGCATCCTCCCCTCCAGAGTGCTCTGCAGGCTTGTGACCTGGGCTGTGCTTTGCTGCTGGTGTCTCGAAGTTGCTGTCAATCTTATTTTACAGCTCAGAGACTGAAAAGGGCAGCTAGGAGCAAAGAGGGCAGGCATTTCTTTTTATTTTTTATTTTCTCCCCCCCAAAGATGCCTGAATGCAGCCTTGAATTTTGCATCTGCAAATTGATTGTAGATGAAAGTAATAATAATATTTTAGACTTCAAAATAACCAATTTTCTAATGTAGGCAGGTAGGTAACTAGGAGGCCAGATGCAATCGTTTGTGACTGGCAGTGGATTGCAAGGGCAAAGATCTGAAGGCTGCTCTTAAATCCGTCCCCAAAATGTCTGATGCTCTATACACACACACTGTAACAAATTAATGTCAGATGCTGCACTTGGTATAATTAGACAGGATTTAGAGTGGCAGAGCCAGCAAATTGCTACAATTTATGTGAAGCCCCTACCCCAGAGTCTGCACCCACCGCTGCTTTGTCGTCACTGAAAATTCCTTCATCAGTTGAAGGATGCAGCCCCTGGACTGCTTTGCACAATTTGGTCCTCAATTTGGCGCCTGGGTGGATCCCTGACATCAGCTCTTTGGGATGCCCTTTGGGGTGGAGGGTATCACTAGGAGCCCACAGAGCTGATAAACTACATAAACCACAAAGGACACCTACCAGAAGGACACCAGAGCCAGAGTGCTAGGAAGCACCAATCTGCTTAGTAAATCCTTTTCTGCCTTTCCCCAACATGGAATATGAATTAAAAAAAGGTTAGAAAAAAGAAAAAGCTCTTTCATTCCCTAGTTCTTATTAAGAGATAAACTCAATCTGGTTTAACTAACTAAGCCAAGCTCTGGCAGTGGCGGCGCGTGAGCGGCGCGGGTCTGCTCCAAAGTGGAACCAGCTCCCAGCCCCACACTTCAGGAAACATCTCATCCAGAGAACCTCGTATTTTTCCCACAAACTCCCCTCGAGCTGTAAAGCACATCTGGATAATTTTAGGCAGAAAGGGATTTTCCCAGAAAGTTGCAGGGGGAGGGTGGGGGTAGGCGAGGGGCTGGTTATATTTGGAAACCTCTTTCAAGCATGGAGACCCCGTTGCGGTGGCAGCATCGTGGGGTGATGCTGAGTGGCGCGGTGGCGAGGGTGGCTGTTGCACCAGCATGGAGAAATATCTGGCAGCAGTTTGTGGCCACAGGTGGGTTTTTCTCCTTGCAGCTGAGTTTTGGAGTGTGTTTCTGCCTGTACTCCCTCAGCTGCCCTGGGATGAAGCAGGGACCTGTTGAAATCCTCCGGAGATTTGGTCCAGTGGCTCCAGGGCAGCTCCGGACATGGCACTACTCAAAAGCAACAGAAAGGCAACAAAAAAAAAGGGCATTTTGAATAGACAAAGTGCCCCAACTGCCTCAGGGCCCAGTCAAGCGTTGCTCGTTGCTCAGAGGGGCCAGTGATGAGGGTATGAGGACGCAGCTCATCAAGCCCTTATTAGCACAGGAACTGCCGAGTGCAAATTAACGCGCCAGACTCTGTCCCAGCCGTACGGAGAGCGCCGCGTGCGCAGCCACGCTGAGCAGTTTAATCAACTCAGAAAGCAATTTGTTCTCTCTCTCTTTATAACCTTGACAAGCTAGTGGGTTATTTTTAAGCACACCAGCAAAGGTAATTCCCGGCTGGTTGGTAGCTGGCTGTCAAACCGCCACGCTGGGCAGGTGAGCAGCTCCCTGCCAGCTCTGCTTCAGAGCAGGAAAAACCTTTCCCCAGGCTTCAGCACTTTCACCCACACATGCCCAGGCCAGGGGCACTCTGCCATGGGCACAGGCCATCACTCTGGGACAACGCAACGCCCCCATGCTGTTGACCTGGGGACACATGTGTACCCTGTTTGCTGTGTGCTGTGCTGTGGAGAAGGTCAGAGAAGCCAAGTGCAGGGCTGAGGATCTAAGAACAACTCAAGATTGATGATTCCCCAGAGGATGGATGGGTAGCCGAGAAGAGCTGTGTTGTAGTGCATTGCTTGCCCTGCCTTGTAATTTCTTCCCTTTGAGAGGGCTGTCCCCAGGAAGGGAGGATGGAGGAGATGGTGTTGGCGTGTTGGCGTGGCAGACCCACTGCCACATGCACCCTGAGACCCAGCCTGCTCCTTCACCTCTTACATCTGATCTCCCAGTGAAGGAAGGCAGATGTTTTGCAGGCACGGTGCCCACTGTGCAGCACACCCAAGGTCACCCAGGCACTGGTGTCAGGGCACCAGCCCAAATTTCAACCAGGGCAGCTCCCACCCTCCCTGCTGCAGCATCCCTCCTGCCCACTGCAGTACTGGCTGGGTTTGTCCTGTGGAGCCTCCTTCCTTCCAGAGGCCAACTGGACCACTGCGGTGGGAGATATGGGACCTGGAAACCCGAGAGTAGGCGCAGCTGCCTCTGACTGCTCCGTGTCCTCAGGGCACTGGGCCGTGTTTGCTTTGGCCTGTGCTGCCCCAGCAGCTGCTCAGATGTGCTGGTGATAACACGATTAGCAGTAAATTGGTTAATGCTTTCCCAGCCAG
Organism: Leptocoma aspasia; assembly: GCA_013399835.1. Taxonomy (NCBI): domain Eukaryota; kingdom Metazoa; phylum Chordata; class Aves; order Passeriformes; family Nectariniidae; genus Leptocoma; species Leptocoma aspasia. The sequence continues at coordinate 7,303 of VXAX01013979.1, forward strand.
CCGGACGAACAGGGTGCAGAGGCCACCTCCCTGCCACGACCACCATGGTCCTCTCAGACCCAGAGGTGCTGGGGGCTCTTGGGGACAGTGCTACCATGTTGGTCCCCCTCCCCTGGGAACTGGGGAGGGCCTGGGTAGCAAGATTCCTGCCCCAGCAATGATACAGCTCAGCGCCTGCACTTCCAGCTGATTTAAAGCAATGTCCAAGTTTGTAGAGAATTAGTGAGACTAAGGAACATTATTTTTCTTTATTAGGTTAAAGGGTAAGCAAATACAATCAATCTTGTCATGTATCACAAGATGTCAGCAACTTCCCACCTCAGCCAGAAAATTACCGGCTCCTCAGTGGATTGTGGAATTACATTCATAACCGCAGAAAACAAATATATACATGTATATTTTAATGAAAACACTGAAGGTTGCTACCTCACATCATCATCACAAATAGGTTACTGCTGAGCTAATTTAATCAACAACAAAATCCAGGCTGCAGAGGAACTCCCACTTGGAGGAAGATGCAGCCCACGTAGGGAGATGAAGGTGTTAGTGAAGGGATCTGCATGAGATGGAGCTGGCAAACATGACCCCAAGCCCCAGGCTGGGCTGGTGTCCACAGGGACTTGCTGCCTCAGCCCCCAGCCCTGACCCAGATGAGTGCAACCATAGTGCTGTGTTCTGCCCTGTGCTTTAATGATGCTCTACCCCATGTTTTAGCCATGGGGACATTTTGCAATGGCCATGTTTTGGCTCAGTTTGGCTTCTTCATTTAACAGCTTTCTAATTCAATTGTGCTCATCCCCATCCTTACCTTGCCATTCCTAGTTCAGATAACCTTGCTGAACTCTTCTTGGAAATTAACCAGAGGGAGGGAGCGCATTAGCTGGTCCGAGCTCCAGAGTTGCTAATCAAAGCTAATGAATTAACCAAGAGGGTGTTGATTTCCAATCTGAGCATTCAGGAGGAGGGACAAGATCTGTCCTTCCTTCTGTCCCATCTCCTGCATGCCACTGCAGTCCCCTGCTCTGACAGTGCAGGATGCTGCCCTCTTCCCTTTCTCCATCCAAAGTCCCACCTGGCTCGAGGCCAGCCAGGGGCGAGGTAAGAGGAAAGCCCTTTTGAGCTGGGAAGACACAAATAATCATTGTAATGATGACTGGTAGGACTCTGAGCTGCCTGCCAAGATCACGAGCTGCTCAGACAGCCCAAAGAGCAGCGAGGCTGGAAGTCATCTGGCGAGCACCACAGCGGTGGCGGGGCAGAGGGCAGGGGATGTGGAGAGGCAAGGAGGAGCGTGGGGCTGGAGCCTTTCCTGCCTGGCAGGATGAGGGATGTGGCCCAGCAGGGCCAGTCTCACTGTCACAGGCACTGTGCCATGAAGGAAGCTGTGTGTGCTGGCCGGCACTGCCACAGGCTGCTTCTGCCCCGTGTGTGACCGTGCGTTAACCCTGCTGTCCCCACACAAGGGTGGCCAGGTGACAGTTTATCCGGTGGCAGAGTGACCGTGTTGCTAAACATAAAGTGGTGCTCTCCTCACTCTGCAAAGTGCAGCACTGAATCATCTCCTTTTGCAGCTCCAGGTCCCCAACTCCAATGTATCCACATGTCATTACAAAGCAAAAATATTTGGTGGCACTCAGCAAAGTCCCCCAGCCTGGAGGCAGTAGGAGGAGAGGGGTGGCCCAGGCAAGTGCAGTTGTTCTCTTGGTGGGAGGGGATATGACGGCATCTTCCCACTCCAGAACAGTGCACTCTGCATGATCTGATGTGCAGGGTAGGTGATGATGGCAGTGCTGTCCCCTGTCACTGTGGCACGATGCCTTGCCCCTGAGATGCTCATGGGCAGGTAGTCTTGGATGTGTACCATTCTTGGAGATGATCTGCACACAAAGCTGGTAAGGCCCTCATACCCAGTCCAGTCACTGTCTGTCCCTCTCCTCCACAGAGTCACACTGAGAGGTCTCTGTCACCCCTGTCACCCAACAGGCAGAGACCAGGTTTCCCCAGCATTTGTTCTCCAAACCTGTCAAGGGAGCCCTCATCCACCCCGAGGATAACACAGGCAGCCTGAGCCTTGTCTGGCAGAGTCACCATTGCCCTCCAGATCCCGGCGACTGCCCAGCCCACGGTGACAGGGACCATAAAACACTCGCAGACGTGCAGCAGTGCTGAGGGCTGGCTGGCTGCCTGCCTCCTTTGGAGTGTCCCCAATTCAGAAGTGCCCAGGGTTGCCCAGGTTGCTCAAGGCTCCTCTGGGAGCTCTGGTTCAGCTCCTGTGCATTGCAGGGAAGCTGTGGCAGCTCAGAGCTGCAGAATTACTGAGGTTGCACCACTTGTTGCTTGCCCAGCTGATGTTGGCCGACAGCTGCCGTGCACACACTGATACTCAACAGAACTGGCAGCAGGATGCTGTCTGTTCCTGCCTGGAGTTTGCCTGCACCATCTCCTGCCCATTGGACAACGATGGCTTCAGTGTGCAGAGCCCAGTTGCAGGTGTGCAAGCCAGTGACATGTGGCACAGCCACCATGCTGAACAGCATGCCCAGGGAAGCTGAAACATGTGCAGGCACAAACACACAAAGTGTAGACCCCCAGCCTTGAGCTGGTGGCACATGCAGACCCCCAGCCTTGAGCTGGACTCCTCCACCTGAGCCCAGGGCTTTCAGATGAACCCAAATACCTTTAAAAAGGGTTTTCCAGCAGGACATGTGCAGGAGGACCATGGTGAGCTGGCTGCCCTGGCGCTGCAGGCGCCCTGCAGCCGCAGCCACGGCGTGCTGCTGCTGTGCAGCCCCAGCCCGCCCTCATTTATCTCCCCTCCAAATTGTGAATGAACGAACTTTCTCCCAGAATAAATAACCATCGCTCAAAAGTTATTTTAGGGCTGGTCTCGGTCGCTGGAGTTTCCGCGCCTGCCGAGGTCCATCACATTGTTTTCTGCTGCTTTCCTTGGCACGGCCCCAGTCCAGGGTTCAGAAGTTATTACTATAAAAGTCAAATTGCTTTGAGGGGGGGAGGCTGGGGGAGGCAGGGTCGGTGGAGGGAGAGGGGATGGGATTCCTGGAAAGTCTCCAGCCAGGGATAATTGGAGCTGTGCGGGGTTGGACCAGTCCCCACCGTGCTCGGGGGAGCGTTTCACCTGGACTGTGGCCAGCGGAGCCAAGGCAAGGAGGAGGAGGAGAGCTGGGTTATTGCAGGCACAGTCTCCCCTGAAATATGGTGCTGCTGGGGCTTGGTGTGCTGGGGGGATTCCTGCGGGCCTCCAGGCTCATTCCTTGCCATCTCCTGGAGAGCCCTTGCCCATCCTCCTCCTTGCGGCCCCTTGAACTTGCACTCGCCCCACTTCCATTTTTGCTGGTTATTTCCCCATCTACAGCACTAATTGCTTTCCTGCCTTTGCACTGAGGATTGCCTTAAGCCCTGAAATATTAATGTTTAATTTCCCTTCTAAAACTTCTTCTTTCAGTGTTTGCCACCACAGCTTGGTAAATTTTGGCCATCCATAAAAGCAAATGTTCTGCCCCTTCACACCAGGCACTGCACCTAGTTGCAGTAAAGCTAGGTGACAAGACACCAGTCCCCATCCTGAATGAAGCAGCATCTCCCTCAATCCTTTGGGCTCTTTTCCCACACCCTTTGTACTCAAGGGCTGCCCTGGACAGTCCCTAGCACAACAGGGCAGGAGCAACTCATGGATGTGGGATCTCAGCGGGGATGTCCTCTCCCAGTGTGTCCTTGTGGGATTGTGCCCTGGCTGCTGTGTCCCAAATCCTTTGATCTAAACTCGATGCTTTTTTTTCCTTTTTAAAATGATTTCCGTGAATGGTCATGCTGATGTGTCCATGCAACCTCATTAGGATTCAGTTTGCTCTCTTCTTTCCTCCAGGCAGCCTTATTTTTATTATTCCCATTATTTAAGGTTGACCTTACAGCAATGACCAGCATCCTCCTGGCAGATAGGGCCGTGATGTGCTGTGCTGGCCCTTCCAACCTGCACCCCAGAGACCTGCCCCAGGGTGCCCCTCACCCTGAAGCTGGCACCCCAAATCCACCACAATCCACAGTGCTGGGGAAGCACTGCAAACACCCTGCAGCCAGGATTCACAGGCTGGGAGAAGGCAGGAACAGCCAGGAGATAAGACATGGCTCAGCTTTGATACGTGCTCATACGCCTGGAGCAAAATCATCAGACATGGGCATCCACTCAGAGAGGTGACCGCAGGGCAGCAAGGCTTCGAGGGGCAGGGAGCAGGCACAGGAGGTTACCTGGCAGCAGGATGTGACAGCAGAAGACGTGACCTGTGGAGGCACTTCAGAGAGGACATCCTCGTGGAATCACTGATGCGAAGAGCCCAGTGTTGTTGTCATCCCACTGTCACTCCAGCCCAGCTCAGCCACCCTAGCATGGCACAGGGCACATCCCCAACCCCTTCCCTGCCCCATCTCCTGCCAGGGTGATGAAATATTGCACTGCCTGTGATGCTCAGAGCGAGCAAATATAAAAGTATTAACTGAGTATAAAGCAGACAAATGTGAGGAAAGGAGAGGAGACTAAGTAGGGCGAATCTCAGCCCCATGGCAGCTGGGAGACAGGCAGGGCACTCTGCCCCATGCACCTGGGACCTCACTGCCTGAGGATGTGTGGAAAACCTCTGTCCCAGGGCTGCAGGGTTGCCATTCCACACCTACCATGACCCAGCACAACCTGCCAGGCCCAGCTGGTGGGGCAAGTCTCTGCTTCTTGCATGTAAAAGCCAACAGAAATTATCCCTGGGACCACATCTAGGTGAGCTGGTGGGTGAGGTGGACTCCTGGCTCCTCTGTACACTTTTTACACCTAACCTTTCCTTTTATAAAATCATAGAATGACTTGGGTT
>VXAX01013980.1:0-14249 GCA_013399835.1 Leptocoma aspasia
CAAATTTTAATTTTATTGCTGTTCTTCATATCACAGTATGTAATTCCTACTTAATTTTCATTGGTCTTTTTGCCACACAGTGCATTCTGGTTCAGTTCAGGTTAGAAAACAGTATATTGTGATACACTGAAGTATCATTAATGAAGGTGAAATATTTAATATTGTCTGTAGAAAAGTATTATGGGAGTCAAGTTGGCTACTGAAATATGTCTAAATTACTCTCTTCTTATTATGATCTATTTATTTCAGCTATACTTGCTCAAAGCAAACACTTGTTAAAAAAATGTCAACACAACTTCACTGATCACACTTTGTTTCTGTTCCAAGTCTCAGCTCAATGCCTGTCCTGAGCAAATGAGCCAGGTTGTGGGTAAATGTGCCAGGCCCTGAAGGGTAGGAATCATGGTCACAGCCATTTCTAGCTTTCTGTAGCAAGCCACATTGGCAGAGAACACTGTTGGTTTTCTTTCCTCTGGGCTCTTGTCAAAGGGGGGAGAATTAGAACCTTGTTTCTGCTTTCACCTAGTTTCATATATGCTTGCTAGGAAGTGAGATATTACCAAATATGGATTATAGGCCTCCAGCAGAATCTTTTCAGCATGGCTGTCTGCCAGAAAAGTAAAATCTTCAGAAAACACAAGGCTATCATATTTGCCTGAGATTTGTAGGGAAGTTGTATCTGTATGTGCACTATGGAGCACTCATGCAGTAACCCTGATATTTCTCCAAAAGACTGAGTTTACTGTGTAGCTGATATATTGCCAAAATTCTAATTGTGGTTACCATTTTTCTGAACAAATGTATGTACTCACTGTAGTAAATCAAATTTATTTCAGAATGCACATACATAACAAATATATGTGGAATTTTTGGACATATGGTGACCTGTTTGGTGCTGCTGTGTGCGCATAGCTGATGTGACCTAAATACGAAATAAGTAGGGTATGTATGTACATATGTATGAATAACAGAGAGATGATTCCCAGGGGAATTGGGAAAACCTCAGGAGTCAGAGACATGCAGGGATACGCTGCATAAAATCTCATGAGTAAGAATCCGTATGTTACAATTCTTAGGATCTGAGGAGAAATAATTAATAAAAGAACTGTACAAGAGTTGTATGGCTTGGTGGTTTTATCTGTCCAGCAACAGCTAATGTCATTATAGGTATTCACAAATTATACCACCATCCACCTTTTGTATGTTACATTTTTTTGTGTTCACAGGTGGGACCTCTAAACAGACCTTTCCAAGTATAATTCCAGTCATAATTCAGTTTTCATAGTATTTTGCATAAATGTCTACTTCTGATTATGCACTGCTCTAATTCATTACAGCATTTTTGTCGGTTCTATACTGGGAAAATTGATAAGAAAAGCCAACTGCTTTTCATATAGTATTGGCTTCTGAAAGAGTTTCAGAACCAAATTGCACAGACATATGTCAGAGGGAAATATGATCCCGTGTACAATTTATGTATTTCATGGTGTTGAGCGAGGAAGGCTAAGTGCAGAAAACAGTGTTTTATAGTTAACCTGTAACCCTATTGATTTGAAGCATGCCAATTTTAAGAAAAGCATCTGTATGTTTGACTAATCTATATTAAGCATTGCAGTTATCCTTATAAAGAATAAGCTCATTAATATTTAAACTACACATTAGCTGCATCTCTTATAAGGAGAAAATATTCCCCACAACTTCCATTAATTATTGCCAAATTAACATGAATGGAGAATAACTGATTGGGAATAAATATTTCATGTTTTAAGCCAAACCTGAGTAAAAGTGATAACAATAGTTTTAGTAACCCATTATCTACTCATTTTAGAGTGCATCTGTTTTAAAACTGATGCAACTGAGTTTTGGATTGAGTCTGGATGATGCTGGAATTTGGACAGTTGTTCTCTTATCCCATATTGCTTTCACTTCGTGTTACTTTCCACTTGCATGTTCTAAATGAGCCTAAATTTGAGCACCCATGGAATAACTGTGATCTCCCAGAACTGCAGTATTTACACTTATTTAGTACCCATGGATCTGTTTATAATCTCAAGGTTAAAATACCCAGTTGCACAGAGATGTGTGTTGTAAGCTCATGGTATCTGGCTGTACCAGTGAAAGGTTGCTCTATAGGTAGGGTGTCAACTGAAACTTTTCTCGATACAATGCAAATTTCATAAGCTACCACTAAGAAAACAGTTTTTATGCAATGACGTGACAGGACAACCTGAAGAAGCACTCTGTGCTGTGCCATTTATTTGGTTTTCATTTGAGAACATAATTCCTGCAGGGAATTCTGTTTCAGCCACAGAATGGAGGCCTGTGAACAGCTCTTCATTCTGCCTGAATGTTCCCTTATGAATTGCTGATAGTTAGGAAAGCTCACAGTGACAGAACAGGAGACAGCAGCTTTGTGCTTAGATGACAATAGTCTGTGTCTGTGCTAACAGCAACTGGCACCATTAACTACCTATCCATAGACTGAAAGCAGAACAATTATCTCTGCATGCATGAGAATGTTGAAATCCACTCTGTTTCTATAGTAACAGGAGTGACAATTTATATTATGACCTTAAGAAAGTACAATGTGACCATTTGTTTCTTTCTATTTTTTTGCAGTTCTACAAGGAGCAGCAATTCTCAGAGAAAACAATGTTTAAGATAATGCACATAATTGGCAAAGATAAAGGTAAGATGTACTTTTCCAGTAGCAGAGAGATGCACAACATGCATTCAAGTTGGAATGTTGATTTTGACTTTTATTATGTAGAGACATGCCCAATTTAGTGCTGTTTGAATCGGGTTTCTTTTTTGTTTATTACAAATTATTTTAAGTGGCAGCTTCATAAAAAATAAAGAGTAAGAGCAGTAGTTAGTAGCAGAATGTTAGTAGCAGAATGCTGTTTAGAAGGCTAAATGTTTCTCTAGGTTTTGAAAAATCTATCTTTATAGATATTTTATGAATATTATGGGATAAACCTATCAAGAGAGAACAATTCTTGAGTTCTTTAAACTGATTTCAGCAATCTGTTTTAATATTGCTTTGTCTCATAACCACCTCCCATTACAAATGATATAGCAAGTGTAACCGTGCAGTCATTTAGTAACAGTCGTAATTCTTGAAACATTTAATAATTTACAACCTTCCCTCTCCCCACACACTTGTCTTGCCCAAAGCCTCTCTCCTCATTATGTGCTAAATATATAGAGTGTTCCTATGAGCCCCTCTGGAGCTGGGATCCTCTGCTATGACAGAAGGATTATGGAATATCTCTTCAAGTTACCTACAGCTTCAGGAGTGTGACACTAATCCGTGCCTGGTGGGGTTTCCTTGCATGTTACAGAGATGATCAGACAAAGAAAGGAGAACTGAACTGTACCTCTGTGCTAAAACATCCTGTTCAGTCACTTGGTGTTCTTTCTCTAGATGCAGTAATTAATTGCAATCTTGAACTTATATGATTTTTTTTAAACTGAGATAAATTACTAGCCTTCATCATAATTCCAAGAGTGTCTATAGCCATGTGTTTTCAAAAAGTTTTTAACCTCCAGCTTATTTTTAAATTTCGTTTCACTGCAATAGAGCGTAAAATACAGCATATTGTATCCTAATTCCCCTTTCTAAGCTCTGGCCTAGATTGCTGATTTAAACTGCATTTTTGTAGTGCATGTGGATGTTTTAAGTTCTTTTATTTTTTTCATTATTGTGCATCCAAGTGTTATAAAGAGGTTCTCTCTATGATAGTGATAAACACAGACATCTTCTTTAAAAATGCAAATAATTTAATTTTAGATGATAAGCAAACGTTCTGTTCGAAGTCTGAAGGGGACTCAACTGAGAAAGTAAGAAAAGTTAAGTAAGAGTTAATATGCTGAATATTTCTAGTCTAGATTTGCACATTATATATGTAGACAGTTATATGAAAATACATCTTGCCAGTCATTAGTCAGATTTTACATTATGTGTGAATTAGGAGATTATGTGACTGTCATCAGAGCCAGCAAGGAAGCTACTTAAATAGAACAGGAAGAATGAAGATTGCTTTTGTCCATGTAAAAAGAGCAATACTCAAATCCACCTAACACAGTTCCTCTTCTAGAGCACAAACGGAATAAAAAGCTCTGTTAAAGGCACATAATGACACTTTGTTTTCTGACTTCATGAGATCAAGTGTGGTCTGAAAAATAGAGAAGTCTGGTTACTCTGACTGTACTTTCTTCATTTTGACTTTGATGATTCTTATATATGTATGTATGTTCTCTACTCCTTTGACAGTTCATCTCTGGATGGAAGGAATATTATCAAGAGATTTTGTGTAGAGTGGAGAAAAAAGGAATGTAGGTTACTTATTCTGTTCTTGGAATTCCAACAATAGGATTATTTTTTCATATTTACACAGTTATTTCACTTATTTTAGCTTGCTTGTTCATGGAAAATATGTAGAACTGTTCATTTGCACTTCCTTGGGGTCTTTTATAATTACAAAAGCTTGTTTATCCTATTCAAACCATGTAGGATTTCCCAATCATTTTTATATTAAACATCTGAGATGACCACCCAAAAAAAGACATGTGGCACCAAAAGGAGAATTTTGTGAATGAAGAGTTATGTTACAATTGATGTGCAAGTACTATATAAATCTTCTAAATTTCAATTAAATTTAGAATTAACAAATCAAACTCCAGTTTATAATAAGATATTTAGAAGAACAAAGGAGATTAAATAGTTAGGCTGTGAACACTTGTGAGTACACCTTGCTTGTTAAGACATAAAAAGCTGAAGGATCATAACAATGGTTAACCAGTAAATTCTGTTCCACACACAGACATGCATCAATAAAATATTACTGTAATAATGTTAAATTACATTAACAAACAGTGCTTTGTAATAAGCAGTAAACTGAAAAAGAGCTGTGATAAGGATAGATAATCACTGTGTTTTATAAGGCAAAATTAACAGCTAAATATGTCTGATTTTAGTTAGCATGTACCAGATTGACTTTATAGTTTAGTGACAATTTTCTACTTGCTGAGCCTCTGTTTGTCCATGCAGTTTTTAGACAATAAAATCATTGTTTCTTAATCCCTACATCAGCATAGCTACAACATCATCATTAAGAAATATTCCAGGTTTTTTTCCCCACACTGGTAGATGTGCAAATATATGTTGTTGTTCACTCACTGATCCTTCAAAACTGAACACAAGTGAAAAAATTAAACTGCACTTCTCTTCATGAAAGCACCATGAAAACAAAAGCAACTTTTCTAGTTTTGGCAAATCATAAAGATCAGGGAATGAGATTCTTTTAGAACTAGGTGCTCATTTGGAAAATGAAAAAAATAGAAGTAAAGTGGATGAATGACACTCATTTTATTCTGCTGCATATGTTTTTCTAAGACTAATGTACGCAGCATTTGCAGCTCGTTCTTATTTACCTTCTTGTTTGCCTAAAGAATTCTGCTCAAGATCCTGAATGTTAATACATACCTTGAATTCCTCTTAGTATCCCTATTTTACCTCTGCTGCTACAAAGGTTCATAAATAGTTCTGCTTTTTGGCCTGGAACTATGCAGAGAGTCTGTAATGACAGACTTCAGTGATGACCAAGTACAGAGAAAGTTCAGTAAATAAAGAGCAAGGCTGTGGTTCCAGTTTCCAAAAGGGAAAGGCTATATGCAGGACATGGCTTTCAATATAACTGGAAGTTTCCATTCTGTGGTTTTAAACATATGAATTTCAGATTAAGCCTAGGGTGGTTTTGATCTGGTAAGATTTTATTAAATGGAATCTATTTCTAAATTTTCCTTATACCTTGGCTTCTAGTCTTTAAAAAATTATTCTTAAATTTTACAGACAAATATGAAAGTATTTTTAAAGCTAAGTAATGAGAATGCCAAAGGCTAATCTGCCTATATAATGTGATTTTTACCTTTGCTCCACCATTTCTGCAATATCCTTTAAAATATTAATTTGATAGAGAAGCAAAATGTCACATAACTTGTATATGGATATGAATGTAAGTCATGTCTCCATGGCATATGGTACTCAGCTAAGCCTGGTATAGTTGACATATGTTTAAATACAGTCTCTTTCTGGTATTAGGCATTTAAATTTCTTCCTTTGCATTTGCTGTAGATAAGATGACACGGGGCATTTATAACAGTCATAGAGATATCATTTTTCTTGAACAAATTGTTCCTGTTTACTTAAACCCTTCCAGAGAGTTACTGGAAAAATTTGCTATGCAGAGTGAAAACACCAAATCTCTACTGCCGGTAATAAATTCAATTTGCAGTAAACTGCAGTCCAACCTGACTCACTCTGTTGTCCATAAATTTTGACATCTCAAGGACTGGAAGACTTTACTCTTCTGCTGTCATTGCTTGCTGTGCTATACTGGGGGAATTTACTGACATTTTTTGGATAAAGTATTGGTAGTCTGATCATTGTAGTCTTTACCTTTGATTTCCAGGTTTTTGCTAGGCCACTGTTAATCTGGGAACACCTGCAGTGTCCAGCAGAGGGTCCTGCTTAGTTCTTTTAATCCCCCAGGCCTGTGTGGTAAGAAACACTGGCTCCCAGAGTGGAACCACTGGCTTGTCATACTGCAACAAATCTGGATAGCAAATCTTTCCAAGAATTGGATTCACTCCTCTAACGTTGCCATAGCAATTTCAACTAGCACATAGCACATTCTGAAGTGAAAGTTTTTAATTTAATGTGAATAACTGAATTAGGGAAGGAGCACTTAAAAGCTTTAGATGTGTTCTACTTTCTTAGACATGCATAATAATAATGTACCTTAACTTGAATTTATTTTAGGAAAAGGAATGAGAACAAAGAATTCTTTAGTGGCAGAGTATGATGTCTTTTAATTATGTAGTTTACAATGAGTGAAAAAAATGGAGTACACCATTTGTAAAGTTAAATTGAAACGCTAAAAGAAAGTACTCAGTAATTTCATAGCTTCATGAACTATGCTTCATGAACTATCATCCTGAATGACATTAGTCTTCTGCTCTTAGATTTATTTCCTATAAATTCAGATACAGTGGAAGAGATGTGTACAAGTTATCTTCCACTGCAAACAGATTCCTGATCCAAGCATGTACATGGTCTTCTTTTATTTCCTCCTTAATCAGCTTTGTACTGCAATCAGCTTTCCAACTTTTGCTTTCTGCTGATGTGTAGACTTGGAATGTTAAAAAATATATACCCTTTACAAAGAAATAATTCAGAAATGTCAGGAAAAATTTACCAGATATTTAACTACCTAGTGTTTATTAGGGATGCAAATTTAAGGAGTGCACCCAGCTGGCATGCCACAAAACTCTGCTTTTATGATGGCAGATCTGTAGGGTTTTAGATGCTGCAAATAAGGTGGTACTGCAGTACAGTCATTGCAACACTGTGGCTGCAGTAATAGACTGGATTACAGTTTAGTTGGGGTGGTTCTGGTTTTTTAAAACTATGTTTTAAAGGAAAATGTTTTTCAAATACCTCTTCTCCACACTGCATCAAAGATGCTATTTAACAAGACTTGATTCATATTTAGACCTCAAAATTCAATAGTGACATGTTAAAAATACATGAACTGATTGGAACTTGCTGGTTGATCAGGAGTTTAGGAGACTTAGTTCTTTCATTTCTATCCTAAATGGAAACTGCTGACTTTTTTAAAGCATCTCTCCCCTTTAATTGTAGACTTTGATTGCTAACACAAGGCTGTAAGTCTGGGCTTGAAATGGTAAAGTACAAAGCAAGCAGTTCCAGTGATTTTTGAAAGAGTAGCCTTTTAATCTGGTTATTTGGTTTCATGTTCTTTGTTCTTTGCTATTTAAAGTTTGTGCATATGGTTGTGCTCCTGCATGATCCTGCAGTGACTTTAGAACTGTTGGTGGTTGTGATCCTTGAAGCCTGAACTGCTCTCCTTATAGAGCAGGAGTATGTCATTAGTTCAGGGCTCTGTTATTATCTCTTAATCTTTTTGCATCCTTGGATTTTTAATCTCGAATTATAACACTATCACTACCTAAAATAACACAAATAAATGAAGTCTTCCCAAATCCACCAATAATTGTCAGTTTATGTAGCCATATGTATCTGGATGCTGGCTGAGATTAGATACAGATCTCCCCAATGCTTATTGTTTGTATTTAATTTGTCCATCCTAGGATGGAATGCTACATAATGCTGCAATTAAAAGATGATCTATATATAAAATATGTTAAAAGCACCCTCACCCTGTGGTGACATAGCAGCAAGCACAGTTCTTTCATTAATAATTTGTTAGCATTGGTTGCTCATGAAGAAGCTGACCAGTCTTTCAACTTCCACTTTTCCCCTTGAGTTACAGGGCAAAACGTGGCACACTCTAAACTGTCTGAATTAGAGTGTAATTCTGTTGGAAACAGAGCCTCATTGATGGGTAGTACAAGCCAGGATCTTTCTTCAAAAATAATGGAATTCAAGGGATTATAATGATTATAGCCACAGCATTATGACAGGAGAGAACTTGTCTTTGGATTACATTATCCCAGCTACTATTTTGTAATTTCAAAGTCCAAACACATTTTATTAAAGTATTGCTTTATTTTGAAGACAGAAGAAACTTCCTTCTACCTAATGGACAACATAAATCAGCATGTGGGTATTGGGAAGGGAAAAAAAAACCCCTGTATTTTTGGTTTGCCACAAAGTTGTTTGCAATGGAAAACTGCCTGTAATTTCAACATACAAATACAAGCCTGATTACTGCATTTGAGGGAAAGCTATTTTTGACAATTTAACCTCCTTGAGTGATGCAGTTTTAACCACATTATCTTTGTGGAGCCCACTTTGTAAGGTGCTGTTGCTACCAAAATAGCTGTGACTGATGTGCTGGTTGCCTAGCTGTACTTAGAGCACCATGGGCTCTTTTTCCTATGTAAGTGCAAATCATCTTATACAGCTAGAGAATCTTATTCTAGGCTGGGTATCTACCCAGAGACAAGAAAAATCATGCTGAGAAAGTAAATAAGGCTATAACTGTTTAACTACAGTTACCTTTGCATAGCAGAGGAACTAGATATTGAAGTATCCTTTTCCAGTCTTGTTTCTAACATGTAAAATGTTGAACTGAAATGTTGGAATGGGAGATTTACTCTGCCAAAGTTGTTTGGCCTTACCAGTTAAAGATATCAAGAATAGATTTCTTAAGAAAAATGGCTGATATGGCAGTGAAAGACAAAAATTCAAAGTTAGTTCAGAGTTAGGATTAAAAATAAAAACAGGAAAGCATATCAAGGCGTTTGGAGGCAGCCATGGCAACCATTTGGCTTCTTTTTCTTTCAATTACATTGTCATTTAAAACATTCTAGGATTTTAACTCAGTTTATATGAAATTGAGTTCTAAAAATTACTTTTCTTTTCCAGAAAAAATTACATTTTGTTCTGTGTTCTTCATATGAAGGCAAATATAAGCACTGCTTTCCACTGACTGAATTATTTCCCTATGAGATCTTCCTTTATTTCTATTTTGAAAAAAGAAGCTCTCTTTTTTTTTTCATGGAGCTTAAAAGAAGTGCGTGCCAATTCTTACTTAGAGATTATTTTGCATTTTATTACAGGATTCATGCATCAAACATCAGTGTAGCTTAAGAACACTCTGCCAGCTAGATTCCTGCTTAAATGTTTCCAAGCTGTTACAAGGCATGTGAAATACAGATCTAATTTAAAGGGTTTTGTGCAACCATGCATCACAAAGATAATACCTAGGTGAATCATGGATATTTATTTACAGGCCTAAAAATGCACTTAATACTTGCCTTATGAATAAAATATACTGGTTTCCTGGAAAGCTCCAGACCTTGAGCTATACAGCTTTGACCATAGGATCCACTGTGATTTGTGGTACGACCTTACTTTATGAAAAAAATGAGGTCTGGAGGACTACAGCTAAACTTTATAGTCTTAGTAATTTCTAATATGCAAAAAATCAATGAGTTCTGAGTTCTGAGAACTGCTATCAGTTCTGAGTTCCAAGTTTGGCAGTTCCACTCAAAGCTATGTGAATAAAAATAATGATTTAGACAGTAATGCATCACTAGTCAAACTAAACCATGCTGGTATTATTTTGCAAATGGTTTTGAAAGAAAAGCATAACTTAATACCTATGACTCTCATGTGGATATTAAATTGTACCTTAGCATCAGCTAATGTAGTAAAAGTTTAATATATAATAAAGCCTGTTAAGATTAATTTAGTAGTAAATTAAACATCTGCCTATGAATACTGTATGAAATTTATTCTTCAAAGACCTTTTTCAGGAGCAGACCTTGAGTCTGATATAGAAGTGTTACTGTATTTATTTATGGAGCTTTTTAACTGAGTAGTGTGCTCTAGTGCAAGCAGTGTTTGCTTACACTTATTGCACATTTCATGGTGTGATGTGCCATCTAGTGTCACATTCCCCAAAAGGAGGAAAACACTGTAAAATCCTTCATCAACAGTACACTTGGAGAGCTAGGGGATTTTCTGAAATGTTGGGTGTTCAGGAATAAACTGAGCATAAACAGTAAAGAACTAATGTTTACATCTGGTTTTACTGTTTAATTTAATATTTGCCATGTAGTGCTCTGTTCAATAACCCTTGTTGTCTGGGGATACACATCTATTAAAAAGCTCTTTTCCCAGCTACAGCCATGCATTCTGGTGTTTATGCCTGAGGAACTGTGGATACCTGTAGCATCCTATATGAGAGTGCTCACTTCATGCTATACTTACAAAGAAGTTAAATTATAAAGAGAAACAATTTTCTAAGGGCTTCTAAATGCATATAACTGGGCAGAGAAAACTGTTAATAGCCCGAGAGATTTTGTAAGGATTACTCACAAAATATGCTTTGTAGTGCAATTGTATATTCTTTTAATAAGCTTAATTGGTCAATATTGACTTACTCTGCTTCTATCCTACAAACAGATGGGATTTCATCCAGTCAGTATGTATGTTAGGTATGTTAGGTGTGCTTAAAGACCTTTTACAAGGCTAATACCTGGGGTTTTTTTCCCCACCTCACACAATAACTCACATAATGATGTGTCTTTTTCATCAAAACTAGAGGGAAAAATTAAGAAACTCACTATATTCAAGCTCTTTGTGTTTCTGATATTTATTTTCTGTGTTGTGTCAGTTTTCTAAATTAGCCTCATTTTTAACAGTTTCAGGCAAAGCAGTGTAGAAGCAGCTGGTTTTGTGGTCTGGTAGCCATCTCATCTGAAATGGGAACTATTTAAAGTACTTGCCAGACAAATACAACTTTTTCTTGATTGTAGCTGGAGAAAGGAAATGGCTTATAGTGAGTGATTTTACTGTGATGGTGAACTTCAGAATCACTGTATTTCTGAGTTAGCAGCAGGTGAAGTAGTAGACTATAAATGGAAAAGATTAAATGGTACATCTTACACAAATGCAACACACTTTTATTTGAAAATTAATGTCAGTTGGAATACAGTAGAAAGCTACAGATCTTGGTGTTTTTAATGAATTGAATACATTAAGTGTAAAGAGGGTAACTCTGAAATATATTCTGTGTTTATATGGATAGGCCAATTATACTACTGCTCTTGTTACACATTAAGTTCTGTAAAAGCTTACATCGAGTCTTCTGTTTCTGTAACAGAAAGAAGAAAAAAAAAGTGGTTCATACAATTTACACAGTTCACTATCACTCAAAGGAGTTGGTGCTATACATCTTTCAGTGTGTGTTCATATAGACATGCCACTCATAGTCACAGTTTTTAAAACTTTATTAAGTATGCACATGAATTTAGGGTTATGTGACTAACATTTTGATTGACTGGGATATAAAAATGTTACCTCACAAAATTAGTTTTTATGGGAATCATAATTAGAATCATAGTAAGAGTGTGAAAGAGCAAATTGTTCTGTTCATTAGAAAGTCTGCCTGCAGAATTCTAATTTCACAATATTTATTGGCAGTGGTGGTGTAAGTATTGTGTGTAGCAGAAGGAGCTCAGCTTGACTGTTCAAATCCCAGATGGAACTTGGGCTGCTGGTGGTTGAAAAATTCTATATTTGAATTACAAATTCCTGCAAATGTTGATGCAGAAGAATAATCATGGAACAGGAAGAAATCAGAAAGCTGGAAAAGTAGAACTGATCTGAATATATTACCTTCCACTTGGGATGACGTTTTCCTGACCCTGCTGGTGTCTGACTAACAGCTCAAAATGTCAAACGAAGCACAGTGTGGCTCCTATACCCCAGGACAGGATGCTTGTCAGGCAAATTATTAGTCTAGAGAGTTCTTCAATGCATATTAAATCAAATTAAGACATGAAATACCATTTTTTATGTCAAGACCTACAAAAATCTTTAATACCATTTTCATGGGCATGTAAAAAGAAGGAATTGATGTGACAGATTTCTGGAACACTGCTACACTTGATAGGCTTTAGCTGTTCTTCAGCTGACTGCCTGTGTTACCTTTCAGTTTTTAAGCTTTGGGAATGTAAACTTTTGAAATTCTCTACTAGGATGTAAAGGTTTCAGTTTACAGAAAACATCATACCTGCTACTCTGCACAGTAGGAAATAAACTGGAAAATGGATTTATTGAGAGATGTTGAAAGAACAAATGAAAGAGTATGTCATTTTGTGAAAGCTCTTTTAATGCATAAAACAAAAAGCAGAAGTGATTCTTCCTCTTATGTTATCTTTTGAGGAGGTGAAAGGAAGAAATACATATTCCATTTTGTTGAATGAAAAAATGCCACTCTAAGTATTTTTACAGTGACTCTGGGTGTCTGCTGACCTTTGTGTCAGAGCAAATGCTGAGTGTTTTGTCTGGGGTTAACACTATGAGTAAAGGGAGACTGCAAAATACCAGAAAGAGGGTTCAAAATCCTGAGAAAAATATACACAGAGAGAGAGAAAGAGTGAAAAAAGAAAGAAAGCGGTATATAATGGGCAGGAAGAATGAATGAGTAAATGAGCATTATGAATATATTTAGGGAAAAACAAAATAAAAGGGGAGGACCTGATAGGAAGATAGGAAATTACAAATTAAATATAAAGTATATAAAGATGAGGGAAAAGAGTTCTTACACACCTGAAAACAAGTAGTGCTTTGTAGAATCCTTAAAAAAATATAATGCAAAATTATCAATGGAATCTCATTGTAGATCAGGGCATATAAGACTTTAAGTTAGCCTTTACTTTGATATGCTTGCTATCCACCCTGGCATAATATATAAAAAAATCCAAAAATGTGCTGCCTGTCATGTGTGATCTACTTTTTTGAAAACCTGTTCCCATAGCAACATTGCTATTGCATGGTAGCCTAGGTATGTAAGTATAGCAAATTAAACTTAAATTTGTATGTGTGCACATACCTTTTCTTGCCTGAATAAACACAAGCACAATGTGTGGGTACTCAGATGGTACTCGTAGTGTATGTTTTGAGCCCAGGACACTTGGTTGGGATCTTTTCTCACCCAGATACAAATGTATTGCAGAACTTAATGGTTTCAATAATTCCACAGACTCCAAGGCTAGAAAACCTAAAACTATAGATTAAGTTCATAATTAGCTCTATATTTTTAAAAGTTTCAAAACATGTTTTTGAAAAGAAGAAATATTCCGTGGAAGTAGGTTATTAACTACAAACCTGAATTTCTCTCTGTTCTAAAGATTAACATTTAAATTGTGTATTTATGTTACATCTTGAATTAGGAATGTTGTGATAACCCAGTGGGAGCTTGATTGATTAAAAATGTATTAAAGCTCTAAACCACAGCATACTGGAGTGACATACATACCAGGCCTAGCAATCTATGTGGTGAATTCCCAGAACCAGATGAAATGTGCAACGTTAGCTGAGAGATTTTATTATTGCTTTTTATTTTCTTTTAATCAGATAATGATAAATATAAATGGTAGCATATGTAATAGTGACAAATGCAGTAATAACTGATCCAGAGCTGCAAAACAGTATTTCTCATGCCAGCTTTATATGTAAAGTTGCACAAATCACTTATCTCAGCACCCCTACCTTGCTTAACCCAGCTGTGCATGATGACAATGGAACTTGAGTGTCTTATGACTGACTGTAGGTAAAAAGTGAACAAACATTTTTCTACAAAGAATAAAAGGGGAAGGACTCTCTGTTGACTCCAAAGGGAAAAGGATGATCCAGTGTTTGTGTACTATTATTTAAATGGTAAATAGAGGGGAAGCCATAGGAGGAG
>VXAX01013981.1:0-15720 GCA_013399835.1 Leptocoma aspasia
CCATACAGGGATCAAACCCATGATCTTGATATTATCATGCTCCAGCATGCTCCAACCAACCGAGATAATCTCAGGGTATGATGGAGAGTGGCTTGGCAACACCATCAGCCAGCTCCCTCAGGACCTGGGATGGTTGTCATCAGGCCCCACAAATTTGTGCTTATTCAGTTTGATCAGGTGATCTGGGAGTCACCCACAGTAGTAAGCAAAACACTTTTATTGAGTCAAGGTCTAGCTGAGTTATTCAGATTAAAAACCAACTTTTGAGGACTCCTGTGCTACTCCAGCTGCCATTTAAGAGTAGTCTCTGTCCTTGTTGGGAATCTACAGGTAAAAATCCCAGAATCCTCAAGATGTACTAGAGCCCCAAAAACGCACGTGACCTTGATACTGCAGTAATGCCACTAAAACGCAATGGGAGAAAGACAGCTTACTGAGAGAAGCTACAATTCTTAATGGACTCCATCAGTGCTGCACAGGGGAAATTGGGCAATTCTGCATGGTAAAAATCAGAGCAGATCAGTGGATAGGAGTAGCATTTGCTATCTAGATACAGTTCACAGTTCACTGTTTACTTCCCCATTTAAATGAAAAAAACCCCAACAACCTAATCAGCAGAGTTATCACAGCACACTTGGTCTGGAAACCAGCCACACCCCATCTGCAGCTCCAAGCTCTGTCCTTCCATAAAGCCAGTCCCTGCTAGCCCACCTACCTGTTCCCCTCTGTAGATAACATACTCGGCATAAGCAAGTCCATTCACGCTTGGCCTGCCGATAACAGAATGGTGCCCGGGAGGGGCGTGAGCCATTTTCATTGTGCTGAACTGAAGAAAGGATTTTCCAAGGGTCACTCTACAGAAGAGCATTTGTCTAAAATGAAAAGAGAGTATCATTTTTCAAACATCTTACTAGGAGTTGTATGCTTCCAGAAGGATTTCAGTCTTTTGAGTTTATTTAATTACAATTAATTTCTAAAGGTTTTTTAGAGAAACACTTTAAGAAACCAGTTCTAAGACTGTATAAAAGCTCTCAAAAAAATCTTCCATGACACACAGAAGGGAAAACACAGTTTGTTTAGCCCTCACATGGAAGCCTGTTCTAGTTAACTTTATATAAAGCTGTTGAAAGAAGCTGAAACCCTCTGTGTTCCTACCAGCAGGGAATGGACAGGTGTCAAAGTGTGAGAAACACACTGATCTGCTCCAGGACAAAACAAAGCTGTGATTAAGTCCTGTTCCAAAATTATCTACCTCCAAAATTATCTGATCCACAGTACCACACTGTACTGCTGACCACCACTTTGCACTGCAGTTTTGTCCTGAGAATGCCTGGAGTTTAATTGCTATTTTCCCCTGACTCTTCATTTTCAAACTTGCTGTTTCAAGCCTCTTTCCTGAGCCACAGCTCACTTTGATTTATACTCACTGCATGCTTAGATGTAATTTTTGACCTTCCTGTGGGACTTGCTGCATTTATATTTGTTTTTGTTCAGCCTTGGCAAAGGGAAAACTGCATTTTTCCTGCCATGATCAAGCTCAAGTGGCCATTCTTTGCCTGCAGGTTACCCTGTGCCAGGATCATAAAAACCAGGACATCCAAAATTATGTGTGGGGAACTCTGCTGGACTCCTACCTGTGGCAGATGTAACAGGACCTGTCTTTGTGTGTGGGACAGCCAGTTCCTCCCCCTATTCCGTACACATATTGGTTGCTTTTTGAGGAGTTCTCAGCGAAGTAAATTCCAGCTCCAAACATTCCTCCAATGTATGCATGCCTTTCATCAAATCCTTTGTGAATGATAGCATTAATAAAAGGAGACCCTAGAACAGTGACACAAGAAGACACATACTTGTTAGGCTGTATAGTAATACAAGAGTCGATCTCAAGAGGCGTTTATCTGCCTCAAATAGACCATTAAACACCAGAAAGTATGCTCAGTCAGCTGGAAGGGGGCGATACCCAGCAGGATGCAGTGATGTGTGGGATTTATCATTCTATACCAAAATCCCACGTGTGACTCATTTCTTACTCATTGCACAGATCTCATTAAATGGCTTTCCCCCCACTCACATTTCAGTGCAATTTATCTTGTCAATGCACATCCTCTCCAGGAGTCAGCACTGGTTAAAGTGGGGCAAGGTGTCAGGACAATCATACCCAAAACCAATTTCCTATACAGAATCACAGAAGAATCTAGGGCAGAAGGACCTTCAGGCAATTGTCATTTGCAGGCATTTCTAGAGAAGTCTTGCTGAAACTCATGGATGGTTTTGAGTCCTTTCCCTGATGCTTGCCTGAAGCACCAGGGTAAAATGCTTTTATTGAGTGCTGCTCCCCTCATTTAGAAGACACCAGGTCTTTCTCACAGCAATGTAACATCATCCCAGCAGCTTTACTGGAAATGACTAAGATACAGCTTAGCAAAAAACCTTCCTCTTTCTTAAAAAACCTAAACATAATAAAAGTATTTCTTATCTAGCGTAGCTTTTTGGATTGCAGTAACCACACAGAGTAACTCCACCACGCCCACACCCCCCATGCACCCCCTGCATTTCTAGTGTAGAAACACAATTACCTGCATGGGATGGTGACACAGCAACAATAACATTGCCTGTGGGTCCTTGCAAGGTTTGGGGTTTTTCTGTTTAATACCAGCACATACAAAGAGACACTGCTTCCTTACCGTGAAACAACATGCGCTCATTGTGATGATTATGATTCTCCTCCGAGACCTCTTTCTGTCTGTGACAGAATCTCTCCCGCAACTTCTTGTTCACTACCTTTTGAATCTGCAGTAGAACAACAGATCCAACCATGCTGTTACCATAACATTTCAATCTCTCACATGTATTTGAATTGCAATTGAAATGAAATATAGTTTCACAGAGTTCACATTAATTTGACAGGGAAACTGATGGCAAGACACGTGAATGCTGTGAAGAAAACCCATGGCTGTTTTGCATGCAAGGCTGAAGCCTCTCAAACAACTCTGAAGCCCACACCTACAAATAGTTAAAACTAATGTGAAACTGCAGCCTAAGTCCACAGGTTTAAGGACAACTTTCTTCTTACAGAGCCTGCAATACCACAAAGAACTACAAACTGTCTGAAACTCCTTCTTTCTCTGCTTTGAGCTCTGTTGACCAATCTTGTCTAGCTCTTTGAAACTTGCTGTCTAGTTTAGGTTTATTTTTTATGAAAGAACCAACTTTTGGTTATTTTCATAAAAAATAACGAGATGTGCTGTTTAATCTATCTATATAGTTTCAGCCATATGCTCTAATACCACTGCGGTTTCTGTAAAGGACTTCACCATTGGTTGGGAGTAGGATGGAAGAAGAGTTTACTCAGGACTCATGATCTATTGGATCAAGTTGCAAAGGCTCTGCACAGGCTTATTTCTCAAAGAGATAGACAGCACAGGTTTGCTGAAGCTCAGAAACCAAATTCTCGTCTGATTCCCTCTATTTCCTTTTCCCCAGAAAAAGAAACCAGAAAGTGTAGTTTCCCTCAGAAGGACAACACTATTTTCTGGAATACCATGGCTTGGAAAATGCATTTTTCTAGTTGGCAAGGGCAAAGGAGGTGGTGTCAAGCAGGAAAGTTGCATAGGGAGAGAGAAACTTATTAGGAGTCAGGATCATCCTTTCACATACACTCCAAATCTCCTTTAAAATGGCAAGAAAAGACTACACTGAGAAAAAAGATAAATCTGTGTTGCAAGGGTCAAACACAGAAGTTATAGGTCTCTGAAATTCAAACAGGTTCTTCACCACCTCTGTCTTCAACATCAGTCCTTCAGACTCCTTTAGGAGCCCTAGTGGACACTTCTCCCTCATTCCCCTGCAGAGCATGCATTCATTTTAGCACTTGTGTTAACTCTGTTCCTGAATATCATTTCAACAAAGAACCTTAAATATAAAAGGGCAAACCAAACCATTAAACTGATTCCGCCTGCTGGTGTAAATACTAACATACTTTACCACATAAAACTGAGAGGTTTTGAAACTTACCCTGATGACATTGTATCTGTTGAAGATCCCACCAGCATTTCCACCATCCCGATGCTCCCGGATTGTACTTTGCATCTACATAAAAAACCAAACCTGAATGTTCAGCACATCAACCTTTCTAGCAAGGCAAAGTATGCATGCAATGTCTCAGTACACCACTGGCAACAACAGACAGTCTTGATGGAAAATTAATTAAAAGGTGTAAAAAAAGAAAATCTCTATTTTAAATTGAGGTATACCCTAATTTCTCAAGCACCCAACACATTATGCTGTTCCACAATAGTGAAGCTGGATGATGCAATTATCCAATCTTGTAGTAAAAATTCACATAAGAAGAAAGAGAATAATGGTACTTGCTATCAAAATGATATACAACTAGAAAACCTTCTCTAAATTAGAAAGAAAAAAAAATCTTTGAAAATTAATATACAAAAAGATCACTTCATAGTAATAACAAATGTGATTTTCATGAGTTTAGCTTGCATTTCTTAGTATTAGGGAAATACCTGCACTGTAAATTCTCCTATGTCAGTAGCAGAGCATTTCTGACTCCCTCAGAAATAGTTTCATTGTGTCTTTTAGAGAAGTATTTATAGCTACAGCAACAATTTTTTGTAACAGTTCAAATAAATATTCCAATTTACTATGGCAGACAAGTGACCCTTTCTTTCAGAAAAGTTTATAAAAAAGATCTGCACAAACTCCAGTTTATGAAGTTACTAATAAAAAATATGCCCATCTAAGCTGGCAGCAATCCTGATTATCGAGACTTAAATGACTCCAAACACTTCTGTGCTATAGTGTAGGAACATGACACAAATAGCAAATGCACAGTAAAATGGAGTTTCTACCAACTACGACTCTTCAGGAAGTCTCTTTTCTGTTATGATTTTTGCTTTCAAAATGGTATGTGCCTGTAGTTTACTTAAATAAAAGAGCATGTGTGTGTGTGGGAGGCAAAATTACAGTCAATTCTCAATTATCCAAGAGCTGTTTATCTGGGTTACAGATTAACTAAGCCAGTGAGACAAGAGAAAACAAGCTGGTTCACAGAAAATGCTTAGAGAATTGCGAGGCCTTGATGCCTTGGTTTCACACACAGCTTTTAATTTTCACAGGTCCACCTATCTACAGAAAGCTGTGCAAACCCTCCCTATGAGACAATATCCAAGTCAAAACAACGAAATAAAACTGGAATAACACTAAGTGAGCAGAGACCACTTATTGAAAAACTTGGCAGGACATAGCAAAGTAATTTCTATCATTGTTCTATATGAAAGGACAAATGAAGAACCCTAAACTTAATGTCAGATCTATGCAATTCATACACCAAAGCCTATTTTAGCACTTTCAACATGCATTGCACACTTTAGCTCTGACAGGTTATCAGTGGAAAGAAAAATATACAGCCCCATAAGCATTAAGAAAGAGACTTGGATTACCTCCTCTTCTACGGACTGATACTCCTTATCATCAGGAGCAAGGTCAAGGAGAATGGTCCCCTGACTCACACAGTGGAAAGTCAAATAAGGATTGGTACCTGCAAAGAGAAGGAATGAAAAGGAACAAAAATCAACAGGAAAAACCAATACCAGCTCTATTTGTATCCATCATCATCACTGTTCTTCTTAAAGAACCCCAGTACAATGGGAAATGCAAAATAAACACAAGTTATATGCACAACCTCAAAAAGATAAAAGTGCTTTCTTTAGCAGCAGAGGCTTTAAAAGAGAGAAGAAAAATGCATGTGGGACATAAGTGCCCTTTATTAGTTCCTCTTTCCATAGAAACATCTCAGAAGTGTGGGGCAGCTAAAACCCTATCAATCAGGCCTATCCTTCAGGCCTATAACTGGCCTGTGGGTAGGTACATAGGGCAAATCAATCCAAAAGCTCCTCTCTGGGTGAAACAGGTCCTGAGAAATAGGAACAGCTTCCAAAGCTGCCTCAGGGGTATCCACTCCCTGAAAATGCAAGTGATCACTTGGTCTGGAATCTCCTTATTATATTCTTCAGCTGTCACAACCCACTCAGCCACCATGTCTGCAGCAAATACACTTTCCTGACATTCAGATTCTTTCAAGTTCTGGTGACAATGCCTACATTTAGAGAAAGTGACCTGTGGGAGCCTGTTGTGTGGTGCTACACTTAGACTAGTCAGTAAAAGTGTCATATTTACCTTGCTGACCTCCTAGAAGTCTCTCCACACCCTTTATTAATTTATGGCGGTGTCCATACGCATTGATCCCAATTTCCTTAAGCTCCTCATGTCCCATGTCAGCCAACACATCCAGGGTTATCTGGAAAGGTGAAAGATCACAAAAATCACTTGTCAAACCTGCCCTGACATTCAAGGCTGGAGACCTATCACTTCAGAAATTGGGAAGTATTCATGGTGCAACCAGGAGCATGAAGGTAGATAATGTTTTGCTTCACTTCTACTTGCTGCCACCTTCTGGCAACCCTGTCCCTATCACAGGACCATACCCAGCTGCTACAGCCTGAAGTTGTGCAAAACTTTTACTTCTCTCACACCAATTAACAAGAGATAGTTCTCGCAGACATTTTTACTTAGGTAGAAGGGGGATACATTGAAAAGTTGGCACAAATATGGGAGTGCTTTTGAAGCATTCAATGTTTCACAGCATTGTACAATTCATTACTTTTACTGCACAAGCAGAAATTAATATTTTACAAGCTTACTAATAAGTAGCCAAGGTGGAAAAGTGCACATGAAGGTAGTGCTTGGAAAAACCAGCTTATATAAATAAGCTTAAAGAAGATGAGCTTGTTTTTTCTACAAAGAAACTTACAAGAAGAGCTAGATGATTTCAAAATTATGAATATATTGAATCCGATTTGCATTGTTATATCTTATTAGCAGGGGCAGATCTTAACAGGTTAGGAGTTAAGGAAGCAAAAGTAGAACAAGACCAGCTAGGCAACAGGAAGGTGTGAAAAATAATAAGAAAACCTGAGAAGTGTATAAGTTGGTTTGAAGTTGGTCTCCTTCTGAATAGAAACAGTTCCAAATTAAAGAGAAGAGCTTATACTTCATAAAACAGAAGGGAAAAAAGTTCCGTGGTATTTTATCTTTGAAGAGATACCTCCTAGAACATTTTACAGAAACACCTGGAACTGTAAACAACACATTACATTTCAAACCTTTGTTTCCTGATTCCTCAATAAAAGATTAGCAGTAGAGGCCAGAGGAAAAAATAATCATCAAATCCAGTCTTTTGCACTTGTACCTTTCACTTCCATATGTACATCCATCTCAGTCACGTAAACAGATCTATTTAACTGCAACATGTTAAAGTCAAGAAACGGTACATAAAAGGAATTTACAAATACATTACAGGTACTTCTGCTGTAAAATGTAATGTAAGCTTGAGAAACTTACATTAGTTTTACCCTTTTCATATAGTGTGAATTATTGATAAATCTGCAGGTTTTGTTCCCCTATTTCTCAATGACATTTGAAAGTTAGCCCAGAAAAACCCAGTTAATGCTATGGTCCTAACCTAATAGGAAATGTAGCTTCTGCATTCTGTAGTGTGACCACTCCCATGCTAGGTTTTTATTTCAGCATATACTCAAACTGGAGGGTTTCCCAGATCTAACCAAAGTATCACATGTAACACGCACAGGTGGTGAAAGGCTTGTTTGGCTGTCAAGACTGCCGAAGGACAAACACAGGTGACATTTGAACCTAACTTCGTTACAGTCATCATGTTCAAAGTTCACAAGGTCCAAAATAACTCTCAGAATACAAGCCAAATTGGCAGTCACAGTGTATGTGTAAGGGAAAGTTACTTGACACCTGAATCCATCAAGAAAAGATATTTTCATCGGTTTTGCAACTTCACCATATTGTATTTGGCAATTTATTTGCAGAAAACTGGAAGAAAACTTGAACACACTTATTCTTCTGTAGATGTGAAGTGTGATTTTTTTCCTTCTCTTTTTCAACTAGAAAATGAAAATGTCACTCGAATTTACTACGTTAGTTTATCTCCTAAACACAGAAATAGAGATGAGGCTTGCCACTTACCTGTTCTGTCTCAAAAATGTCCCGAAGGTGTTCAAGACCCAGGCTTTTTAGGAACTGGGTAATGTTCATGTCAAGACCAGAAACTATAAGAGAAGAAACAAGTCTTTATATCCTATACATGTGAAGTAACAAAAACCAAACTAACCACCTTAAAAATAAATCAAGCGATACCACCGATTCTCTCAAAATCCCAAAGTCTGATTCTTTTTACAATCAATTTGTCTATGTCTGTAATAAACAATCTACTTCCATTGTGTCAAAGCTCTGTGCAAATCTCATCACCGTTCCCTCTTCAGAATTAACTATTAAAAGCACAAACTATCTGTGACAAATATAGGCTCATACTGCAAAGAGAAGGAAAAGAGGGAGGGTATATTTTTGCTATGTGACCCCCTTAGATTGTGACCTAAAGCACGGACTCCAGATACTAATCAAAGGGTTTAAAAAGCCTTGGCAAAATCCCCAGCCATCACAATCATAACTCCTTCATCAAAATAATGCTCACTGGATTTTCTTTATAAAGTCAGTGAACATCTGGGCACCTAATCAGATCTGCATTTGTAGTCAGACCTCATGACTGATAGCAAACACAGATGAACAGTTAACAGTGAACTGTTAACAAGCATCAGACACTTTAAAACACAGATAATAGTTCAAACTGCAGAGTATTTTCCGGCTAGTCAGAAATGCTTTTCAGATAAACCAAGGCCTATTTTGATAGTAAACTACTGTACTTCTGGCAAAGTAAACTTGTCCAGCAGCAAATGCACCTTCTCCTTCCTTCCTGTCAGTTCCTGCTGCTCCATCCCCAGCATTTGATGCCCCTCCTACAGCCAGGTCTGCCAGTGGCCCTGTGAGGTTATCTATGCTGCTGGCAGCAGAGAGGCAGGACGGTGTAGATGCTGGCGAGATCACAGAGGCACTAACAACAGTAGCTTGAGGCTTGAAGCACGTAGGCAAAGCTTCTGGAGGCATTGCATCTATCAGCAAAGCTCGGATATCATCAGCCTGAAAAACAGAAAGAACACCCAACATGAACTCCTACTATCACAAGTCACTCATCTCTGGAAATAATTTTTAATTGTTTTATTTTATTGTTCTGTTCCCCCTTAGAAAGAAAACTGCCAGCTTCTGTTACAGGGGAATTCATGGTTGCAAGAACATTTTGATTCACCACTCAAGACATAGGTGAATCAGGTTCTCCCCATTTTCAAAGGTATGTAAAAAGCTACATCTAATTTTTTTTCTGGCAGAATGACTTTATAAGTGCTAAAGCCAGGGCGGACAATGCAGCAACTTTATTTGAAATCCTTCAGAACCTAGGACAAGGAATGCCACTTCTTGATTTTTCTGTCAGGCTCAACTTCAGGTGCACTGGAACAAAGTTTCAGTGGCAAGACTACCACTGCCTTTGCTATAATCACATCATTTGGGTTAGAATAGAAAAAAAAGGACAGAAGCTCAGGATAAGTATGATTTTAGGTAACAGTTGGATTTAGCCATTATTGATTAAACTAAGCAACACTCTCATCGTCAAGAATTTCCTCCTTAAAAGTTCTTGTAGAGCATGATTAAGACATGCTCTTATTTTCCCCCAGAGAAATCAAATAATTTTCATATCCTTCATCACAAAGCGAGTTTTCTAGAGCTCAGATTACTCTGGAGGATATTTCTTGAACTCCCCATAAACAGATCAATGACATTAAAAGATGCTTGCACTGAGACCAGACACAGCATCCAATTTGGTTGCATTATCTATTCCATCAAGATTGTTTAAGCTGGGACATACATGTTCATATAACCTTATTAGGCTTTTAAACCATTTACAAGAAAGTTTACAGATGCCAGTTTTAGAAAAAGTTTGATAGCCACCTACAATTTTGGAGGTAGAATGACTTTTTTGGAATGTTGTTTTGGAGTTAATTTAAAAAAAAAGAGAACTGAAGTAATATGGAGGCACTGAGCTTAATAATCCACTGAATGTTCCCATTCCTCTAAAGGCCCACCTGGTGCTCCTGCTAGGTTCAAAGAAATAATCACCAACAGTACACAGACTGACCATCATCAGAGATATTTCAGAGAGTTTTATTTCTGGGAATGAGGAGATTGATCCCAGGAGCAAATACTTAAGGAGAAGCAAATCACAAGCCTTCAATCACAAGCCATGGTAAGATTTCAGCCAAAGGAAAGCGCCTGGTCCCATAGATAAAACGCCACAAAGAAGCACTCAGGAGATGCCCTTCTCTCTCCACCTCAGCACAATGGAAGCTGAGGACTGCTGATGCCATGGAGCCATAGAAATGAATTTAATATGCAGAGTACATCCTCCAGAGCAGCTTCTGGCTGGCTAACATGAACTTACTGTTGCCAGGTCTAGTGGTGTCTGACCCTCTTGGTTCTTCATAGTTGGATCTGCTCCATGAGCTAACAGCAGAGCACAGAGCTGTGTCCTTCCTTTTTGTGCGGCTTCATGCAAAGGTGTGAATGCCCATTTATCTGTTGCATTTACACATGTATTATATTTGATCAACAGTGCTGCTATGTCCACATGCTGGAAAACACAAGAACATCTTAATCAACATGACACTGGTAAAACACACATTCCATTTTTCTGCTGGAGGTAATGGTGCCTAGATACTTGTGGTTTTTCTTTCCTGTAACTCATTCTGCCTCCTGTGACACAGGACACACTTCTCCAGATACCAATTTATACTGCAGCTCCACAGTAACTTGTGTCTGTGCACTACCAGATCATTCACCAGCACAGAAGAACTGGCATCAGGCACAGAAGCAGATTTCTGCCAAATCACCCCAAGTACATAGCATGAAGTTTGTGCCAGCTGCAGAAGCAGACATGATACTTAACCCTGCATAAAAGAATTATTTGTGGACAAATTTGAACTGGTGAATTTACTGGGCTGCAACTTTTGAAAGACAATACTAGAAGCTCTGAAAATCAATGTGTTGTGCTACTGAGCCACCCCTGTGTGTACACAGAAGTCTCTGTTGTACTTTCTTTCTTGCAAACTTTGAACTCATCTGTGGCAGCACAGATCAGTTCTATCTTCATTCATATTTTATGAGAGCTGTAATTGATAAAATGTATTATGAGTGTCACAAGGAACAGCTGTTTCACATGGCTTATAAAAGTAATGAACTTATAACCTCATGCTTCCATCAATATACTGTCCTTGAGGTCTCCCAAGTAAAAATAAGAGAAAACTGAAAACTGAAATTTTTGCCTGCCTCTAACCCGTAGATCCTTCTTGTGCAAGACAGCAAAGGAAAAAAAGGAGGTAGTCAAAATGAGTGGGTAGGAGCACGAAACACTGAAATTGTAAGCAGAGACACAAATAATTGCCAATGGATTTCCTTTTTCCCCTCAATGGCAATTAAGTGACTCTTTGCAGCTCTCATAAAACAGCTTGGTCTCTGAACAAGTGTGGTTTGAAAATACTGCCAACTTTATTTTTCCTCTCTGCCAAACTTTTAAAGGAATTGCTGTTCCTGTGATATTTCTGTCACTGAAAGCCCTATTGAGGGACACAGCATGAAGTACTGGGTGGGAGAACTGAAGAAAGTTTGTGAGGAAAAGGCAGAGCCTGTGAAACATGCCAGCTATGAACTTGCGAAACCAGTACTCCTCTACTCTCTAGCTCCCATCACAGAGATCTGAACAGGCTGATAACAGCTTAGAGAGAAGTGTGGGATGCCAGGAAAGGTATGCAGCAACTCTTAGCTAAATAAGCTGATGGAAAAGCACCAAACACTGCCTTTTTAATGTTTCCTAGAGGAAGCAAGGCAACCAGGTCAGGTTGGCATTATGATTTTTAGAAATGATAATCGGCTAAAACCGATCTCTGACATTTCTCTATGCCAATAAGAAATGTTTTGGGTTTGTGTAAAATGTGTGTTTTGTTTTCTCACACCAAAGGAAAGAACACAGTATTTCCAACAGAAATTATCTCTAGATCTTAGCAACATCCCTGGAATTAATGCTTAAAGACAGATGCTGATAAACAATATTACTTGGTATTAGGACCCTGTAACATAAAAGAATTCTGTGCTGCTTTCTAATCTTTCATCAGGATTTGGGTCTTTTTGCTCTTTGGGACACTGGGATCTCAGAGTGATGTAAAGAACCAACACAAATGGTGTAGACTGAGTTCCACTGATGCTCTTTTTAAAAATGAGGTGAACACTGTACTTTTTATTTCATTTGCTCTCAAACAAAAGCAATCATGGTTCTGTTATGGTCACTTCTCCCAGATTTTGCTGTACTTGTGCCAGGGCCAGGTAAGTAACAGACAAAGCATATCATGAGACCTTCAAACCCATTACTTCACGAGCTTCAGATCTCTCTGACTGTAAGCACAGTGCTAGGAGCTTCTCAAGCACTGTCTCTGTACAGTTATTTACAAGAGACTTCTTTCTCACCCAATCCACAACTAACAACAGCTTATAAGCAATCTATTAGGCATCTGTGCAACTGGGACACAGATGCTAACTCCTATATGGAGGAAAGAGGGCCTGCCTCCTCCAAAATGGTTTGAATCTGTCACTGTTCCCCCCCTGCAACAGATGGCTTGCCCTGGAGGACAACCACATTACAAACACAGTAGTCCTTGAAGTCTAGCAATAGAGTCCCACCAAACACCAGCTGTAACACACCTCCACTTCTCTGTCATCATCTGCACACAATCTCCTGGTATTTTTCTCTTCCTTCCATCTATGTCTTCCAGAGACAATTTGAGGTCTTTTCTGTTTCAAATATCACCCCCAACTGTTCAATCCCATGCATCTGCTTGCCTGCATAAAAGCTACATTGTAGTGATCTTTCCAAACTGCAGCATTTAACTGCTACAGCACACCTGAATCTGTTTCCTATTTAATGCGTAGGACTGCAAATAGGACTCACAACAGCAACTTAGCCCAACAAATACTTCATCAAAACCTGAACTGTGTTCACAGCAAAACAGCTGCAAAATAACTGGCTTTGGATATGACTTCAAGGAGTCCCTTGCTGTTCTACTCATGGCAAGACTGCCTGCACCTACCCCATAGGACGCTGCATTGTGTAGGGGAATTAATCCTCCTTTGTCCTGGGCATTAACATCAGCACCATGCTCAAGAAGGTATTCAGCTACTTCCAAATTGTTGTAACCAGCTGTAGAAAAAGCACAGGAAAAGAAATCAGGTATTAGGAGAGCTAAACTAAAGAAAAATATTAGACAGAAAAGCTAAGGCAATTTTTCAACTGCAAAAGTTCCTCTTCCCTAGTAATTGTATTACCTCCTGAAATACAGGTGCCATAGTTAACTCTTTGTACAGGACAATTCTCTGTGAAACTCTTCCTATATCAATCCTGATTTTGGCACATTACATCTATAGACCTACCATAAATACACAAGCCTTGAAAACCTGGCACGTTACCCACCTGCAAGATGCAGTGGTGTTGAATTCCTTCCCTGGGTGTCTCTGCAATTGATATTTTCTTGAGTACACAGCTTCTGCACTCGTGCCAGGCATCCCTTCTTGGCAGCATCTAGCAAGGCAGCATCTCCGCGCAGTAAGTCCTGGATATCCGTGTCCCCTTCCTTCACCAAATCTAAAGGAGTGTTCCCATCCCGATTCTTTTTTGTTGGATCAGCTCCGTGCTGCAAAGAGCAAATGGAATGGTAGTGTCACAACCATGTGCAGAGCAGTGCACATAAGTGTGTCACTATTTTGAGAAATAAGATGGGATTTTGCAGACCTACCATAATAAAGTAATAACTGTATAAATTAGTAGGCACAAGAAAATAAATTCAGAAGTCTGAGGCCTAAAAGCACTCGTCTAAAACACAGCTGTGTGAATCTCAATTCAACAGGCAAGAATGACAGCCCTCTGCAAGAGCTGTCCCTGCTCTACTTGCAGCTGAAGTATGTTCAGGAGCACTTCCTGCATATAGCTATTTCTTACTGTCACAGCAGCATGAAGGGAAAGCCAACTGCAATCATCTTGCTGTCAGTCCTCCCCTTCTCCTGAAAACTAGCAGGAATCAAATGGCTGGCAGAGGTATTTCCTGAGCACAACTTTCTGAGCTAGAAAAGCCAGGCTCTGAGTTTTACTAAATGTCACCCTGATATCAAAAGGCACTTGTTTCAGAATGGAACTAGCAAAATACTCTTCTCTACACTTTCCAATAGATAACAGCACCATCTTAAGCAGTTTACAGGTCTTTGGAAAAAGTGAAAAAAAATTTTGGTGGACAAGTTGCATTGGATGACTGCTGGAGTGTATCTGTGCTGGTAACACATGTAGATCAGGCAGTGATAAGAACATAGTACTGGAGCACCAGGGGATGAGAAGGGGAACATATCACTATGTAGAACATATGGTGTGAGTCACGTCCACATTCAGGTTTGTGGGAGGACAGCTCCTTCCCTATTCACTCTCAGTAGCAGCGGGAAAAAAACAAAGATAGACAAAGTAGAGGCAGCTGCTGGTGCTAGAGTTCTCTGGCTGACCTCTTCAGAATAGTCAAACACAGTGGTCCAATCCCTGCCAGCAAGTCTACCCTGCCATTTCCCACTGGACTGGGAACGGAAGAACAGCAATGGGAGAACAGAGGGAATTAACTGCTTTGTATTTGGAAGCAGTACAACTGTGCTCATGGTGCAAAGGATAAAGAGCAAGGGACAGAAAGGACAGAGTATTGATTACACAGAACCAGTTTCCACATCTGTGGTTCTTTTAGGAAGAGAGCATTCGTTGTGCAAAGGTTTTTAGGCTGCAATGACTTCTCTAAGATATGACCTGAAATCCCTTATTTTAAAACTCATCAAAATTGGAACTACTCAAATATGCCCCAAAACAAATACCTGAATGAAGAGGCAGTGTCTTCTGAGACCCCTTCCAAGGCATGGAAACAAATGAAGGTGGTAATTTCAAAGAAAGGTGATTAAAAAATACACTGTCTCCAAAATGCCTGTTTATTTGTGTTTCCTTCTTCCAGCAGACCAGGAGAGAAGGAGCACAAGTCAGGAGGACTCAAGCTCAACATCTACAACTCAGTAGAACTGACAACACTGCCAGCTGGCATAGGAGACACAGCAGGAAAAACCCGGAGTAAACGGCAGTGTGAGCACATATCCACAGACACCTAGAAACTTTACATCTGTGTCACCCTAAGGGCATATTAGGTCTTATCTTGTGAAAGAGTGATTATAAAAAATAAATTTCAGCACTTTTCGATTTGCTGTTGTACATTCATTCAGGATCCTCTGAAGACAAAATATGGGTAAATTCCCCATGGAATGACCAGAAGAGGCCAGAGATCTCCAGTATCTATAATGCAACACTGTGCTTGAGAGATTACAAGTGTTCTATAGATTGAGCTAACATCTCTATTAGGATGTTACTTCCAGGCCACCACCATGCCTACTTCACAGACATCTCTTAATATTTCCTGGTTTCTGCTGTAGATGTTCTTCAAACTATCATTCTTTTCTCTCTGACTGCTTTTTTGGTAATCAAGTGCAATAATTAATGATATAGGAGGGAAATAGTGGGGCTTTGCAACAGCAAATGAAAAGTGGCTGGGAGAGATCCTCATTATTTTAAGACTACCCATATTTTGACTTTCGCCTATTTTAAATGTGCTTCAGAGG
>VXAX01013982.1:0-31259 GCA_013399835.1 Leptocoma aspasia
ATTTTAAATATGGTATCACAGCTGAATCTCCACAGGTTTAAGAGCACAAATGCAGGTTTTGAACCCTTCAAGCAGCATCTCACCTTGTTGTTGTCGCCATAGTTGACCTGGGGGTTGGATGGGACTGCAGCCCCGTTCTGTGACACTGTCACCTGAGTGGCTCTGCTGGGCACCCCCAGGACTTTGATTTCAGTGAACATCAGGTTGTTTGGGTCAGTGTAGTTCTGATGTGTGACTCTGATCTCCAGAACGTTCTGGAAGGAAGAGGGAAGGACAAATGTCAGAGGTTGGGGTTGGAGGGGCCCAGAGCCAGAGCAGCTGTGGCTGCCCCCGGGTCCCTGCTGTGGTTATTGTCAGTTCTGAAGGGAGAACAGAGATAACTCAGTCTGGGAAACTTAGAGAGAAGAATTCAAACACTATCTTATCCCTTGCTCCTGGTGTTGTGCAGGATGTTTACAAGAAGGAGTTATTCCCTGTTTAACCAAGGAGTTTCCTAAAGACCCATCAGGTCTCAGGTGCACAAATTTCTCAATAAGAGAGTGATATTCTATTAATAAATATAGCCTTTATGCCTTCTGAGTCATGGAGTGTGTGTCACCTCTCTTGCTGTTCCTAAACTCAACTACAACACCCTGGCAGTGCCCAGGGCCAGCCTGGGCAGGGGCTGGAGCAGCCTGGGACAGTGGCAGGTGTCCCTGCCCTGGAACGAGATGATTTTTATGTCCCTCCCAACCCAAACCATTCTGTAACTCTCTCAAGTCCACTTTAGCTTTTCATTTGCCGTCCTCACTCCAGGTTTGTATTTTTTTTTTCAATTTTTGTCTCCTCATACCTGTGTGTTGTTATTTATTTTTCAGACACTGAAAGCTTTTCTCCAGTTTGTTAACCTGGCCAAATCCTGGGCTCTGCTGTGCTTTCATTGCCGCTCAGCTGATTGATGTGAGGAGTGAAGCAACAAGAAATTCTCAAGCCCTGGATGGGCAGCAAGAGCTGCAGGACAAACCCCTCCTTCCCTGCCCTGTCTCACCTTCCAGGTGCTGGGAGAGCTGCTCCAGGCTCTTCTCCTCCTGCTTTTTGCCCTCCCAGAGCAGCTCCTGCCTCCCCATCCCCTCCCTCAGCACCCACAGGCCCCCTCTCATTCAGTTACTGTGATTTTCAGTAGATTCTGGATTTCTTTAGGATGTACCCAAATGTCCCAAACATAATTCCACGTATTGAGTGCTCAGAGGGTGAGTGTTTCTCATTGTTGGTTGATTCAAGACCTCTTTAATTAGGCTTTTCCTTAGCAAGTTTTTGTGAGAGCAGGGAAAGGTGTTTTTATTTTATAATCTCCTTACAACTGCAAATATTGAGTGTTAGCAAAACAAACTCCCTTCCTTAGCAATTAACACCCTTTCATTTGACAAAGACAGAATTAGATGAGAAGAAAGAACAGTGTGGATAAAATTAGAAGACATTGTGGCACACTGGAAAATAATGAAATAAGAAAGTGTGTTTTCTCCTAAAATAGAAAGAGCTTTTCTTTTAAGCCAGAAGTTCCTATAATTAGAGCCTAATTCATCTCCAGATATTCCACTGGTTAGGGTAAGAAGTGAAATCTGACAATCGTACTTAACAATACGCTTCAGATTCACTTCTAAATTCATTCTTAACACAGATTCATCTCATTTCTTTTAGCCTAATCATCTGTGAGCACAATTTAATGTAAGGTTGGGATACGTAGACATTAGGAAGACCCAAATTAAAATACCCATAGTTAAAAATATAAAAATATCACCTACAGTGACTATTAACTAAATATGAGCTAATGGGATTACCTGCTTAGCAGTGAATGATGTCAGCAGGTAAACACCATCTTCATATGCATCTGTTAAAAAGAAAGAATGAAAGAAATTGAATAAAATGTCTTTGCTAGCCACCTTATTTAACAGATTATCAACATTTCTGCTCAAGGATTGTGTCCATGGACAACTTAAAAATACAGGGGATATATTTATATGTAAATAAAGAGAAGTGGTGCATTTCCCGAAGATGAATGCTATTAGACATAAAATACTTCCAGTGTATATGAAGCTGAAATGAGGATAAAAGGAGAACATTTTCGGGGTAAGATATAAAAGCAGGCAAAGGAACAGCACTAGGAAGATCAGGGGAGTTTAGATGAGAAAAATGTTTCTGTTTTTCACTGAAGAGTTGTTGCCCACGTTCCCCTCCATTCCCAGGTGACAATTCCAGGTGACACCTGATGGTGCTGGAGGCTGCTGCCTCTCTGAAATCACTGCAGGTGTTTGCCCAGCACTGAAATTCAGCTGTCACTGCCCTCAGAGCAGTGCTGGTCTCTGGGCACTGGTCTCAGTGTCACCTTGGGAGGTGCTCCTCATGACCCATGCAAATTCCGTTTATCATCCATTTATTCCATTTTCCCTAACTGTGGCCATCCTTTCTGGATTCCAGAGCTGACAGTGGGTGTGAAGCACCTCCAGATCCACCTCCAGCCTCCTGCAAACTGCCCAGGCCACCATGCAAAGCACTGTGACTTCCAGGAACGCATTTCCTGCGTTCCTGATGGGAACCTCTGGCCAGAGCTCATTGTCACTACGGGGGTAGTGCACTCTGGGTGGGGAGGAGAAATGACAGCTCCGTGTCTCTTACCTGCAGACAATTTCAATGTAAAGTTGAGGAAATCAGTGAGAGCTCTCACATGATCTGTGCTTGTGGTTCCCACAGGTTTGAGGAGGAATCTTTGTTATCTGCCTTGCCTGAGGCCTAGGGCACGATTTCATTTATACAACATGTTAATTCTGTAAATCCCAGCACCACTAGCTTCAGTGAGGAAGGATCATGTTTCTGGGATGTTGGTCTGCAGGTTTCATTTCAGTTTTGCCCCTGAAGGTGCGTTCAGATCTGTCCCCCAGAAATGGGGTGGCTTTGGCACAAGTCCATCCCTTCCCTCTGCTCCTCCTCGGACACCCCAGAGTTTGTTCCATCTCCCCCCAGTTCCCATCCTTGGGTTTGGTTTTGTCTGCTTGAATTTGGGCTTTGAATTTCCCCAGGGATGGAGCCTCACTTGGCAGTGTCCAACCATTCTCATAGCAAAAAAAAGAATAAAATAAAAGGGTTTTAGGAAGGGAAGAATGCCAGGACGTACCAATGCGAACCCCATCATCCCAATAAAGGTGTCCTTCTGCAGCCAGAGCATCATCCAGGGCCACCGTCAGTCCCATCGGGTTCTTCCGGCTGTGGAAAACACAATTTTCTCTTCATTCCCTCAGCTAATCACATCCCATATTCCCCAAATGGTAATTTCTTTAGAGAAAAGTTCTGCACCACCCAACTGACCTCCCACAGCCGTCTTCCCATCCCATACTACTAAAGACCATTAGGGGAAAAAAAAGAAACCTAAAACACCAAAAAGCCAAATTAAATTGAAAATTTTCACTTCTCCCTACCTGAAAGCAGTTGTACTAGCAGGTGCTTGCCAAGGCAGGATGTATCCACCTCGGATATGCAGGTTGATGTGCTCCAAAGGAGCTGGTAGGTTTTGGAATTGTTTCCTAAATCTAGTATCTGTATTCTATGTACAAAAAAANTATTTGTTTTTTTTTATAAAAAAAAAAAAAAAAAAAAGAATTTTTACAGGGTTTTCTTTCAGAACAAAATGTGATATTTCTCTAGACAGGTTAATAAGGAGTTGTTATTGCAGGAGTAACTATTAATAAGAGAAACCCTGAAATTTTGGCTCTGTAAAAGGCTGGCCTGACCATGGGTGATGGCAGCTGAACCAAAGGGGCCAAGCAGCTGAAACACAAACCTGTGATTAATGAAGGGAGTTTTGATCCTGCTCTTCCTATTTCCAGGTCTTTTATTATTTTCTGGGAAAAATTATGCAGCTAATCCTGTTTTTTTTTCTTTCTTCATTAGAACATTCTGTTACAAAAACCTTCTGTGTATCATTTGAGGGTTACAAAAAGTGAAAAGAACTCTAAATTAAAGGTATCACTTCACCTTTTCATTTATCATAACTCTGGTCATGTTATTATACATTATTATAAAGGAATTGAGGATTTTTATTATTTGTTTAATCAGCTGAGTAGATTTTATGTTTCTAAGAACTTATATTAAATGCAAATTAGGCAGGAGAGTGTTCCCACCTCCCTGCCATGCTCAGCACTGTGAAAAGACAGAAAATACAAATTTTAAAATACAATTTTTTTAGGATGACTTACCGTGTGGTAATCATACCAGCGGGCATCGGGGAAATAAGCCCTCACAGTCCGATCGTCCTGCAATTAAACACACAAATTTTAGGCACCCCAAATCAAAAAGTGAAGCTTAATTAAACTGACTTGGGTAATAAATAAGCTGAAAAGCTCACGGGTTGCATCACAGGGCTGATGAGCAGGGCAGGACCCCAGAGGAACTGCTGGTCGATATCCCACGTGTTCTTGTCCTTCACAAACCTGTCAGGATGAGACAGCCAGAGCTGAGCTTTCCCAAAGAGTTCCTCCTTGAAGACCCTTCTGTCAGTAATCTCACCCACTCTTTCTAGTATCTGTTCCCTCGTTATTGCTGTTAATAATTCAGAGCTCAATTAATGGTTGCACAAAGATCCTGGTGTGACACTCATTAGAGAAATGCAAGTTAGTGCTTAGCTTTAGGGGTTTTGGTCTGTTTCTTTGCTTTTGCTTTTCAGTACATTGGGACAACAAAACTCCGAAGGTTTTATGCTTATTATTTATGTTAATAAAATCTTGAACAGTTACTAAAAGCCTTGGATAAAGGCTTTTTAATTTGAGCCACTGTTTTCTGAGTGTCTTTGAAAAAAGCAAATCACTACATGAAAAAAACTGTTTTTCCCAGCCAAGACTTGTTGTTTTTTTTTTTTTTTAATTGAAGGGGGGAATGCTGTAACACAGAGAACTCTGTTGTTAGGGGGCCACAACTAGAGGAGTTTTTTCCCACAACTAGGGAATTCTTGGTGAGGAGAGCTGGGGAATTGCACTTACTCATGGAGAACGGGGCGGATCACGGTGCTGCCCTGGGCGTGGGCATCGTACATCAAGGTGTAGAGATAAGGTAACAGGGTGTATCTTATGTTCAGCACATTCCTGGAAATCTCTTCAAAGGGCTCATCCCAGGAAGCAGGATCTTGCCTCTGAAAGAGAAGAGAGTGTTGTTAGAGAAGCTGGCTTGGACTGCGTGAGAAAGGTAAAAAAAAACCAAATCAGCGTAGCAAAACAAACCAAGGAAATTTCTCCTCTGAAGGAGAGCATCTTCATTTATTTATTCTTCACCTCAGGAGCAAGTGAAAACTGTGGCTCTCACTGTCAGCCCCAGGAGGGGAACTAGAAAGAGGAGAGCTGATAAAAACCCAGGGGAAACACAGTAAAATGTTGAATGCAAAGTGTCCCCAAGGGGTGACACGTCCCAGGGTCCATCATCCATCTCCCCTCTGCTCCCACACTCACAGCAAGGGTCTGAGGCACCAAGGACTGGGGTCAGGAGAGCCTCAAGTCTTTATTAAATGTATGGAACAATGCCTTGGCAAATTGGGTAAGACTGGAAGCAGCACGATAACCCTGAATCTGCATTTGGAAGGCTTTCACAGGCCTGTGGAAGGTGTGTGCTGCGAGATAAAGCAGCTGCCTTTGAGAAGGAGACTTTAATCCATTAGATATTTGCCATCTAAATAGCTCCACTCTGCTAGACCTGAAGCTCTCCCTGGAACAGAAGTGCTGTTTCCCTTTTTTTCACTTTGCCAGTTATCTTGTTTTACAGCTTTCTCCACTCCAGTCCTTAGCCTGCATTCAGGCAATTATTTCCCTTTCCTTTTAGCAGAAATACAATATCTGATGGTGGCAAACATGCAGAGCACAGAAATTCCTGAGTCTCACTCCAGCATCTTATTACACTGCCCCATTTTCTCATTTGTTGTATAATTATGGGCAATTAGGGCTGAGAGCACCGAGGTCAGTTCTGTTTCTTGAAGTGTGTTTGCCATAAAAATCTCCACTTTAGCCCTGCTGTAGCTTGATGAAATTGAAATGGCATAGAGGGGGAAATATGTAGAGTTTGATTCAATGAAAGCAAAGTTAGAATGGGCTTCCTTCATGTGTGCAAATCCCAGAGCAGCCCCTCTGTGGGCATAAAACCTCCCAGGTGATGGGGAGGGTCACAGCAGAGCCAGCATAGAAATAATGACAATTTTCATTTGATAAAGAGCCAAAAGTGTTCTGTTCTTCTCCATTTTACTTGGAATGTTTTTGTTTTGTTTTTTGGTTTGTTTTTTTTTGAGCCAGGGCAATTGTGCATTGTTCTGGCTGGTTTTGCCTTTGTGTTGCAAAGGCCCAGCTGCTAAGAACTATTAAAAAATTGCAACTCACCCGTGTTCCTTTCTCGTTGTGATTCCTGGAATATGGGTAAAATGCACCCAGCTGCATCCAGCGGACACACATCTCATATTGGGCATCAAAGAAGAAGCCACAGATATCAGCTCCTGTCTGAAATTTTCAGAAAACCCAAATGAAAAACTGTATTGTCAGGTACAGCACCGGTAATTAAATATAAGTTAATAAGTCATTAGCTTACATAAGATATTCCAAAGAGACTGAACTCCATCATGCCTGAAAAGAGAAATAAATTGGAGTTACTGGCTGGGTTTTTTTTTTTTTTTTACTTTATGGTTGCATAGACAATGTTTATTACACTGCTGAAGGGAAAAACCCAAATACAAGCCCCACAATTTCTCTAACGTGTCGTGTTTTCCTGCTGCAGAAGGAGATGGGATGTGGGTGGACAGGAGCAAAGAAAAAAAATGAGTGGCAGGACACAGGAGTTCCCAGCACCTGGTACAGAAGAAAGGAAGAAGAAAAAAGTGAAAAAGGAATTGACCACAAATTCTGGTTGCTGAACCAGTTTGTTCAGCTAAAAATCACAGGGACACAAAAACCAAGGAGCTGAAGGAGAAGCAAAGCCAGGTTGGATAATCCTTGGAGGAACCTGGCGTGTGCAGGGTGTCCCTGCCAGGGCAGGACTGGAACTGGATTTAGGGCTTTGAGGTCCCTCCCAACCCAAACCATTCCATGATTCTGTGATTCCAGGCATGCTGACCCTTTTCCTGCCACGTACCAATAATGGATTTGTGCAGCTGGTCCCAGGCTGCCTTGTTGTCCCCCAGCCAGTGCCCCGCCCATTTCCCGCTGCTGGGGTACGTGGAGCGGGTGATGATGATCCCGCGCTCCTTGGTGGCACCACGCAAAGCCCTGCGTTGAAAACAGCCACAGAAACCAGTTACAGGAGAAATATTGCACCAGAGTTCACCGCAGAAGAGCCTCTGAAAAGAAATATATGGGTTTGCATTATCCTAGTGAAGGGCTGCATCATAAACATCCAGTCCGTTCATGCTTTTTAATTCAGTATAATCCAGGCACGATCCCGGCAGAGTTGGCCAGCCTGCAGCTGCAAAGAGAACTGGCAAACACGAGGGGTTAAAAAGGATTCTTCCAGCTCAGGATAACTCCTCTGTGGGAAAATAGGAATGTAGCAAAACTTTTCTAAGCTCGGTTCTCTACGTGCTCCACAGAGTGTGCGAGGGCACGTCATTCCTTTCTTGAAGTACCCAAAAACTTGAAGCAACAGCTGGAAATAATTTAGCAAAAATCAAACCAAAAGGCTCACAAGAGTGAAAACAGAGGTAGCAGGAATATTGGACCTCTCAGGATAAGTTTAGTTGACTAAAAGGTGCTGAAATTTAAAAAAATAGAGTCAGGGATTTGTAGTCTCTTCTGAACGACCAAGGTGACAGGATTTCAATATGAATATTAATCAGAAAGTCACCCTGATTAAATCCCACTGCTCTCCAATTTGAGAGCCCCATAATTGCCTGAACTGCTGCTTCAATAAGGCCCTATTTGCTTATTTTTCTATAGAATTTGCAGCTTTAGTGACACCATAATTACAGCAAAGATACACAAGTCACTTAAATTACCTCAGCAATTAAACCAGACTAATGTGCCACAATTATTTCCTCCAAGACAAACAGTAACTTTTCTAGGATCCTTGATTCCTTTGTAATACATTGTCCAACACTTTAATTCTCTGCTTGCTTTCCCTGTGCCAATAATGCTTTGGAAGTGGCAGCTAAAATTTCAGGAGTGAGGACATGCCACGTGTAGAAGTGCTCAGGGATGAGCTGGACCTGGTTGTTCTGGGGCTGGAAGCTCAGGCCTGCAGCTCCATAGCTCTATCCATGAAAAACAATTATTCAGGTCACAAAGGCTGCATTTACCTCCAAACAGTTCCTGTATTCACTAATAAGAGCTCTGGCTATGCAAAAACCTCATTACAAAGAACAGCATCAAGGCAATATCCCGAAGTTCCTGTGCCTAATGGATGGAGGACTGAAATGACACCAGGTTACATAAAATACTGATGTTCACTTTTCAGTTACAGCCTTTTGTGGGTTTTGTGTGCAAATAATCTTACTGTTTGGATGGTTTAGTATCAAAATAAATTATTGCATTTCTTCAGTTTCACAAGTACCCCTTCAGTTACTGCCAAAAAATAAATTTGGGGCTGAAATATATGTATATATATTTTTTGTAGATAACATTTGCTATAAATTGCTATAAATTTCCAGTGTGAGAATATCTGTGTGAGCTGTGAGATTTATTGGAGTGATTTCTGTTGCAGTGTCTCGCAAAAGAGAGGAGAATATTTCAGTTAATACTTAAAACACAGAAACTATTTTCTTATCAAATTCTTGTCTACTCCACTGGGTTTGCACAGCAAGGTTTTGGCAGGGGTGGCTGCAGTGAGAAAATTCTGGAGCTTCCTCGTTTCTGATAGAGCCGAGAGGGACCTGCCCCTGGCTGAGCCCATCAGCAGCACTGAGTGACTTTGGGATAACAGGGATAAGAAAGGGAAAATGAGCTGGAGAGAGGGGTGAGGAGGTGTGGGAGCAGCAGCCCCGCAGACCCCCAGGTCAGTGCAGAAGGCTCAGGACATGCTCCAGGCTCTGGAGCTGGGGTTTTCCTGCAGCACAGGGAGCTCCAGGGGGAGCACAGATCCACTTGCAGCCCCTGGAGGGGCCCACACCTGAGCAGGAGGATGCCCAGAAATCCCTTGGGATGCCTGTGCTGGAGCTGGGTCCTGGCAGGAAG
Organism: Leptocoma aspasia; assembly: GCA_013399835.1. Classification (NCBI taxonomy): domain Eukaryota; kingdom Metazoa; phylum Chordata; class Aves; order Passeriformes; family Nectariniidae; genus Leptocoma; species Leptocoma aspasia. Next base: position 9,162 of record VXAX01013982.1, read on the forward strand.
CTGTGGAGCCCTGGAGAGGAGGATGGGAAGAGAAAGGGGAGGAAAGAGCAGCAGAGACAGCGTGTGATGGACCGACTGCAACCCCTGCTCCGTGTCCTCTGCCTCTGCTGGGGAGCAGGTAGGAAATAGGGAATGAATTAGAAAAAAGGCGAAGACTTGGGGGAGTTAAGATTTGGTTTGAATTGTCATTGTCTTCTCTGATTTGTTTGTAAATTAAACTGATTTCCACAAGTGACAGTGACAGTAATTGGTGAGTGGTCTCTCCCCGTCCCTATCTCAATCCATGAATCTTTCTTTATACTTTCTCTCCTCTTCCCAGCTGAGGAGGGGAGAGTTGGAGGGGCTTTGGTGGGCACCTGGAGCTCAGCCAGGGCCCAACCCACCACATTTTGTGATGCCCAAATCCCATCAGATGGGGCTGACAGCACAGGGATCAGACATTCCCTCCTGTCCTGTCAGCAGTTTCACCCCTGTGCCTGCACTGGCACAATGGAGCATCCTCTGACAAACCCAACCAGCCCTGAGCTCTCCTCTCTTTGGGGTCGTATCAGAGGCACCAAGGGCTTTGAGGTCATTCAGACCTGTGCAGAAGATCTGCTCCTTGCTCAGTGGCTGAACTGTGAATGAAAGAGCCCAGCTCTGTTATCATCAGATCGGGCGTTATCTAAAGCAGGGGACAATTCACAGGGACAGGCAATGACTTGGGACTGGGAAAAGAAATGCTTCAAAGTGAAGCTTTGAGCTCACACTTTGCATTTTAGAAGTCACCATTCCCCCTTTTCATTTCATTTTAGAGAACATAATCGAGCCCTTCTGAAACTCATACGATTTCAAAATGAACTGTCTTCATTTTCCCTCACTGGATGTGAAGTGTGAGGAAAACCAGAGCAAACCAGGCAAGCCCAGCAACACCCAGAAGCAATAAGTGATGTTTTAATTACAGTAATGATGTGCAGAAGGGATTTATTGCAGTGGATCCATGGAAGCACTCAGCTCAGCCCTGCAGACCTCCCTCACCTTCTCCTGCAGCTCTGCTCCCACCACCCTTCCTGCACCACACAGGAGATCCTGACTGGAATAACTCCAGCAGCTCCCAGCCCTTGGAGCACCCAACTCCTCTTGGAGCTGGATTGAAAAATTGGTCAGAGTGAAGAGAAACATCGCTCGGGCATCTTAAATGAACCAATGGGAGTTTTGGCTGTAGGAATGTAGACATGGAATATCCACTTGGAGCACATTTTGGAGGCAGCTTGGAATATGTAAAGCACTTACTGAAAACTGGCTCTGGTTTGGGACCATCCATAAAGGCTGTGGACATCGTAGTGTCTGGCTGGGGTCCCATCTGGAAGCTGGTGCAGACCTTCCATGCATGGAGTTTTGTGGATTAATCCTACATACCTATATCCCAATTCTTGTGGGAAGGGAAAAAATATATTTATTATTATTAATAATCATGTATTAATCATTTGAGTTACTTTTTCTTAATTTGCATCATCTGTTAGGCATTCAGTCTCTTTATACTGTCACTTATTTATAATTACAAAACCAGCATTTCCAAAGTGGAATATTTCCAATATTCCTATGCAGGTATCTGGGTCTGTGAATGTTTTTTTAGTTCAGTTACAGATGCTCTTACTACAGAGACTCAAAGAATAAACAGAGTATATCAGAAAATATTTCAAATCTGTTTAAACACTGTCACACTAATCACATAAACAGAAAAATGGGTGTGGTGGGGGTATGATCTGTGTCTGAATATCAATTTCCTGGAAATTCCTGAGAAACCACTCATGAAACCTGAATATGACAGTAAGCAGTGAGAGTATGCTAATAAACCATTAATAAATAATTCCTAATTAGTACTACTTTACACTAGTACTTCAGGAAAGCCAAGCTAAGAAAGCGAAGCATTTCAAGCATTTGACTGCTCACATAAATGGTAATGAGAGGAGACACATGGATATTTTCTAAATATTTAATTAATTGCATTATTCATCTGAGAAAAGTGCAAAACAGAGAGCTCAGTTCTCTGCCATGCCTCAAGCAAAGCACTTAGACACAAAATAGGGACCAAAATCCATATGGGGCGAGGAGCTGGAAAGAACTTTATTTTTACAAAGTACTGCACAGCTCCTCCTGAAATATCTGGGCTTGCTGTGTGGCCATAATCTCAGGAATAAAGGGCCATGTTCAGCAAAGAGCTGTGGGTTTATAAACCCATCTTTATTTTGGCTGTTATGCCCCATATACCCGATAAGAATTTATGTAAGAACCAGAAAAACCTAAAACTCTTTTGAGGAGGAATCAGACTTACGAGGCATGTAGGGGGGATTATTTAGGAGGTCGTTCCTGCAGCCACCCATGGCGCCATTCATAAAAGCTGCTGGTTCATTCATGTCCTAAAAACAGAGCAAAACCCCTCAGTTTGCTACAGAACACCACAAATTCTGGATTACACACAAGCAGCCTTGCAGGGTTCCTCAGGAGCCCCTGCAGCTGCAGCCTCAGTTGGACATCCCATGTTCCATAAAGGCAGGAAAAGGACTTTCCGTGAGGGATGGAGGGACGGAAAAAAACCCAGGGGGATGGCCTTGAGCTGAAGGAGGGCAAGATTAGATGGGTTGTTGGGAAGGAATTGTTCCCTGTGAAGGTGGGGAGGCCCTGGAATAGAATTCCCAGAGAAGCTGTGGCTGCCCCTGGATCCCTGGAAGTGTCCAAGGCCAGGTTGGACATTGGGGCTTGCAGCAGCCTGGGACAGTGGAAGGTGTCCCTGCCATGGCATGGAGTGGGAATAGAAGATTTTTAAGATCTCTTCCAACCCAGATTATTCTGTGCTTCAGCAATTCTTTGTTTCAAGGGAAAAACCTCCAAGATCGTCAGGCCCAATATTTCCTTAACGGGAATTTAACACGGGATGCTTCTGCCAGAGCAGTGCAGACACTGGGAATTAGGAACTGGGTCTCTCTCCACCAGCATCAGGCAGAGAAAAACAATCCAGAAATCAGATGCATTTCCACACTTACAGTCCACAGGCCATCAAACTTGATGCTTTTTGAGGGGTCCCTGGGATTGTCGTGGACCTCCATGATTTCCCTCTTCCACCACTCCACCGTGGCATTGCGGAAGAAGTCTGGGAAAGCACAGTATGACACATAGTTCTGTAAAAACAGAAGGAAAACGAGACAGATAAGGGGTCTGAAGATATTCCATAGTTAAAATTCTGGAATTAAAAAAAAAAAAAAATTAAAAGACAACAAAAGAATAATTGCTTGTTCACTAAATATTTTGGCTTTTAGGAAGGCTTAACTAGTTTCTGCAACTTATTCCTGCCATGAGATTTATCAATGATTTTGCTGCTATTTTAATTGATTAATGTCTATATTTGAGTCCAGAACCAAGCCATGTCAGTTTTTACCTCTACTTGTTCTTCATGAGGCAGTGACTCGTCGATTTCGACATTGGGAAGGAATGACCAGACCTAATAGGAGAAAGAATATTTAAAATAATCAAACCACACTAAATACAAACTGAGCATCAACAACACACAGGTTTAAATACTCATCCCTGGACAGTACCTTGGAATATAAGATTTCTTTGGTATCAGGCCATTGTATGAAGACGTTATCGGTCACACCTCGGTCGAAGGCGGGATAACCAGTTTCATTCCCAGAAATGCCTGGATCCTACAATTAGAAACACTTTTACCCTTATGCTCAAAACTCACGATGAATATATTCTCCATTTTGTGATGCTATATTGGAATTTAAAAACAATATTCCAAACTGACCAGGATAATGATGAATCTCATTCCTTCTGATTTGATTTTGTTAACCAGAGCTGGTAATCCAGCAAAACGTGGGGAAAGGGTGAAGTCCAGGTTCCTGTCCATATAGTCAATATCTACATATTGGACATCCTGCAGTTAAAAAAAAAAAAACCACAATTAATTTAAAATTATTTTCTCCCCTTTTTTTGCCAAATATTGAAAATTGGCCAAAAGAAGTAAAATGTGGAACTTTGGATGTGTAAAACTGGAAGCAGTGGTAACTTCAGGCTGAAGTTGTTAAATGAATATTACACAACCTATGAGCAGGTCCAAACCAAAAGAAACCTTTCACTGCTGCATCTAAACTGAGGGGAGAAACTGATACAAAATAGAGAAAAAAAAATGGATTTGTCCATACATGTGTACACAGAAACTGCACCTATATTTCCATAGCTATAAGGGAACAATGGGAATAGTTGTTCTCTATTGAAACATTGATATTATTATATTTAAAATGAATCCACATTCCAGTTATAGCATAATTTTGTTAGGTCTAGGTGCTATTCCTACTATCCCAACAACAACCTGGGCCAAATCACAGCTGTCTTGACACAGAGCATTATGGCAATGAAATGATGCTGCTTCATTTTTCTCCCTGCTGGTTTTTTCTTAATCGCTGCTCCTTCCTGTCATTCTTTGGCCTGAACAATAAAGAAAATTAAGCAGCTTTTAACACAGCCCAGAGTCCGTGGCACAAAACCTGCTCTTCTCTACCGCAGCGGGGTTTCTTTGGTTGGTTGCTGCTTTAGTGTTTAAATGGATTTAGTCAATGCTACGAAGCCAAAAGCTCCAATGTTGTTTGCTCCCAACGTACGTGGGGAATCCGAGCCGCCTTCATTTCCTCCACGACCTGGGCCACCTCCGAGTCGTTGGCGTAGCCGTAGCGGCACAGCTGGAATCCCAAGGACCAGTAGGCTGGCATGACTGGGCGCCCAACCAGCTGGAAAAGAGGAAAGGATGCTGGTGGTGAGGAGGGGGAAGAGAAACCAAAGCAAGCCACCAAAGCCCAGCAGCAGTCAGGCTCCTACCTGGGTGTATTGCTGAGCCACGAGTTCGGGGGTGGGCCCCAGAACCATGTAGAAGTCCAGGATTCCTCCGATGGTGCGGTAGGTCAGGGCAGGGGTGGGCTGGAAAGTCACATCTGGAAGTACAGGGAAGGAAGTGAGAAAAGGATGCCTGGGTTTGCCACCAGTGCAAAACACTGACTGTAAAAATGGAACACGCTGAGGAAGATGGACAGAGACATCTACAAAGGTCTAGAGGGACCAGGCAAGGAGGGGGTGGCTTCAAACTGGCAGAGAGGAGGCTTAGATGGGATATTGGGAAGGAATTGTTCCCTGGGAGGGGGGTGAGGCCCTGAGGTTGCCCAGAGGAGCTGTGGCTGCCCCTGGATCCCTGGAAGTGCCCAAGGCCAGGCTGGACGTGGTCTGGAGCAATGTGGGACAGTGGAAGGTGTCCCTGCAGGGGGACACAGGATGGAGCAGGATGAGCTTTAACACCCCTTCCAACCCAGACCATTCCATGAGTTTATGAAATAAAATGAAGATTTTCTTACCCATTGCATTACTGTTAAGCAAGAGAACCCCGTGGGCATTGCCATCTTCTTCAAGAGCCATATAATATGGCTGAAAACCGTAGGAATTCAGCTTGTACTGCAAATAAAATAAAATACAATTTACCAGGGAAACATTGCAAACATTTGCTTATTAGTATTTAGTAATAAATAAAAGACAAGACAATTGCCAAACATAGCAAACAAACTTTAAATTTATACATCTAAACCCTACTTAATCACACAGACCTGCAGAAGGTCACTTGGACCCATATAATTTGTCAGGCTTGTCCAGACAGCTCAGGCAGGAAGGAAAGCAAAGGTATCGCTGCACTTAAATTTCACTAATGAGAAGGTGCTTCCTCAGGACAAAACTTTCCCTTCCTTGCAAACAGAACCAGGTGTCTATGTGCTCAGGAGGTGCTGGTGACATTATATTTAATTTTCTCAAAATGCCTTCCAGCCTGAACTGGAAGTTAGAGCTATAATTAGCTGCTGCTATTTCATTGGCCATTCCCTGATAATTGGAAGTTTGCTATCTTGTAGGAAATAAGACAAATAAACAGAGATAAGATTTCTGCTTTACCTGTGTAAGTACTAAATTAATCCCCAAGCAACAGGAATTGTTCTGACTCATGTCTAATTTTCAAAACAATCAGCAGAGATGACTAAAAAAAGGAGGAACGTGCTGTTACTCCTGAGCCATCTGTCACCTTCCAAGATCTGACTGAGGGCCTGAGCTCCTCACATTGTTCTTGCAGGTCACAAATATTGGGTTTACAGAAGACCTTTGCCATGGAGACACCATCTAAATTGTAAACTACAACAAATACGGTCAGAGCCAAAGCCCAGTACCAGCAGACATCCACGGGGTTTTAAAGTCCTGCTGACCATTTCTGCACTCATTGGTTCAGAAATCACATTTTCTTCTTCTTTGCCTACTTACATACGGAGGCTGGTCCCTGGTGAACATGCCCCAGGTGTGCCAGCTCATGTTGTGTCGGAAGGTGGGGTGCTCAGATTCTCCAAACCCGTAGATGTACTGGGATGCCAGGCGGGTGGAAATCTGAATGAACATGTCACTGAAGGTGAAGGTGGGCAGGGCTGAATTCCAGCTGAAGTGGGAAGAGGAAAGGGAAAATTAGGAACAGAGCCTCCTCAGGGCTGTGTTTCTGGCAGACACTTCCTTTTGAGCCACTCTTTTTCTCTGGAAGTCTCACTCTTCGGTAAAAGTGGACTAAAACTGTTGTGGTTATCAAGGAAATTTAAAGGACGTGAAATGGGGGTGTCTGGGAATTGCTGAAGAGTTTAGGGACACCAAGTCCTCTGTGTGTCTCGGAGAGGAATCACACACAGGCATCGTGCACTGCAAGTTGCCTTGTATTTTGGCAATTTAGTGAGAAAATGTGTTTCAGGACATTGGAATCCTATTTTACTCCCAGACCAAGCACTGGAGCCACATGGAATATAGTAAATAAAGTGCTTTTTACAGTTCACTGAGCTTCCTGTGCAGATTCCACTGAAATTGCATTCACAGGTCACATTTATTATAAATCAGCATCTTTCCAGTTAGAAACCAAACTGGTGGGCTCTGCCAGAGAATTCCATTGTTCCAGGAGCTTCAATTGCAGTTGGAATTATTATTCTGCTTGGCAAAAGGGAACTCAACTCTCAATTAAGTTTTGAGTACTTAAAAAAAATGAAATAAAATTGGTTTTTGAGTAAAAATCATAACACACTGAACTTCTCTGTTTTCTAACTCCGACTTAAGGAAAAATGAAGCTCCTGCCAGACTCATCTGTCGTGTTACCAAAACCCATCTCAAGTTAGTTGGGACAATACTTCCTCCTATTTTTTTCCCCAACCCCTCCCCAAAACTGCCCCAAATGGCCAATCCTTAGTGAACAGTGCTGTGGCCACCTAAGGAATATTTTTTAGGAACTGAAATGATTTTTAGAATAACGATTTTAGAAAATAATTTTTTGCCTCCTGGCAACCTGGGAAGCGCTCGAGGAGCAGCCTGCAGAGCTGCCAGTGTCCTTCCCTCCACCACGTGCACGGAGAGGAGGTTTGGGGTGAAAAAAAGCTACCAGAAACGTGTGACATGAAGTGACAAAAAGTGGCAGTGGCTTACACGACTGTCCCCGTGCTCCTGCGGCGGACTTGGATCCCAAAGGGTTTCAGCTGGAGCGAGACCTCGTAGAGCCGGTCCTGGCTGGAGCTCGAGGGGGAGCTGGGCAGGTTCAGGGGCACTGGGACCTCGTACCGTGGGTTTTGGTAGTCATAGATCTGGGAGGGAAAAGTCACTTTGTTTAAACAAGTCCGTTGTTTGAAGTCTGAATCTGATACCAATTTTAGAACGCCTGCTGTGGTGAGGGTTTCCTTTCAAACGAATATTCTTCTTTCAAATGAATATTCTTGAACCAGTTCTTCCACAGGATTTTGCAGGGGGGAAAAGAATCCCAACCCATGAAACTTAAAGATTTTTTTGGATCAGGAATGGCTTATCTAATTATCTACATGAATTTAAAGTATATACTTATATTTAAAATTTAGGTGTGTATATAGTTTGCAAGTGTCATAAATAATTTTTTAGTTCATCTTTTACTCAACTTTTAGGATTATTTTTCAGGTTTTCTCTATTTGGAAAGCTAATAGAAGTTAGTTTTTGATGTCTGACCACTTAGCTCAAAATTATTAAACACATGGCAATAAATTACACTTAAACAGCAGTGCATGGACAATTTTAGAATAGAAGTGCAGAGATGGATGTAAAAATAAACTGTGGAGTCATGAGAGCATTTACAGATAAATTTACCTGCATATTAACAAAATGCTTTCAGTTTCAAAGTTCCTGGTTGACGTTACACACATACACTGACATTATACCTTTGATTCATGTAAATTCTTTCTAAAATTGAGTGCTAGGATTCTAGCAAAAAAAAAAAAAAGATGCAAGCTAAGAGCAATAATAATGGGTTAGAAGGAGAAACATATTTACACAAGGCTGCTTCTGTCTGTGAAATATAAATTTGGCTGTAGAAAGCCCTCTGAATTTCCATAAATGAACCACTGGAGGAATTCTGGGATGGCATTACCTTGAACTGCAGCATGTTGTTGAGATGATATTTCACCTCCAGGCGCAGGGTGCTGATGGGGGCAATGGAGGCCTCGTTAGCTCTGACCTTGGAGCTGTCCAAGCCCAGGGTGGCCACGAGGCCAGTGGAGGAATAACTGACACTGTCCACGTAGTAAGGGTTGCTGGAGCTGTAGTAGCAGGAAGGAACTCCTGAATTTCCTGCATCCTGGTGCAAACAGAAGGGAGTTTCAGGTTAGCGAGTCAGCTGGGTTTTTTCTGAGGGTATTAGCATGGAATGCTGTTTTTGTCAGATCTGTGTCAAGTGTAGAATTTGGGGGGGGAATTAATGGAATCCCGAATAAAAGAAATAAAACAGGATAATCTCTACACTGACTCAGGTGTAATAAAGACATCCAGTGGAGGCTGTACAAATAGTTCAGTCAGGAAACTGAATCCTCGTGCAATGAAGATGGATTTAATTTTCCCTTCTCTGGGATCAGATCAATCCCTCAACATGGTTTAATCTTGGCTCCTGGGAATTCCTGAAGCTTTGTCCCTTTTAATCCCATTGCTCTCTGGCTGCCTTCAAGGAGATGTGCCCAAAATCCATTTCATACTCAGGCAACATCAGAGCAGATCTTTCCACTGGCTTTATTCACACAAATTACCCTTAATATATACAGTGAAAATTACATCCTACTCATCTGAGATCTCCTGACATTTCCAAATGTCCAAAATCACAGAAAATTCTTTTAGTAGTGCAACAAAACCAGAGCAGTTCATCAACTGCTTCAGTGGGTGCTGGTGCAGGAGCAGCCAGTACAGAATTTTGGATTTCATTCCTATAGGAAAGGCCCAAAATGGGCATTTTAGATTTTGAAGAACAGGGAATAATTTAGTTGGAGGCACCCTCTGAAGTTCAACCCCACCAGGCCATGTTGCTCCCAGATGTTTATTAATAAATAATAATAATAATGCATAAAACCATGTGTTAAAGAACTTCATGTTGGAGATTAATGTTTGGAGGTAGCTCCTCGATGTAGATATATACAAGTTTACAAATGAATCAAGATTTTTGTGGAATTCAAGGATTTCCTCTCAAACTGAGATCTAGAGGAGTTAATTTGACTTAAAATGTCCCTGAGTGACCATGAAGGTGACACAAAGGGGCTGAGCCTTGCAGGCCATGGTGCCACTGAAGCACCTGAAGATGCTCTTCTGCTTTTTCATGACTTTAATATTATTTCTGTTCATCTTTCAAAAAATACCTCATTTTTCCTCAACTCCTGATATAATTTGGTAGAATTTAAGTGGTTGTCAGCTACTGAGGTAAATAAAATCCATCAGTACAGGCCAGCTGTGCCCATTTTATTTAAAGCTGACAAATCTCCCAGACCACTTTTATTCTGTGACAACCACAGAGGAAAACCTTTTCTGGATTTTTTTTTGGGGGTCTGATTAGTTTAGAGAAACAATGACTTACTTCCCAGGTACAGCCAAGTTGTTCACATTTTGCTTTTGTTGCGTTGGCGTTGGGGTGACAATCAAATCTTTCATTGATATTCCTGCTTAGAGTCCATGTGATTGTGTAAGATTTTCCCAGGGCAAGCTGGAGTCCTTTTATAACAGCAACCTTATAAATATGAAACAATAAACAGTTATTAAATGTCACATCCCACCCAGCTTTCCTTCAGTCAGAAGAGGTGCTGGTCCTTAAGAACAATACGCTTAAAAACTGAAAATTCACAAAATCCCATCTTGTAAGAGTTGATGCAGTCTCTCTCTTACAAAACACACACAACTGATATTTTCACAGATAAAATCTGAAGAATTAAGACTCTAAACACATGGAGTTAATCCCACAGCTTCCTTGGGAGCAAACAGGAATAAATACATGAAATGAGCTGTCTGCTGCACTGTGAGTGTAACTTAGATGCTCTTTTATGCAGCAGAGTTGAATGCAATTGTACTTTTATTCTGTAATAAAATTCACCTTGTATTTTATTGAAACAACGTTGGCACTGGGTACTGTCCTTTGCAATACATAAAATAAAGTTGATGCAATTTTAAATATGTTTACTTTCCATTTTCCTGTTATTGCGTTACCTTTGTTGCAGGATCATAGGTGGTATCAAGGATATAACCTTGGTCAACGTTGTTCTGAGACACAGAAACTGATCCTATTTCCTGGGACAATCCCAATATCTTGATTTCCTCAAATTTCAGATTGTTTGGATCAGCGTAATTGCTGTGTGTAGCTGTCATTTGTAGAGCATTCTGAAAAATAATACAGTGGTCATATTCTTATCTTAAAAATCTGCCAAAAATCCTCCTGATGTAACAGGTTTTTTTTCTATGAAGATTTTCACATTGTAGCATAAATAAACCAGTATCTTTTTCCACACATATCAATTCTTGCTCTGCTTGTTGTTATCACAATAAAGCTTTTCTACCATGTATAAAGTAATCTCCAGAGTTTTGTTTCGGCTTTTTTGCCTTGCTTGGGAAATAAAGAAAGGCTGGGGCAGGTCTGTGACAGGGCAGATAAACTCCAGACCCTCTGGGTTCCAACAACCAAAGGTTCTCACTTCTCTTGATATAAAAATACCACTGTTTTTATGCCATTAATTATTTTTAGATTAGGAATCCAAGCAGAGGAGCTGCACCGTGGCTGTCACACGTGTGTAGAACTTCCTTGTTGCCCTCCATGAGGACACTGAGGTTAATTTTTAATTCAAATGTCATCACAGTCATGATTTGGCTACTGGGGTTTCAAACTCCAGCAGTAACTGGGGTGTCTTATCTTAAATATGATTAAATATGATTTTAAAAATTACTAATTTGTGTGCTTCACTCGTGTTCCTCTGCATTCTCTCCCTCGGTTTATGCTCTTTCATCATGGCAAAAGAATGAATACCTTTACTTGATACTAATGTTATTATTATAATAATTATTATTTATTACTGTACAAATACCATGCTCTTTGCAATCCTTGTTATGTGGTAGTTGCTGTCAATATTGGATAGAAACACTATCAGGACTTCACCCTGATGTCAATTAACCCTGCAAAGGCACTTCCAGCTTAAAATAACACAATCAAACATCAAACTACATCAAACCCTGATGTAGTTTCTGAGGGTTCAGGCAAGGTGCGAGACTCCCTCACTCTTTGGAGACATTCAGCTATATTTTCACAGTATAAAAATATATATATTTTTACAGTGCCGTTATTTTGAGAATTACAAACACTCAATTTTTCTCCTTTTTGACTCTGTTTTAAATGCCTCTTACGCTTTAGAGTTCTCTTGTTCAGTAAATATTGCTGCTGAGGTTATTATGTGGAAGGAAACAGGAGTTTTTTAGATATTTATATTAACTAGGAGGAAAAAACCCAACAGATTTCATCCCAGTTAAATGACAGTATTTTGAACATGATTCCTCTTGGCTTTGGCAAGTATTTTGTTTTCCAGCAAATCTTACAGGAGAATAAAGAGAGAAAAGAATGCTCTTGAAAGATACTAGGCAAAAATCAGAAATGAAAATAAGATCCTTTAAAATCAAATACTTACGTTGGAAACTTTGAACTCATAGTAAATGTAGGCGTTGTTGTTAATTGAATCTAAAAGGTAAAGAAAGAAGTTACACTTGGAGTGCAGAAAAGAATAAAATTAAAGTACAGCTGTGCCACTGCTAGAGACCAATAACGTGTTAATTATCAGGACTGCATTCAAAGCTGCACTGAGCAACTCAAATATTTACTAATGTTTCTTTAAGGAACTGAAATGTCCCTTTTTCCTTTGGCCAGTCTCCCAGGAGATTTTTTCCACAAAAATTCATTGAAATCAGCTCTTCTAAAATGTAGTGATTTTTTTGTTCTACTGTTATTTCTTCTAAGTTTTTCTTAAACATAAAAGTTTTGATCAAAGCTAATCCTTTAGCATAACCTAAATAAGGATTCTTCATACAAAAATAATGGTGATGATGATGATAATAATAAGAATGATAAATGCCATGGAACCATAAGAGAGGAAATAACACATGACCAGGAAAAAGAAATACAAAGTGTGGTCAATCTTTTTTTTTTTTTTTTCCCATATACAAAAAGACAAATCCTGCCATCACAAGCCAATTGCAAATGGTTCCTGTGTAAAAGTGCAAGCTGTAAGTTTTGGGCAGGCCATAAAATGATGAAATGTTTTATTGCTTTGTTTGGCAGCAGCAGCGAGGGCAGTAATGGCTTTGTTATTTTAGGCCAGAGGAGCACGTGGAGCTGTCACCCCCGTGCACGGCAGCCACCCAAGGCCTGCTGGATTTATGGCAGCAATAATCAGCTGAATCACTGCTCTATTTCTTAAATGCATCCCCATCCTTCACTAAATCCCAAAAAGCAGAGGCTTGGGCGTTTTCCTGGGAGATACAGTTGGTATAGCCCACAAGGAAGAGGAGTTGTATGATTGGAATGTGAAAAGTTTTCCAATATTGATGTTCAGATGCCTCCCTGGGTGGGCAGTGGTTTGCCTAAACCCCATGGGAAAACCCTGTCACCTGCAGACAATCTGAAGATTTCTCCTGAAAACCACAGGTTTGACCTTAAAGTAGAGCCTTGTGTCTTTTTTCTTTACTTGTGTCGAATTAAGTCGTGGCTTCAATCTCACATTAATAATAGTCACAGTTTTCTACTTAAAAGGGATGAAAACCATTTGATTTATGAGCAAGTAGCAGCAGTGTGTCACAATGTCTTCTTTTGAGCAGGAACGTTGAAATTTGAGCATATTGGATCTTTGTTAAGCATATTTATTTCGCTGTTGATGGCTGCTCACCTGTGGATTCTCCATCATCCCAGAACAAATCCCCAGAAGCTTCATTGTTGATATCCAGGGCAATTATGAGTCCCATTGGATTCTTGCGGCTGTGGAAAGAGATTTATGTGTACAACAAACATCTCAACGTGCTCCATTGCACCCTCCATGTTCATGCAAGAGTGAAACACCCAACAGGGTCACAATCCTCGGAGAATTGCCTTAATTAAGTTTAATCCTTGGTTTCCTTTCATTTTCATGCAAACGGATTAAAATACCCGGTGAGTTTGCAAATTTCTATGCAAATAATTCATCACTAAAGGTGTGGAAGGGAGGTTTGGCTCACAGCTATTCCCACATTTCAAGGTGAAAATCCTAAATACAAAAGGGCTGCTATTATTTGTAGCCTAGAAGCCATGTTATGGGGAAAAAAAAAAAATGTTAAAAGTGTTCCATTTGAGATCCTACCTTGCCACTGTGGTGGTGCTTGGTTTCTGAGTAGGGAAAATGTATCCTCCTCTCAGGTGCAGCCCCATTTTGTCTGCTGGGGTTGGTATATTTTGCCATACTTTCTTCAGGTGGGTTGCTTCACCCTTATGGACAGAGATTGAAAAGAGAACAGGAATTTTGTATTACCCACTGCTGGGAGTGTTTTCTTAAGTCCTGAGTTTCATCAAATTGTTCCTTATTAAAAAAAGCTTAAGTTATGTAAATATCTATGGGCTAATGGGCACATAAAATAAAATAATTGCAAATCACTGATTTAATGTCATAATCTGAGCCCTTTCTTGAGGCACCAGTTCTTGTGCTTGTCCCACCACCCTTCATCCCCTTGTCTCCCAAGTAACCCCAAAGCCTTTCCTTCAGGTCTCTGTCCCCAAAGCAGGGCTGACAACCCTATTTCATCACATTCCCATTTAGAAAATGATGGAATATCCCATAATATCCCCTGCATTTCCTTACCGTGTCATAGTCGTACCACTCTGCATCAGGAAAGTACACACTAGTGGACTCCACACCCTAAAAGGAAATAAAGAAACAACTTTCATATTTCAACTTAGTCAGACAAACTCCATTTTCCAATACAGCTGAAGTTCACTGGGAGAAGATCATTGATATTTCTATTTTGCTTTGCTGTTTCCTGGGCTTTAGGATGGTGTCCAGACAGGGGGAAGGGCAATCCAAGCACGATTTCTGCAAAGCTGCTGGGCTGTGACTGAATTGCTGCTCTGCAAAGTGGCAGCTCATTGAAAGCCACAATGCTTCAAACCCAGTGAACCAGATCCTATCCACGAGTATCTCTCTATCTTCTTTATTTCCATGTATTTTGGGGCTGGCACCTTTCAGATTCTCGCTTTCCCTTTCTCTATTTAACAAATGTTTTATGTTTCTCCATGGCAAATGTGTTGCTGGCTGGAGAAATCATTATTTACAAGATTCTGCCACAGAATAAGCCACAATCTTTTTGTTTTCTTGTATCACAGAGAAGCAGCAGCAAGAGCAGCTGACTCCAAAGGAAATTGAGAGATGATGTGAAGATGAGGTAAAGCAGAATATCAGACCAGATATCATTGAAGCCATAGAAGACTGGAAAACAAGAGTAGGATTTAACTGCAAGATTTTCTGTTTCAGCAGGGGTAGAAATGTGCTGTGGGCTCTCTCACTGGAAGCAATAAATGAAGGAGAGGGAGCTGGTCACTCAGCATGGCCCATGGTTGCCAGGTAGAGCCCAAGCCAGCCAAACCTACCGGCTCAAGAACAGGGGAAATCAGCAGCCCAGGGCCCCACAGGAACTGCCTGTCGATGTCCCATGTTATTTCATCAGAGTAGAACCTGAAAAAACGTGAAGGATAGAGCAGAAATTGGTTTTTGTGATTTATATCAGCAGCAACCCCAAGGTTTCAGGGTACTGATTGTCCACAACCATGACTAAAAGATGCCATATAAAAATCACCTCCTGATTATGCCAAAATGGAGTTTCACCCCCATTGGGAAGTCACCTACAGGTATCCCAACGTGCATTTCCACAGGATAGAGGTTTAGAAAGTCCCCTAAGCGTATGAAATGTGTCAGATTTTCCTACTGGTTGTAAAACTCCCAAACTCACTCGTGGAGCAGTGGCCTCACGACGGTGTGTCCCTGGGTGTGAGCTTTGTAGAGCAGCGTGTACAGGTAGGGCAGCAAAGTGTAGCGAATGTTCAGGTAATGCTTGGAGCTGTTCACCAGCAGGGAGTTGGGTCCAAACACAGCTGGATCTTGATCCTGGAAACAAATACCCACCGTTATTATTTCAGAATACTTTGAAATAGGTTTTCAGAAACACTTCGCCAAACATGTGTAAAGCTGTTTCAGAGGTGATGCCTCAGGTTTTGGCTTTTATATTTTTCACATTCTGTGCTGCTTTAGTGTGTGGGNCTCTGCTCTGGGGCAGCCTGCACAAGGCATCAGAGGGGCTGGGGTTCTGTGGGGCAGCTCTGCACTGGCCTCTCCTTCCTGGTGTCCTGTCCCTCTGTGCTGTTTGCACTGCCCATCCCTCCTTGTACCTCAGGGTTATTCCAGGCTCCATCCTGGCAGTCAGGTTCATGCCAAGGAGCTCCCAGGGCTCAGTCTGGAGGCTCACACAGACCTCTGTGTCCCTTGGTGGTAGGAGCAACCAATATTCACAAAACTGTTGCCAAACAACTGTATTCTCAATTAACCCTTATGAAACCCAACCTCTCCCATCTATAATTTCATATGGACAGCTTAAGGCTCTGTTTTCAAGCTGGTCAGTGAAAGTGAGGGTTAGCAGCGATATTAAAGGAAATGTGGTCGTGTAACACAAAGCAGTCTGGAACAGAAAGCACAACTTACCATGAAACCTATAG
The DNA here is from genome assembly GCA_013399835.1 of Leptocoma aspasia. Taxonomy (NCBI): domain Eukaryota; kingdom Metazoa; phylum Chordata; class Aves; order Passeriformes; family Nectariniidae; genus Leptocoma; species Leptocoma aspasia. The sequence goes on from VXAX01013982.1 coordinate 25,285, forward strand.
CGTTGTGGTTCCTGGAAAATGGGTAAAATGCTCCCACTTGCATCCATCGTCTGCAAAGTTCTTCTGTGGTGTTGTCACTGAAACCACAAATATCTGCTCCAACCTTTAAAAAAAATTTTTAAAAAAATCAGAATGTGTTGGACGTGCAGTGCACCTCAAAAGGTACAACACTTTTGTAGCTTTCCTCTCCCAAATCCAGCTATGCTGTCCAAAAAAATTAAACTGACCCCTCACCAACACTGCCCATCATTCTGCTTCTTCCAAATGCTCCCTTCCTGTTTGGTGATCATATGCACAGGATGGGAATAAAGCTTCAAAGCCATTCAAATTTAAATCACAAAGAGAATTCTGGCTATTTCTAAGAGGATGTCTCTAATTTGAAATTATAAGAAAACCAGGAATTGTTTTACATCCCTCACTAAAAATTACTAAAATAAGAGGTAGATTGAGATATATAAGACAATAAGCTTGTTACCCACTTTTGTCACCACAGCCACAAAAATCAAACAGCCTAAATCAAAAATCGATAATTGAAAAGAAGTGTTCAAAGGAGATTCCTAAGAAGGGCTGATTTTGAGGTGCCAGTGTAAGTGGTTTTTCAGAGAGTGCTTGGATAGATAATCTGTTCTCTGTTTTGAAAGGATGGCATGAACTGATGTCCTACGTAAGGAATTCCAAAGAGGTTGAACTCCAGCATTCCAGGGATTGCCCATCTCATCTGGTCCCACGTGGCTGCATTGTCCCCCAGCCAGTGTCCCCCGTGCTTTCCTGATCCTGCAAAAGTGGACCTCGAGATGAGGAAGCTTCTCTTTCCTGGAAACACATTCTGGATGGCTCTGGAAAGGAATGAGACTGGAATTACAGAGGAAAAGACAACTCAGACATTGATAACTCTGAACAAAGCAGATTTATACTCATTATCTGTCCCAAGGATGGGGACTCCTTTTCAGGTGTGTTTTAGCAAAAGGTATTAACTGGAAATAATCTCTTTACACAGCTCTGACAACCAATCTGTGGCTTTTCCCACCAGCTCCAGGCTGTGGATTTTGCCTTGGCTAAATGGGCTCAAAGATAACCCAGCATTTTCCAGGAATCTTGTTCCTTGAGCAGCCAAGTCTCATGGTGCTTTGGAAAACACAGGTCATGCCCTGCTCTGAAACCTTTCTGCAGGGTTTTAGGATGCATTCCTTACTTCCTAGTGGCTATGATCATGGAGTATCCATAAAGATTGTGGACATCATATTGCTTCCCCCAGCTCTGCACTGCATCCAGGCAAATTGTCTTGGAGTACATGACTCTGTCGAGGATCCCTTGAAGGAAGGAATAGAAACAGCACTGGTAAGGCACATTTTTATTATTAATATTTCAAATCTTTAATGCACATTGATGATATCCAAGCCCCTTTTTTTCTCTTTATTCTTTCACTCAGACAGTTTAATGACTCCAAAACCAAATTGCTGCTCTTGGCTGTTGGTTTGGTTCATCTTTGCTCTGTGATGTTTCCCCTCCTGAGCTTTGCACCCACCCAAGGAACTGGGAACTGTGCTCTAAATTCCTGAATCACCATCTGACAACACGCTGGCAAAGGTTGCTTAAATCTACTAGTAACACAAACTGTGAACTCCATTTTAGGTCTGCAAATATCTGAAAAAATACTGACAGTGCAAGAATATCATTGCATTATCAGACATAATAAAGGCAATGACAACATCCAGTAATTATTTGACAAGATAAAAGAGGCAATTCTATAAACCACACCTAAAGTACACAACTACAAGCACATAAATATTAGTTTCTGTCAATAGGAATGTCCAAGCCCCACCCATAAGAGCTACATTAAAATCACTTTTTATCCTTGAAGGCAACTACGATTTTATTTGATATTTTATTATTCTGATTAAAGTAGCTGCACTTACTGGGAGTGTAAGGAGGGTAGTTTAACTGATTCACTGGACAACCTTTCTTTGAGCCTTGAACAAAGTTGGCCACTTCATTCATATCCTGGAAAGGAAAAGATGCTGGATGTAATAAAGTTGCCTTAAGTTCATTTCCCTAAAACAGTTTTCCACTCTATTCTGTCATCCTTTCAGGAATCATTAGTAGCCGTTCTTCAACATCTCCTTTCTGATTGTAAAAATACCTTTCAACCCAACGAAAATTCAATGTATTACACATCTGCTATCACCCATACTTTAAAAATAAAAACGTTGAATTACTCACAATCCATATTCCATCATAGGGCACCGTGTTGTGGAACAATTTGCACTCATTTGACCACCAGTTTGTGGCCGCAGCGCTGGTGAAGTCTGGGAACACAGTTTCCCCTGGCCACACCTGGAATATTCAAAGGAAAAGAATTAATGAAAGTTTGAATGAGATTAAAAAGCTTTCATAGGATCACAGACCTGCTCAGGTTGGATGGGAGGTTGAAGAACACAAATATGAATTTCTTAACTTTGAATTTTTAAATTGCTTTTTTGGTGGGTCCTACAAGGAGCAATACACAGCTGAGAAAATTCTCAATAGAAGTTAAGATTATGAATTAAAAGGATAATGTGGGCTCTTCAGTTGCTACTGGAAATAAATAAGACCTAGCTGATGAAATGTTCCTTGAGTCTTCAAACTACACTTTAAAGTAAAATAAATTTTAGCGTTAATGCAAAAAAAAAAATAGGATTAATGTGAACAAGGGCAATTTTAATTGCTATTTTAGTTCTATTTTTCTTAAAAAAATTAAAATTTAAAAAAAATTACTTTGAATTAGAACCAATAATACCTTTGTAATGTAAAAAATTGAAAAAAGTTTAGGATTGAGAATTATCATAGTCTACAAGAGACCTTACAAGCTTTGCTCTCACTGATAGATAAGTCCCCTGAGCTAAATTATAACAGTGACAACAGATCAAATTCAAATATGTAAAACCACAATTACCTCCCCAAGCAATGTTGTTCCATCTGACTCATTAACCCAGACTTTTCCCTCCATTCCCCTGACGTAGCTTCCATAGGGACTTCCATCAGCCAGATTCTGGGTGCAAATAGCAGGATCCTAAAGAAGTTAGAAAACAACAAAATAAAAAAGAAATCAGGATATTCCGTCCACTATTACAGGCTGTAAATGCAGTAATTACATAGAATAAGTAAAGAATAATAATAAAGAACTGTAATAAGTGTTCACAAGGGAAAAAAGGAGTAATGAAGTGCTTACCAGTATGATGATATATTTTTGTCCGTAGCCATGCAAATAAGCTGCAAATTGAGGGAGGTCTTTGTAGTTCACTTTGTCATAAGTAAAATCTTTCCTGTTTTCCATATACTCAATATCAATGACTTGGGTGTCCTGAAAGAGAAGGGAGTTCAGCTTTTCCATGAGAAGTGATAGGCAGTGATTTTGATTAGTCCATTTTCTTCCCAAATATTAGCTGAATATTAGGGTGTTTTTATTCTATTGAAGACATCAGGTTCATGCCCCCTAAAATCTAATTTTAAAAGTTAATTGTACTTTGCCTTTGACTGTCAATTAAGAATAATATATGGTTCCATAACTGTCCATAGGCCAATTAAAAAAAATGTTTCAAGAGAAGAAAAATGAATAGAGTTGGAAATAATAAAAGAAAAATTACAAGAAAGTGTTTGAACAAATATAGCTGAAGCTAACCCATCCAATATTCTGATAACGGGTCTAACATCAAAATGCACCAAAACCTTCGACACCACACGTTTCCTAGTCCAAGCTCATGGAAAAGGAGGCAGATGTAGGATTTGGAAGTGCTCCCCAACCCCATACTCACGTAGGGCAGGCCAACAGCTCTGTTCCTCTCCACAACCTCCTTCACCTCCTCCAGGGAGGTGTATCCATAGCGGCACAGCTGGAATCCCAGGTTCCAGTAGGCAGGCAGGGTTGGCAGTCCCACGAGCTGCAAGGGGAAAACAAAAACCCCACGTGCTGCTGGAGACCCTGTGCCACCTCATCCCCTTTCCCTGCAGCCACTGCTGCCTCAGGAATTTAGATTTTCTATTTTCCATGTATCTGTAACCCTGCAGCTCTTTGGTGTGTAACTCCAAACTCCATCCCCAGTGCCAGCTGCTGCTGTCCCATTTTGGGCAGACACAACAATTNTACATGAATATTATATTTATTTTAAGGATTATAATAAATACAGGTATTTTGGGACAAGGCTCATTCTTTAAGGTGCCACTGGAACCGAGGCAGATCTCAAGAAATACAATAGACACTCAGTGATATCTTGTGATCATCAGATCCAGACATCCTGTAACACACTCTCTAGCCCATAATATTGCCATATGTACAGGAATTTGTCCTCATGACAGGAGCAAGGAAACAGAAATTATTCTAGAGACCACTAGAGCCCTAATGACCATGGTGTAAATTACAGATTAATGAATTTTGGAGCTCTTGGGCCTCAAGCATTGTCTCCTCTCCAGCACCCAGAGATTATAAAATAATAAAAGAAAAAGAAGATTGTAAAATAAATCCCAAGCACTTTGAAAAAATCTGTTTGATGCATAATCCCTGTAGGTAAAGGTACCTGCTGGTACTCCTGGACTACTTGCTCTGGAGTGTTCCCCAGGAAAATGTAGAAATCCAGGATGCCTCCAATGGTTCTGTAGGTCACTGCTGGAGCAGGCTGCACCACAAACTCTGCCAGACAAGAGTGGACAAAAACAGTTCTGAAGGACAGGAAATGCTAAAATAATTTTGCCATTTTCTAATTGAGGATTAGAGAATTTACTGAAGCAAAAACCACAAAATGCCTAAAGAACCCTAAATCATTAATTGAACTTGCAAAGAAGGGGAAATCAGACAACTCTTTGTGTCCCTATTTCCATTCCTAAACATCCTACAGGGAGGAGAATCAGAAGAAATCCAGTGGTTCAGCCTTTTATCTCTGAATTTTTAGTACAACTTTCCAGCCCAAAGATGTGCAGACCTCAGTAAACATAAATGTAAATATACTTATCTGAAGGGACTAAAGGACATTTCCTGCCAAGTGTTGTTCATTACAAATTTAGTCTCTTATTCCAGGGCAGACCTGAACAGCCTTTGGGTAAGTTCCTGACCCTCAGATTTCCATCAAAATCCTCCAGTTAACTGGGAGCTACTCACTGCTTGTGTTTGAAACATTATTATATATAAACACAGGGTAATGACTGCCCTCAGATATTGGGGGTGTTTTTAAGAAGGGACACTTTCATCAGCTCAGTTTTTATTGCAATCCAAAAGATCATTTCTAAAGAAATTCAACTGCTCTGCTCAGAGCCACAGAGAAAGGTTTTATTACCCATGGCATTGCTGTTCATCAGGAAAACTCCAAAGGAGGCTCCAGTGCTGTCCTCCAAACACAGGAAGAAAGTGTGGGTTCCATATAAGTTATCCATTGCCTAAAATGATAAAGGGAACAGGCAAGCTGGTTAAACATCTAATAATAGGATCTGTTCTGGAATATTTCAAAATATATCACAGGTAGAACTCTAAATGGAGCATCTCAAAATGGAGCAAACAGCAGAAATTTAAATCCTGACACTTCCCTCTTTTATATGCTCTGGTTTTCCTGGTGTTATTCTCCATTATTTTCCATTAAAAGAAGAATTTACCCAATAAATTGATAACAGATCTGATGGATCTCCAGGAAAGCTGGCAGATATTGCAGCTCTATTTCTGGGGAGTAAATGTGCTCATCAAGAACTTGAGAGGTGCTTCCGTCCCCTTTCACCATAGGTTAGGTTTTACATCTAATCTATATTTCTATTCATCCTACAAGGTGATAATTTTGATTATGATGTCTAATCTATGGAAATAGGAGAGTGCCTTGCTGCTTTTTCATTTCCTTTCTAATTCTTTTTTTATTTCTGTTGTTATTATTNTAAGGCATCACCACATTTCTCAAATCTACTCCAATAGCACACACTAAATGGCAGCCCACTCCTAGATACAATATTTTTCCCCTATTTTT